>JADEYB020000015.1:39128264-39175332 GCA_015832495.2 Alces alces
CTTGACTAGATGGGCCTTTGTTGGCAAAGTAATGTCTCTGCTTTTTAATATGCTGTCTAGGTTGGTCATAACTTCCCTTCCAAGGAGTAAGCGTCTTTTAATTTCATGGCTGCAGTCACCATCTGCAGTGATTTTGGAGCCCAAAAAATAAAGTCTGACACTGTTTCCACTGTTTCCCCATCTATTTCCCATGAGCATGCTTTGTATATTCTAAACATGAGTCGTTTGTCAGATATGTGGTTGGCAAATATTTTCTACTAGTTCCAGGCTTGTCTTTTTATTCTCTTCGCCTTTGGGAGAGCAAAAGCTTTGACTTTCATGAAGTCCAGTTTATCAGTGTATGCTGTGTGTGTGAGTCAGTCGTGTCCGACTCTTTGTGACCCCACAGACTGCAGCCCACCAGGCTCCTCTGTCCATGGGGATTCTCCAGGCAGGAACACTGGAGTGGGGTGCCATGCCCTGTTTTAAGGGATCTTCCCAACCCAGGAGTCAAACCGAGGTCCCCTTACACTGCAGGCAGATTCTTTACCATCCGAGCCACCAGGGAAACCATTTTTCTTCTATGAACCGTGCATTTTGTGTCATGTCTAAGGACTGTTCGCCAGGTTGTGGGCCCTGAAGATTTTCTGCTATGCTGTGCTTTTATGTTTTGAGTCAGTTCTGTATAAGGTGTGAGGTTTAGATCAAGGTTTTGTTTTGATTTTGTTTTTTCTTTGCCTGTGGATGTCCAGTTGCTTCAATATCATTTATTAAAAAGGCTATTCTTCCTCTACTTAATTGCTTTTGGATCTTCCAAAAAGAAAGCAGTTGACCATAGTACTTATGTCTGGGTTTTCTGTTATGTCCCGTTGATCTCTGTGCCTAGTCCGTCACCAGTACCACACAGTCTTGCTTATGGTAGTTGTGTAATAATAAGTCTGGAAATTACATTTCTCCCACTTGATTTTTCTGTTTGAAAATTGTTTTAGTTAATCTAGTGCTTTCCATATAAATTTTATAATAGTTCTATCTATATCCAGAAAAGATCTTGCTGGGATTTTATAGAAATTGTTCAACCTGTATATCGGTTTAGAGAGCATGTCACTATTATGTTGACACTTCCAACCCATGAACATGGTATGCCCCACCATTTGTTAGATCTTTGATTTGTTTCATCAACATTTTATAGTTTGCAGCATACAAGTCCTATGCATGTTTTGTTAGATTTATACCTAAGTGTTTAGTTTTTGTGCTTGTGATTGTTAATAGTAAGTATTGCATTCTAAATTTCAGCTTCTGGGACAGTCCAGGAGCTAAGACTCCCTCCTTCCACTGCAGGGGGTGCAGGTTTGACCCTTGGTCACGGAACTGAGGTCCTGCATGCCGCATGGCACGTCTAAAGATTTTACAATTTTAAATTTCAGTTTCCACATGTAAATTTCTAGTATATAGAAAGACATTTTACTTTTGTCAGTTTTCATATCCAGCAACCTTGCTGAATTCACTTGAATTTTAGGAGGTTTTCTTTGATAGATTCCTTGGGATTTTTGTACATAGACCATTGTTTCATCTGCAAATAGGCTTAGTTTTATTTTTTTCTCTCTAATCCACGCACCTTACATTTCTTTCCCTCACCTCACCCTGGAGCCATGTTGAACAGCAGTGATGAAAGGGGATGGTCTGGTCTTGTTCCCGTTCTTGCCTGAAGCACTCAGTCTTCTACGGTTGATTTTTGGTGTTCGCTGCAGAGGTTTTTGTCAGTGTTCCTTATCAAGTTAAAGAATTCTCTATTCCTAGTTTTCTGACAGTTTGTATTACTGGTAATTGCTCAGTCGTGTCCAACTCTTTGCAACCCCATGGACTGTAGCCGCCAGGTTCCTCTGTCCACGGGATTCTCCAGGAAATAATACAGGAGTGGATTGCCATTCCCTTCTTCAGGGGATCTCTCCACCCCCACCCCTGACCCAAGGATCAAGCCTGGGTCTCCTGCATTGCAGGCAGATTCTCTACCATCTGAGCCAGCAGGGAAGCCCTAGCTTTCTTATTAGTGGGCGCTGATTGTTTAAGTCCACATGTCTGTGTCTCCCGGGCCGGCTTCTGAGTTTCAGGAGCTCAGACGCTGCTCCGTCAGCGCTTGGTTTCCACATTGTGTGTGTCAGTGCTCTACCCCCAGCAAGCAGGAAACGCGCTTGTGGGTCAGAGAGGCTGGGCGTGGACCCCAGGCGGGAGCTCACAGGGGCACTTCCAACCGGCAGTGCGGGGCACCGGGTCTGCAGGGGAGGCTGCAGCTGCGCCCTGGGTCACCGTTCCCCTTCACCTTTCACCTCACCTTTGGTGACCTCTTGCCTCTGCGGCTCACAGCAGATGCTCCGGCAGAGATCTGCAGAAGGCAGAGCGCGTTGTCTCCTTTGCCCCAGGTTTTTAGGATAACTGCCAACTGAAAGCCACTGAGCTCTGCACAGTCAATGGGGGAATTGTATGTTACGTGACCTGTGCTCCAATAAAGCTGTTCTTTTCTCAGAGAAGTAAGTGCCAGCTGGGCAGTGCTGTCCTGCTGTCCTCTGTGCTGTGTCCCGGGTCCCCCAGACCGCTCTGAGCCAGCCAAGGCCTTTCCCGATGGTGGGGTGGGGGTGACCGTGCTGCTGCTGCCGGGAGTGTTCAGCGGGCCCCCAGCAGAGCCCAGAAGCTTCCACAGATACCGCGCTGCTCACGCGCCAGCACGGAGCCGAGGCTGATGGACCGAGCCTGCTTCCCGCCCGGGAGGCATTCTCACCACAGCAGTACTTCCAGTTTGGCCGCCTTCCCTCATCCTGTTTCAGTTCAGGCCCTTTCTGCACCTCCTGGACTCTGTCAGTGAGGTGAGGAAAAAGCGGGAAATCCCGACTTTATTTTTAACCAGGAGGAAATCAGCACAACAATGCGACCAGTTCCCCATCCTCCCAGGCACGTCTGAAGCGTGACCCGCTCCCGCCCGCTCCCCATTCAGTCTCCAGGCTCTGAGCCCGGGCGGGGCGTCCTCTGGATGGAGGAGCTGCCAGGGCCCAGGGTGATAGGGCAGCGGGGCTGCAGCTGGGGTTGTCCTCACACCGGGCTCTTCCGGCGCCGCGGCACGTGCTGTTTTCACACGCCACCTGGCCTGTTTGTGGCCGCTGCTCCCCCGACCTGTCGTCTCCCTCCCGGGGCCTTTTCAAATGAGCGACCTGCGATGTGGTCTGTGCAAGCCTTCAGCTTGAGAGTCGCGTCGCGGGAGCGCAGGGACAAACACTGGCTGCAGGCTTGACGGCTCCTAAGCCTCCTGTACTATGACCGTCTGTGCCCACGCCGCATTCTCCGCCTCAGCTCAGCCTTCGCAGCACCGTGAACCCTCTGTGTTATTTCCTTTCATTCCCAGGGCTCGAGGGTTCTGGTCGATGCACGAGACAAGCTCGGTGTTCCTCAGCAGTACTCTGAAAAACTTATTTCTTTTCTTTCCCAGGGCGCGAGGGTTCTGGTCGATGCGCGAGACAAGCTCGGTATCCCCTGGCAGTACTCTGAGAATGAGAAGCACGGCATGTTCCTCATGGCTTTCGAGAACAAGGCAGGGCTGCCCGTGGACCCCGCCACCTTCCAGCTCTACGTGCCCGCCCTGAGCGCACTCTGGGGGGACTCCGGCATCAGGGAGGCGTTCAGCCGCAGGAGCGAGTTCCAGCTGGTGAGTGAGCCCTCTCCTGGGCCGCATGGGCTTAGACCTCGTGGGATTCCCCTTTACAAACTCTGAAAGCACAAACGAACCGTAAATTGCTCTAAATCCTGATACTGAAGATCAGAAATACCCAATGCTAATTAAGCCACGTAAATGGTTCGAGAAGGAACTATATTAATTCATTCAGGCTAGATAAATGTTTCTGTTCAAGGAATATGAAGGATTTTTAAAATACTAAGTGTTGGCGTAATTCAAGGAGCTCAAATTTTCTAAGTATCGTTCTCTGTAGGAAATCAGCGCCTCCTTAAGAGAACATCCCAGCTGTGACGTGTGGGTCCTGCCCAGCAGACCATGAATGACCCAGATCGGTGCCTGGGAAGCACACGTGAACCCTTCAAGCTGTTCCCCTGGGTTCTTCCCTTTCCTCTTAAAGCTGAAAGTTTCAGAAAGCCTAGTCATCTTCGTCACTTAGCTTCATCTAGGATATGAGTCTGTAAACAAAGTTTGGGGTGTTTGGCCTGTCTGCATTCCCATTTTTTTCCTAAGTATCCTTCAGCGTTAATTGCCTACAGAGATGGGTCTGAGATTTCTCCTCTAACTGGAACACCAGCTGATATGAACGCCCCCTCCCTGGGGTGTCTGGAAGTCTCACTGCCCTCCACACCCCTCTGCCCCCTGAGAACCGGGATGCCGAGTTTCACATCACCAGTCGCTTGCCTGTCTCTGTGGTGTTGCCATAGTGTGTACTTATTTTTTAAAAACAGAGTCTCGAGTTTTCCCCGTTCCCACACTTCACGTAAGCGGTTTCTTGCTCTGTGTATTTTTCTGACTCCTGCAGTGTTGTGACGTGTATTTAGGCAGCGTGCGTGGCTGTGGTCCTTGCTCGTTCACGGCCGTCTCCTCTTCCACCGCGTGGGTGTACCGGATGCACCCGTTCCCTCGTGGGTGTACTTTGGTGTGTTTTGCTGTTAGAAACAAATGCCCCTCGACCTCTCCCGTGCGTCCCCAGGTGCCCATGTCCAGGGGTCTCCAGGACATGCACCGAGGAGGGGAACTGGCCGGTGGTAGGGCGTCTGCGCCTGCAGACGTCGTGTGTCCAGTCGTCGTCCGGAGCAGCTGCCCCGCTGTGCCCGTGTCGGCAGCAGAAGCCCCCGCCGCTGTGCCTTAGGTGCTGTCCGACTGCAGAGGCGCGTCAGCACCCCCTCGAGCCGGGGAGATGAGGCACACCGTATTCCCGTAGCGTCTCGGGCTTAGCTGACACCTCCCTGAACTCTCGGCTGTGTTTCCTTTCCCAGGAAATGCCCGTGTATGTCTCGTGCTAGTTTTTTCTAGTGAGTTCTCTGCATCTTCCTCCTGAGTTTGAGGTGTTCTGCAGAGTGCGCCGGATAATCCTTTCAGTTCAGCGTCCGTGTGCTTTTCATCTGACACCCCCACCCTCTCATCTTCCACAGTCGTCCCGGCACGCTGGGAAATTGATAGTGGCACACTGCTCTGAACTAAACTGGAGACCTCACTCAGATTCAACTGCTTTTCCTCAAATGTCCTCCTCACGAGCCAGGATCGGGCCCCGGAGCCCACCTGTACTTAGCCCTCGCGTCTCCTGGGTCTGCATCAGGGGCAGCCCCTCGGTCTCCCCTGGGTCTCCGTGGCCTCGACACTGTGAGAGAGCACTGGTCAGTCGCCTGTAGAGCATCCGTCTGTGGGTCTGCCTGGTGCTTTCTCATCATTAGGATGAGCGAGAAAACCTCTTCCTTTTTGGCAAGAAAACCACTGAAGTCCCGCCGTGTCCTCTGAGCCTCCTGTCGGAGGTATGAGCTAGCGATGTGTCCGGTTCCTGGTGGCGGGGGCCTTGATTGCTCGGTTAGCGGGCTGTTTGCCACGTGTCTCCACTGTGAGGTCACTGCTGTCCTCTGTTATTAATAAATATTGGGGGGAGGTGCTTTGCAACTTTGCAAATATCCTGTTTCTCTTCAGGCTTTCACCCACGGATTTTAATATCCATCGGTGGATCTGAGGGATGGCATTTGTATAACTTTCATTTTTACATTCATTCTCAAGTTTAAAAATTAAAGTGAAACAGCCAGATGAACTAGGAGATACAGTTGCCGGAGGAAAGAATTGTTAATATTCTAAAGGGCGTGACTATCAGAAACAGCTGGAGAATGCAAACTCTAAGTGTGGGGGTTTAGCTTTAGGGTTTAGGTCCCCCCACCCTGGGAGTGTGCTCAGTCGTGTCCAACTCTTTGCGACCCTGTGGACTGTACCCTGCCAGGCTCCTCTGTCCATGGAATTCTCCAGGCAAGAATATTGGAGTGGGTTGCCACTCCCTTCTCCAGGGGACCTTCCCGACCCAGAGGTCAGACCTGTGTCTCCTGCATTGGCAAGTAGGTTCTTGGCCACTGTGTGCCCCTGGGAAGCCCTGAGGCTCCCCCCACCTAAACCCACAAACTGAAGTGGTCTGGGAAAGAATAGTTTCTTCAGAGCATGGGTGGAAATTGCCATTGGCAATTGAGAATTTACCCCAGAAGGAAATATAAACTGCAGAGCTGAGTGTCTACAAGCAGCATCTAACAGGTGCTCCATCCAGGGTGTGAGTGTGTGGGGTGTCCTCCTCGCCGGGCACTCTGGTGGGCGCTCTTTCACTAAGCCTCTCCTGTGAGCCGGGCACTCTGCTGAGGTCAAGTTTGGCTTCCTCAAAAAGCTGGTAAGACAGATACCCACGCAAGTAATCGCCGTAAAATATGCTGAGACGTGTGACTGAGGAGCATCCAGCTACACTGTGCATAAAGGGGGAAGGTAAGCGATTCCAGCCGGCAGGACGGGGCGCGGAGGTGTTTGGGGGCAGACTGTCTCAGGATGAGGGGGGATGAACTGGGCCCTGTTACGTGGGTGGGGGGGGTCTCTGCAAGAGTGTGGGCCTGCGCGGGCGGGCGGAGGGGGGCCAGAGAGGCGCAGCTGCCGCAGCAGAGGCCACCCCACTTGGGGGCTCCGTGTGCAGGCCGCCGGTCCCGCCTCCAGCTGCCGTACCGGTAAAGGAGCGCAGCTGGCTCAGAACGGACTTCGGGGGGTGGAGGATGAGTGGGTGCTCTGCGTGTGGCAGGCCCTGCTTCTCGGGCCTGCCCCCTCCCTTGGCGCTGGGTCAGTTCTGCGGCCGGGTGACGTCCAGCCCGTGCGCTCTGCTGGGGGCGGGGGGCGGCGAGCCATCCGCAGGTGGCACAGTGGGGGCGGGGGTGAGGGTGGCCCGGCCACTCGCTGTGGCCACGGCAGCAGCTCTGCTGCCTGTCACCGAGGAGCCGCTGAGGTGTGGCAAGCAGGCGTGTCCCCAGAAGTCAGCAGTGCCGTGCGTCGGATGGGCCGAAGGGGAGCAGACGGGAGGCCCAGGCCGTGGGGGCGCCTGTAGGAGAGGTCGCTAGGAGACGGCAAACTAGACCGGGGCAGGTGGGTTCTGATTCCCGGCCCCAGTGTCAGCACTTAGCACCACTGGGCTTCTGCATAACTCTTTGCTCACTGTCCAGTTAGTCGCCCCCTTCGTCACCATCTGCCCTCTAAAGGTGCGTGTGAGCCGGGAATATCAGGAGACACAACTGCCCCAATAAACAGAACCGGGTTTTGCTTTTATCAGCTGTGCTCCTGAGATCACAACCCGCGAGCTGCATGTAGCGACTTGCTGTTCTGATGGGTTCAGTGCTTCTTTTCTTAGAGGACTGGGCAGCTGCGGGGCAGTTTGGTGCCTCTGCTGGAGTCCTCACCGAAATCCTCTTGACGGACTCTGACCCCGACGTTTACTCGTTCAGATGTCTGGGGGGCTTTACACGGCCGAGTGTCCAGCACACACGGAGACCATGGGCTCTTCTCTCTGATGCCTTTTGCTTCACACTCTTGGATGTTTAAAGAAAAAAAAAAGTTCACTGTATTATATGAATCAATTTTTTTTCCTTCTTCCATTTCCTGTTTCACAGTGGCAGGGCATGGTGCTTCCTTGAAAATGTCTTCATCTCTTCAGCTTTGGAAGATGGAGATTCAGTTCAGAGGAGGGAAGTCTGTTTCTTGATCTCTGAAAGTCAACTGATTCTGTTAATTACAGACTTTTTTTTTCCTGTCATGTTTAGAATTGAGTCTTTGTAACCTTGTCAGTGAGTGCTGAATTGCTAGAAAAGGCCCACTCTGGGGCTGAATCGTAGAATGAGAGGAGAGTAGGGTGTGCATCTCCGTTGTATGTGTGGATGCTGCTGCCTTAGAAGCAGACGGGTATGAGGTTTTAAGAGGAAAATTGCTCTGTGGCTGAGTGAGTAACGTGCTGAGTATAAGAAGAATCGAATCACCAGTCTCACTTCTGACATAAAGTCCACATGTGTTGTGCTCAGGTTTTGTGACATCTGGGGCTTCGATTACCCCAGGGTCACCGCATCAGTTCACAGCGTCCCCGTGGTCCTCGCCCACCCCTCACCCTATGGATATACTCTGTAAGGGCCAGAGAAACACGATTTGGAGTTCTCAGGCTTGGAGCACTTCTTCGGTGAGGCTCTGGGATTAAAGTAGTGCCCAGAATTCTCCTTTGCATCCCTGAAACAGACATCAGCTTGTGCTGTGTGGTGGTTACATCTTTTTAGAAAAACCAGTCACTTTGCAGAAGGGCTTGACCCCACAATTGCTGTTCCCTTGGAAAGACGCCTGTGCATTTGCTCAGTTCAGTCACTTAGTCATGTGCAACTCTGCAACCCCATGGACCGCAGCCCGCCAGGCCTCCCTGTCCATCACCAACTCCCGGAGCTTGCTCAAACTCCTGTCCATCGAGTCAGTGATGCCATCCAACCATCTCATCCTCTTGTCATCCCCTTCTCCTCCCACCTTCAACCTTTCCCAGCATCAGGGTCTTTTCAAATGAATCCATTCTTCGCATCAGGTAGCCCAAGTATTGGAGTTTCAGCTTCAGCATCAGTCCTTCCAATGAACACCCAGGACTAATTTCCTTTAGGATGGACTGGCTGGATCTCCTTGCAGTTCAAGGGACCCAAGAGTCTTCTCGAGCACCACAGTTCAAAAGCATCAATTCTTCGGCGCTCAGCTTTCTTTATGGTCCAACTCTCACATCTGTACATGACTACTGGAAAAACCACAGCTTTGACTAGATGGACCTTTGTTGGCAGAGTAATGTCTCTGCTTTTTAATATGCTCTCTAGGTTGGTCATAGCTTTTCTTCCAAGGATCCAAGTGTTTTTTAATTTCATGGCTGCAGTCACCATCTGCAGTGATTTTGGAGACCAAGAAAATAAAGTCTTACTTTTTCCATTGTTTCCCCATCTATTTCCAATGAGGTGATAGGACTGGATGCCATGATCTTAGTTTTCTGAATGTTGAGTTGTAAGCCAGCTATTTCACTCTCTTCTTTCACTGTCATCAAGAGGCTCCTCAGTTCCTCTTTGCTTTCTGCCATAAGGGTGGTGTCATCTGCATATCTGAGGTTATTGATATTTTTCCCAGCAATCTTGATTCTAGCTTGTGCTTCATCCAGCCTAGCATTTTGCATGATGTCCTCTGCATATAGGTTAAATAAGCAGGGTAACAATATACAGCCTTGATGTACTCCTTTCCCGATTTGGAACCGGTCTGTTGTTCCATGTCCGGTTCTAACTGTTGCTTCCTGACCTGCATATAGATTCTCAGGAGGCAGGTAAGGTGGTCTAGTATTCCCATCTCTTTAAGAATTTTCCAGTTTGTTGTGATCCACACAGTCAAAGGCTTTGGTGTAGTCAATGAAGCAGAAGCAGATGTTTTTCTGGAACTCTCTTTTTCTTTGATCCAGCGGATCACTACTCTGCACATGGACATCACCAGATGGTCAACACCGAAATCAGATTGATTATATTCTTTGCAGTCAAAGATAGAGAAGCTCTATACAGTCAGCAAAAATAAGACGGGGAGCTGACTGTGGCTCAAATCATGAACTTCTTATTGCCAAATTCAGACTTAAACTGAAGAAAGTGGGGAAAACCACTAGACCATTCAGGTATGACCTGAATCAAATCCCTTACAATTATACAGTGGAAGTGGCAAATAGATTCAAAGGATTAACACAGGCACACTGATAGAGTGCCTGAAGAACTGTGGACGGAGGTTCATGACATTGTACAGGAGGCAGTGATCAAGACCATCCTCAAGAAGAAGAAATACAGAAAGGCAAATGGTTGTCTTTGTGAGGAGGCCTTACAAATAGCTGAGAAAAGAAGAGAATCTGAAGACAGAGGAGGAAAGGAAACATATACCCATCTGAAGGCAGAGTTCCCAAGAATAACAAGAGGAGATAAGAAAGCCTTCCTCAGTGATAAATGCGAAGAAATAGAGGAAAACAATAGAATGGGAAAGACTAGAGATCTCTTCAAGAAAATTAGATCAAGGGAACATTTTGTGCAAAAGATGGGCACAATAAAGGACAGAAATGGTAGGGACCTAACAGAAGCAGAAGATATTAAGAAGAGGTGGCAAAAATACACAAAAGAATTATACAAAAAAGATCTTAGTGACCCAGATAACCATGATGGTGTGATCACTCACCTAGAGCCAGACATCCTGGAGTCTGAAGTCAAGTGGGCCTTAGGAAGCATCACTAAAAACAAAGCTAGTGGAGGTGATGGAATTCCAGCTGAGCTATTTGAAATCCTAAAAGATGATGCTGTTAAAGTGCCGCACTCAACATGCTTTTGCTGGTGCGATTTTAATTGGGTTTCAGAATTCTTTCCCTGAGCTTTCTTAGGAAGCAGGCTTTTGAGGCACTGGAGGATGAGAGTAAATGGAAGATGAGGTGATTTGATTTGTAGCCATGATAACTTTCTGTAACTTTGAGGCCACATGAAGCAAAGTGACATATACTGAATGGGCAGTTTGGAGCGTTTTTTGCGCCCAGTACCTTATCCTTCTAGGAAAGAAATCCACTCTATCACGGTTCAGCGGTTACTTTCAACCACTTGAGGAACAGTGTCATGGTAGCTGGTTGATTGGGAATAAGTCCTGGGAACTGGTGGTCCAGTGGTTAAGACTTAGCCTTCCAATGATGGGTGGCGGTGTGGGTTCGACCCTGGTCTGGGAGCTGAGATCCCAGATGCCTCTGGCCAAAAAAACCAAAACAAATCAGAACAGAAACAATGTTGTAATCAATTCAAGAAAGACAAAAGAGAAAGGAAGAAGTCCCGAAGTCACAGCTTGTTTGAGAGACAAGCGATGTGCGCAGGCTGTCAGGGCTGTTTCCCGGCTCCTCTGAAGGGGTGAAGTCCAGGGGTCTCTCTGCCAGACTCAGCCGTCCCCCGGGCCCCCCTCTGCCTCTTCCTCTTTTCTCCGCTGTCAAGATACCCTGCCTGCTCGATGTTTTTCTTAACGCTATAATCTAAGGTTTACATCAGAGGAAGACGAGAGAACGCCCAGAAAGTGCCGTGGAGGGCCGTGCCTCTTCCTTGGAGTCGCCCGTGGCACTGTCCAGAACATCTCAGAGAATCTTTCCCACTTCGGAACGGTGGTGGGCCCCGCTGTCCGTGGCAGGCGCGAGACTCCTGGGCGTCTGCACTGTTCCCTGCGGCCGGAGCAGCAGGGACACCCCCTTTGTCACCTGACGGAAGGGCTGGCTGCGTGGGTGTCTGTCCAGACCCTTGCCCTGACCTGCCATGTGGTTCTGTCCGTAGATGTGGCCGCCAGGCAGGAGCGGGCGGAGGGGGCAGAAGGGGAGCCCAGCCGCTCCTCGCAGGAGACATGACGCAGGCTCCGTCCGTCCCGTCTCCCCCCTCAGAGGCCACCCCTCGGGGAGGCGGCCGAGCGTGGCTCTCGGCTGGCGGAGCCCCTTGGGGACCGTCTCCCTGTGAGATGCTGGCGGCGGGGGGCTGGTGCGCAGCGTGGACCCCAGGGAAGGCCGAGGCAGGTGCTGTTCTCGCGGCATTACATGCGGGTCCTGCCTCGCAACTGTGCCTCCAGTCTTGTGCATCTATTTTAGTTTCGTGGAATTCATTCATTCAGCACATTTTTGTGGAGCAGCCACCACGTGTCAGGCCCTCATAAATCCTGGGAAAGCACAGCGAACAAACAGGAAGATCGCAGAGCTGTGGAGCTGACTTTCTGACAAGGGGAGACAGACAGTAAATACGTCCGTGATAGGCGAGTGTGCATGTGTGTGCACACATGCACGAGCTTACGTGTTGCGTGTATTAGGAAAAAATAAAGCAGGGAACTGGGTGGAGAATGTGGAGGAGCCTCGAGGGAGAAGCAGGGGTCACGGGGCGTTTCCATGGGGGCTCTCGGTCCTCCCCACCTTTCATTTTCCCTTCCGTTGTGCTGGCCGAGCTGAGCGTGCGGCCACAGCCAGGCTGCAAGCCCTGCTCATCCTGGTTGGATGTCGCCACGGAAACAAGGTCTGAGACTGGCTGGCTGAATGACCAGGCAGTCCGCCCGGGCCTCTTTCCTTCCAACAAGCCGTCAGTGTCGAGAACCCAGACAGTCAGCACCAACCACAGAGGATGCAACATACACTGTGCGGCCAGGGGCCCACAGCCGTATCGTTTAAGCCTCTGTACCTCGGCTCATGGTCCAAGCTGATGGAGCACCCCAAGGGGCATTTGAGACCCCTCTGAAGGAGACAGGAAAGCATGCCCTGGGGTGAGGGGAGCGTGTTCTAGCCCAGGAGAGGAGCACGTGCAAAGGCCCTGGGGTGGGAGCCGCTGTGTGTCCCAGGGTGCACAGATGGGGCAGGGGGCGGGTCTGCAGGGCAGAGGGGCTCACGGAGGCCTTGCAGGGGGCCGCTGGAAGGACTTGGGGCAGAGGAGTGGGACGGCTTGATTCCATTTTAGTCGGGTCCCGGTGTGTGTGATACGACAGGGAGGCCCGACTGAGGGCTTTGTGGTGACCTTGGTGATGGGTGTTGGGGGTGACGAGGGGTGCGCACCTCAGACCTGGAGAGGATTGTGCAGCTCACCTAGTCTCACTGTCCACCCTCTCCGTCAGGTCTGATGGCAATGGTGAGCCTCACGAGCCTGGCGCTGTATTTTCTCCTTCGCATTCAGGACTCCGGTGGAGAGCGGAGTGGCTCCCAGGCTGCTGCTCGGGTCTGGAGCAGCCCTCCGAGCACAAAGCGTGTGCGGCCCCACCCGTCAGGACACGGCAGGCACCTTCTCGAGTCCGAGCTCTCCGCCAGGACACGGGTGTTGGACCGAGTGACCCAGTCTTTCTGCGAAGACCAGTTCCCCTTCACTTTCTTGGGCCTTCCCTTGAGGAACGCCAGGCCTGATGGGGCTGAGCAGGGCAGAGTTTCAGCCCCTCGGGGGCCCCACGCCCTCCCTGGGTGGGTCTGCCCCGTCCCATGGCTCAGGGAGACCGGCTGAGTTCTCAGGCTCCGGGGACTGGTTGGTTGGTGTCTGACTGGTGAAAAGCGAAGTCAGCACACCAGCCGGTGTCCCATCCGGCCAGCCGCGCCTTCTCCAATGCTGAGAGGATGTTCTTCCACACCCTCGTGTATATGTTCTGTTCTTCAGTTTGACCAGCCTGACAAGTGAGGATTCCCATGGTTACTAGTTCTTTTCATGTGCTTAGCCACTCAGTCGTGTCCAACGCAATCGCGACCCCGCGGACTGTAGCCCACCAGGCTTCTCCATCCATGGGATTTCCCAGGCACGCATGCTGGAGTGGGCTGCCATTCCCTTCTCCAGGGGACCTTCCCTACCCAGGGATCAAACCCAGGTCTCCTGCACTGCAGGCAGCTTCTCTGCTGTCTGAGCCCCAGGTAAGCCAAGTGTCTATTAGCCATGTGTGTGCATTCACTGGTGAGTTGCTGCCCATCCTTTGCTTCTTTTTTCCTGTTAGACACAGCTATCTCTTGATTTGTACCAGTCTCCCACTAGATGCTCATTTTTTTTTTAACACTTTTTTTGGTTTGTTTTGAAGTAATTACAGATTCACAGGACATGACAAACCCAGTACGAAGAGGTCCCCGCATCCTTCACCCAGATTCCCCTAACGTCCGGTTACATCTTACGTGACTGCGGTCTGATATCTGTACAGCTAGTTTGTGTGGTTCAGTCATGCTGTGTGTCACACAAAGGGCTGGCGTAACCACCAACCACGGTCAAGATGCATCTCCCCGTCCCCATGGAGATGAGCTTCCTGCCACCCCCAGAGTCACCCTCCTTCCCCACCGTCCCTCAACCCTGGCAACTACCTATTTGTCCTCTGTCTCTAAAATGTTATTATTTGGGGAGTATTGTACAAATGGAATTGTACAGAATGTGACCTTTTGAGGCTGACACTTGTCACTCATCCTAATGCTGCTGAGCTACACCCAGGTTGCTCCCAGGTCAGTAGACATCTTTTCATTTCTGAGTCACACTCCATGGTGTGGAGGTGCCATAGCTTTTTAATCTAATTATACTCAGATATACAGATATACGGGCTTCCCCGGTGGCACTAGTGGTAGAACCTGCCTGTTAATGCAGGAGACAAGAGATGTGGGTTCCATCCTGGGTCAGGAAGATCCCCTAGAGGAGGGCATGGCCACTCACTCCAGTATTCTTGCCTGAAGAATCCCATGGACAGAGGAGCCTGGTGGGCTACAGTCCGCGGGGTCGCACAGAGTTGGACACAGCTGAAGTGACTTAACACACATATATATGCATAGACATGAAGAAATGAATCGATGCATCATTTTTTATCTTACACTGTCAGAAATGTCAGAAGTTAGTGAATAATTTCTTGAGAAGGTGGAATTATCAGATTACTTTCTTAGTTTGGGTTTAATACTGTGCATGTGTGTGTGGCTTTCCTGATAGCTCAGCTGTTAAAGAATCCGCCTGCCATGCAGGAGACCCTGGTTCGATTCCTGGGTTGGAAAGATCCACTGGAGAAGGAATAAGCTACCCACTCCAGTATTCTGGCTGGAGAGTCCCATGGACTGTATAGTCCATGCGGTCGCAAAGAGTGGGACACAACTGAGCGGCTTCCACTTTCACGTGCCTGTGAGTTTTTCCACCTTTCATGCTAAATTAGCTTTGCCAGCACAATCTATATTGGGAAATCTCAGCCTTCCTAAAACTTACTGTTAAAGTCAGCGGGACTTGAGAAATCCTCTCACCAAATCCTATTAGATACTGTAACAGTTCGGGGCCTGGGGGTTGAAGCTGATGAGTGGCCTAGCCGAGGTTAGGACGCGTCGGTGGTGTGTTCAGGTCCTGGTCCCAGCTCCAGGGAGGGTGGCACTCTTATTTTCCCTCTGGGGTGGCTCAGGCCTGAGGGCGCAGAAGCGGGAAGCAGGGGTATTTGCTATTCTTGGATCCTGTGCTGGTGAGAAACTTCGTGTTCCTGCTTGTGACGCTGGCCTTTCCCCTCCGTCTCATTCATCACAATGAGTATTATATACTTACAGACCTCAGAAAACCTCTTTTAATATAGGTCTTTGTGAAAGATGTTGCTATAAGCCTTATTTCTGGAGGGTCTGTAAGCCAGTGACATAACAGCCCAGGATGGAAATGCGATCCACAGTAGATTTAAAAATGCAAGATGCTGCATGATAACAAGGCCAGAAACCCCAAAGGAAAAGAATAATGGTTTTGACTAAGTAAACATTTTAACTTTCGTATGGGAAAAGTCAGCATAAAGTAAGGCAAAAGGCAAATGACAAATTAGAAGAAAAACAATCCTCAGCATAAAACAAAGGTGTTTTTTATATGTTGAGCGCATCAAACAGCGTCAGCCTGTGTGAGCAAGCTCTTGTTTGTCGACAGAAGACCAAGCGAAGGAAGACAGGATTACCAGCCTTGCTACTAACCACGGAAATGCAAAGAGAAGCAGGGACGGGGTAACTTCTGTCAGATCGGCGGTGATTAATAATGTCCTGGTTGATTGTGGTCTCAGGAAATAGGTCCTGTCAACTCACACACACAGGGGACGGGAGTATAAAGTGATTCAGTTTCTTGTTGTGTGTGTTGAAACGTAAAGTACTGAATCCTCCGGCAGTAGTTCAGCTCCCAGGGAATTTATCCTAAAGCAGTAATTGCAAGATTTCCGGCTTCTAATTACAGTGGACTAGTTATCTAGAGACTTCTGCTGAAAATAATTTAAAATCCTAGATAAAATGTTAAAAATAACTTTATGAAAGCATCTTAAGCGCTGACAAGACCGTGAAGAATGACCAGGCCAAACCCTAAGACAGTTGAACCTTGAGAGATAAGCCGCCCCAAGCAGCAGTTTCTCCCCGAGAGAGCTGGGGATCTAAATGGCCAGCCCATGCTGTGACGTTTGGCAGACTTCTCAGGGTCTCACCCCGAGGTAGAGACGTAAGACTGCCAACGCTGAGGAGTCTATAGGAGCCTCTTCCATCATAAGCTGGGACCCCAGAGGGGAGGCCAAAGTAAACCCACAGAAGGAGGGGAGAGGAGAGAGCTGGGCTGGGCTGCCGAGCCAGAGCAGGGAAGGGGAGAAACGATCCCCGTCCACCGGAACCCCGGTGCTCTGAATGCAGGTTCAAGGGCCTCCGGACAGGTCGTGTGCCCAAGGAGCATGTGGAAACTCTCTCTGGAAAAGACAGCCTAATCCTAAGCCTTGGAGATTTCCCACAAATGACGTTTTTAAGGACAGCAGGCATCATGGAGCCAGCCAGAGTCACAAGGAAACAGCCCGCAATTCCTGGAACCAGAAGAGAAGACAGACAGCAGAAACAGACCCACCATCTTCAGGCCTTAAACTCGCCACACACAGATTGTGAAGCAGCTGTACTTCATACCCCCATAAAGTATGTACATAAACAGCTATTCTTTCTACATATATAACTTTATATGTGTATAAAATCCAGGAAAAACTGGAAACTTACTAAAAAAGAGCAAACTAGAACTTGTAGCATTGAAAAATACAGAAACCAAAAATAAAAACTTGGCGGTTTGTACCCCATAAAAGAGTATTAATAGTGTAGAAGAAATATTGGAAGAAAGTTTAGGGTTAGAGGATCTTTTCCAGAGAAGATTTCCATTTGCTGCTTGGGCCCAGAAACAGATCAGAATGTAGAAGAGAGACAAAAACAGGGAAAACACGAAAGAGGTTGAGAGGTACGGAGGATGGAGTGAGAATGTCTGCTCTCCATTTAAGCAGGACGTACAGAAAGAAGACTGGGGCAGAGACCGCATCGAAACAGGTAACGGCTGACAAAGTACCTCCAATCAAAAGGTCAAGAATTCCAGTGAATCCCAAGCAAGATTAATAGTAAAGCCCATAAGTAGATAAATCATAACAGAACAGCAGAAAACCAAAGGCAGAAAAATCTTAAAAGTAACTACAGAAAAAGGTAGAGATGAGCTTTCAACGAGTGACATTCTGACAAATTTCTTCCTCAAAGTTACAACAGAAGCCAGAAAGAGTAACCAATGCTCTGAGGTGGTGCCTATGAGAAAACACAACTCCTAATCCAGAATTCTGTAAAATTGAGGGAGGAAAAGGGACCCTTTCAGATGAAGTTTATCATCAGCAAATCCACCCTAAAGGAACTGTAGACTACAGGCAAGAACTGTGGTGTTGGAGAAGACTCTTGAGAGTCCCTTGGACTGCCCGGAGATCAAACCAGTCCATCCTAAAGGAAATCAGTCCTGAATATTCATTGGAAGGGCTGAAGCTGAAACTCCAATGCTTCGGCCACCTGATGCAAAGAGCTGACTCATTGGAAAAGACCCTGATGCTGGGAAAGATTGAAGGTGAGAGGAGAAGGGGATGACAGAGGATGAGATGCTTGGATGGCATCACCAAAGCGATGGACATGAGTTTGAGTAAACTCCGGGAGTTGGTGATGGACAGGGAAGCCTGGCGTGCTGCAGTCCATGGGGTCGCAAAGAGTCGGGCATGACTGAGCGACTGAACTGAACTGAACAAGCAAAAGAGGGAAGGGATGCCAGATGGAGGGCGGAAACCTAAGAAACAACGGAGGCTAACTTGTCTAGTTTTCCCTTTTTTCGGTCATATTTTTGGCATCAAATCCAAGAACTCGCTGCCAAATCCAAGATCCGGAGGGCTCACCCCCGTGTTTGCTTCCTGTGTTTAGGTTTTGGACACACTGCGGTGTCGGTGCATTCCGGGTGAGTGTCTGCATGTGGAGTGAGACACAAGGCCAGCCTCCTCCTGCACGTAGACGTTCGTTGTTCCAACACCATTCTCTGAACCTCTGTTCTTTCCCCACCGAGGGGCCTTGGCACCCCTGACGAGTGTCAGCTGGTTGTGCGTGTCTGGGTTCGTCTCTGGCTCCTTGGTTCTGTCCCATTGGCCTGTGTGTCTGTCCGTACGCCAGTAACACACCGTTTTGACGGCTGTAGCTTTGTGGCGAGCTCTGAAATCCGGAAGCATGAGTCCCACAGCCCTGTTTCATTTTTCTCATCGTGGTTTTGGTTTGCGTTCTCCTGAGGACGGATGACGTCAAACCACTTTGGAAGAAGAGTAAAGTGGGACGGACTTGTTCTTCATGGAGATCAGCAGGCTACTGCCTGCAGGCTAACTTTCTTTTGTCTTATTTTTATTTGGAACCCTAGTTTAAATTCTGTTGGTTTGTTTTTCATTTAAAGAAGAGGAATATTCAGTAAAGATGACTGTATGAAGTCCCTATAACCTAAGACATTTACCACCTGAATCTTTACAGAAAAGGTTTGTTAATCCCTTCTCTAATAAAATGGGCTTCCCTAGGGGCTCAGATGGTAAAGAATCCACCTGCATTGTGGGAGACCTGGGTCTGATCCCTGGGTCAGAAATATCCCCTTAGGAAGGGAATGACAACCCACTTCAGGATTCTTGCCTGGAGAATTCCATGAACAGAGGAGCCATGAGGCCACAAAGAGTTGGGCGTGACTGAGCAACTAATACTTTTGACTTTCACTAACAAAACAGATACTAAGCTTTATTTTTTAAAACAATTTAATAACCATTACAGTGGAGGTACTGGTACAGAATAAGATATTGTGAATTCCTGCAACTGTCAAATGTCTTAGTTTCTGAAATCTGGTGAGCATGTAATATCATTTCCTCTTCTCAGAAATGCCTTTTCAAACTTTGGGCCCATTTTTCTATTGAATTGTCAAATCCAATAAGATAAGTAAAATTGGTGGAACCACACAGAGAACAATGATAGTGACCCTTGTAATCACACCCAGTTTTAACTGGATTAGAGACCTACATGCGAAAAGCAGAACTGTGTCTCTTTTAGGAGGTAACATAGAAAAATCTTCATGATCTTGGGGATAGGGAAGAACTGAAGTCATTAACAATGCCAAAGGAAAAGATGAAGACTGACTATCATCAGGTGAAGAACATCCAGAGAACATCTTCACCACCTCTAACCTGCAAGAAAAAAAAAATCGTGTCCAGAATATTTATAGAACCTCTACAAACCTGTAAGAAATAGGCAATTCAGTAGAAAAATGGGCCCCCGGCTTGAAAAGGCATTTCTGAGAAGAGGAAATGACGTTGTACACTCACCAGATTTCAGAAACTGAGACATTGACAGTTTCAAGAATCGGGCACTCCTGACCGGAGCTCTCCTATAGCCCGGTGCTGGGTGCCAGGGGTGGTTGTAGACTGGGACCCCCGATTTAGAAGACAGTCTGAGAAAAAGCAAGAGAATTCCTTCATAGTGTACACGTATCAGCGTTTCCGTGGATGCTGGCATCGAGCAGTGTTCCAGCGTGTAGGTGAGCGTTTCCTTGATCTGTTCATCAGTTGTGTGATGGGCATTTGAGTTGTTTCCTCTCTTTGGCTCTGAGAATAATGCTTCTGTGAACGTTCTTATGCATCATTCTTCGTGTTAGTCGCTCAGTCATGTCCGGCGCTTTGTGACCCCATGGACTGTGGCCCGCCAGGCTCCTCTGTCCATGGGGTTTCTCCAGGCAGGAATACTGGAGTGAGTTGCCATTCCCTTCTCCAGGGGTACCTTCTCAACCCAGGGATCAAATCTGAGTGCCCTGCATTGAAGTCTTAAAAGAAATATAAATATACCAAGGAAAAATAAATATATGCTACTTACAAGAGGGAGGAGATTTGGCTCTCTTGGGGCAATTTTCACAGAAAGTGATATTTCATTTTTTTCCCCCATCTTTCCTTCTTACCCAACATTACATAAGACGTTAGGAGGCTCTCTTAATGTTGGTGAGCTCGACAGTTCCTCTGGTGGAAGGACGGAGTGAGTGTGTCTTTCCCAGTAAACTGAGCAGCGCTGCGCGTCACAGCGGTGACCCCGTGTCGGAGGCGTCCCCCTGCTCTCATCGCTGCTCGCCGTGGCCCTGCTGAGGCTGGAACACCTCCTCGTCCCCAAGTTGCGGGCAGGCTCTACAGATCTCTCCTTTGGCTTCTCGATAAATATTGCCTCTTAAAAAGGCACTAGGTCTGCTCACCCTTGGTGCCAAACATGATAAAATGTTGTGTCTTCCCCAGGTTCCAAGAAGCAAGATTTTGAAATAACCTACAATTCACCCTCTTATTTACTGAGCTTAAAAAAATTTTTTCTTTTTTTTCTTTTTTTTTTTTTTTTCCGGAAATATCAAGCAAAATTCCCCATTTGAGACGCTGGAAAACATGTTGTTTTGAGAAGCAATTTACTGACACCTTTCAAATGTCCCCTTTGTCCAGGAGGTCCCCGCTTGCCCAGGCTGCGGGTCGCTTACGTTTCGTTTGGCTCTGCTCCTGAGCAAATCCCCGATGTTGTTCTAAGGAGGAACCCCGAGAGCGGCCGGGACTGGGGTTTCCACACCTTTGTGGCCGCCCCACGGCAGCGCCCTCTGGGACGTGGCACTTGGCTCACAGGGGCCCCAGGTCAAAGCTCTCTCTGGCCAGCTCCGGTTCGGGAGGGAAGAGAGCCAACTGGATGTCTGGTTCACATCCCAGTTCCCACCGCAGGGGAAAGAGGCGGGAGCCGACCGGGAGCAACCGACAGTGACCGCCTTCCGGTGCGGGCCGAGGGTGGGTCTCCACCGCGCCCGGCGAATCGTCTCACAGAGGAGTGTCTGAAGACTCGTCCTCTGTCTTGAGCTGCACGGCAGCTTCATAGGTGGTTTTGACAGGCTGATCTGGTATTGAATCATCATCTCCTCTGAATCATTCACCAGAACCTGAATAAAACAAGATCATTGATTCAGCCTGATTTGTTTTGTAACATAACCTTTTTAACGTCAGAGGTTTACCGATGCAATTTTTTTTTTTTTTTTTTAGGTTAAGAGTAGTTAGTCAAAGTGCTGAATTTTGAAGTTGCACGACATGACCCAGTAATAACTACATCACAGGAGCAGTCAGGGCCCGCTTCCAGAATCTTCTTTATGACACTTCTCTTTGGGAAACGCACATGTTTTTGTGGCAGCTGTCTCCAGGTGTCTGGGAGCAGTCCTCTGTATCTTGAGCTAACTTTAGGTCATGGGTCCATGTAGGGTTGACGAGAAAGCGCACGTCTGCAGAGCATCACCCCACTCCGCAGCCGAGGGAGTGCAGAGAAGCTTTTCCAGACAAGGCGTTTGCTCAGACAGTTGGCACGGCCAAAGGAAGAAGCCCTTGTGGGCTCCCTGTGCTGGACGCCGCGTGTTCTCTGCCAGATAAAGCAAATAAACTTAGGTGATGAGCACATGCTGACCAGCCCACGGTCGTCAAGCCGTGCAGGGCACACCCCGGCAGTTCCCGTCCGGCGGTCCCGTCCGGTCCCGCGTTGCAGGCCGCGTCTCTCCTGTGAACCTCCTTTGGCACTTGGGCCGCCCTGTGTGATCAGACAGGGGCGTCTTTCCCGAGACACTGCTCGCTTCTGCTCAGCAGAAAGCTAGAGGCTCGGCTGAGGGCAGAGAGGCAGCCCCCAGGAGCTCCGGTCCAGACGACCTGCAGAGTCAGGGTCCCGGGGCCAGACCTGCCGGCCACCGATGGGGCACAATGGCCCCTTGTGAGGAGCTGGGCGGCCCGGGAGCGTCCGGGGCTCCTCGCCTCTGGCCTCCCAGCCTCCCTGCCGGCTGCAGCCCCAGCTCCCTGCGCAGAGCTTGCCTTTTCCTGCTTCCCAGCGCCAAGCAGAGAGCCCCCGGGTGAGTCAGGCTTTGGCAGACAGAGGGCTGCTTTGAGCCCTTCTCTTCCCCTTTTGTTCCACCAAGGAGGGGGAGGATGCGAGTGTCCAGCTGCAGGCGCCCTGACCCCGGCGCGGGGGCCAGGGGCGTCTACATGACGTCATCCCCTCTGCCCTGCCTCCATCTCCCCAGCCTTCGTGTTGGGAGTGGGATTCCCATCCCTGTGTTAACTTGATTCGTGGCGAGTGCACTTGAGCTCAGCTCCGCAGGCTAGTCAGTCACAGCACAGCCTCTGTGCCGGAGACAGAGCCTGGCCTGGGGGCTGAGCCGCTGCTTGGATTCCGAGCAAGTTAACCTCAGAGCTTCGGTTTCTTCACCTGGAGAATGGGAATAATGCTGCTGTTTTGCATCAGATAATAGGTGCTGATATGCACAGGCACCGAGGGCCTGTAACCAGCCTTAAGGTCCAGCTGGGAGAGCGGTTTGTGCGGATCCAGCCACCTGCCTGTCTGCGACGGCTGACACACCCAACATCCGTGAGCCGTGTTAGCCAGCACCATGCAGGCCCTGGGACTCCTCCCAGGAGTGGATGCTCTGTTCAGAGCACAGCTCTGTGGTGCCCAAACCAATTTTTTGGCAGGTCTGGATTTCCTGGGTTTCTCTGCTGCTTTCCCTTTGTCGTTGGGGTGGGGCAGTGAGGGCAGGCCCAGCTCCTCGCAGGAGGGTGAGGCGGTCGGTGGCGCGGGCTCCGGGGTGGCCCCTGTCGCTCTCACGTCCGGCACTTTGTCGGCTGACAGATGGGGCAAGGTGGACTCAGTTGGAACTGAATTTTAAGTGTTCGTCTGGCCATGACCGAGCAACTGAACCGACCTGAAGAGCTGGTCGGTACCAACCACTCCAGAAAGTATGCGTGCAGTCCTAGCTGATGTCTGTCCACATTTTTATCACAACCCTGCTGGTGGTTTGTTTTCCAGAAGTCCATTTTGGCAGTTATCCATGATTTTTCTTTTTTTTTTTTTTAAGCAAATTTATGTAAACTGGAAAGAAGAACCAATAGTATCCAGATTGTAAATCAGGTGAAGTTTGATTTGGGTTTCGGATCGACAGGCTTGTCTCCGAAGCACACGCGCTGTAGAGTGGGGATCGTCTGTCCTTAGGAGTCAGATGATCCCGGGGAGTCATACGGTCACTTCCATTAGCTGAGGGGGGCACGCAGCCCTTTAAGCCTCCCCTTTCTCTGCAGCCTGAACACCATCAGGTAGAAAAGCGCCCTGGGTTCTCCCCTTCGCTCTCACTCCTGTGAAGTCTCACCTGTCACCAGCTCAGCCGCCCTGCAGCACTGCACGGGCGGGGGCTGGGCTCAGCCAGGGGGCGGCTCCCGGGGGCCTGAGCTTCACGTGAGCTCGTGAGCAGGTGCTCTTCCTCTCCTTCCCGAAGCAGAGCTCGGAAAGGATTCCCACGGTTGATGTCCAGGTGATGGGGGAAGCTAGTTGGGTCTCGTGAGGTCTGTGCCGCACTGTGACTCCATCTGAATTTTATAGCTTTGAGTCGAAACTGAGGAGTTGTCCCGAGACAAGACCTGAACCATGAGGACTGCCCAGGCTGAGCCTGTTGAGACCGTGGACGTGGTAGGACAAGCCGGAATGAGGGGCCGTTTGGCCAGAAGATGCCCCCTCCCTCTCAGCCCCCCTTCCTACCAGGATCTGGCAGCTGCTCCCCTTTTGATTCTTCCCAAAGCGAGTGCTGGACTGCCAGGGCCGCCCCTCCTGCAAAGACATGGGCTGTCCCTGGAGGAAAGATTAGCGTTTGGTAGCTAAACTTAGCTCCCTGGATAAGCTGCCTGTAGAAGGAAGTGGAGATGGATTTGGAGGAGGGGGGTTGGGAAGGCTTAAAGGGACAGCGTCGGGCTCTGAAAGATGATTCCGGGGGACTCGTGGGACGTGTGTGCTGGGAGGGCCCCTCCCAGGCTCTCATGTGGCGTCTGTGAGCGCAGTTACCCACCTGCCATCATCGCAGAGGGGTCTCTCTGGAGCACAGAAGAGAGGAAAACCAGTGTGGGCTTCTGGGTGGAGAAGCTCTTGTGCTTCCCATCATGTCTGGGAAAGACTGACAGGATTGATTACCCATAGGATTAGATTTATCAGCGAACCCGTGCTGATAAGCACTCCGAGGCTCAGCTCGAGTCCCATTGTGTGCCAGCAGAGCTGGGCTTGACTAGGGATGTTTCAGTCCAGTCCAGTCGCTCGGTCGTGTCCGACTCTGCGGCCCCGTGGACCGCAGCACACCAGGCTTCCCTGGCGTTCGGGGACATCACAAAAGGCGGCGCCACTCAGAGGTAAACCTGGATGATGTGGGTAAAAGTGACATCTCTTTTACTAGGAAATCCTGACTAATTCACCATTTACTATCGTCTTAGTCATCTTTCAAGGGTTCTCGGGGCAGAGCACAGACCGCAGGGAAGAGCAGGGACGGCCTCTCAGGAAACACACGGGCCTCACCCCGTGCTGCTTCCCAGCCTCGTGTTCCTGCCGCGGTGACGGCTGTGCAGTGTACAGCGACGCCTGCGTTCACACTCCACCTGAGCGACTCGTCTCCTCGCCCCGGCTCGTCTGGAGACTCACTGTGCTGAGGCCCAGGCGGTGGTTCCTGCCGATTCTCCCAGGGTTTCTCTCCTTCCACGATGCTGCGGTTTGTATGCGCGGCCTGGAGTTGTCTCCGGCGTTGGCGATTGTGCCCGAGCGCACCGTGGCTGGTACACCGCGCCAGGGCTTTAGGGCCCCAGCTCTCAGTGTGGGCCGGGGTCCCTCCAAGGGCTCCACGAGGTCAAAGCCTCCTTCATGGTGATCCTGAGACATGACTCACCTCTCTCCCCCCGCTTCTCCCAGGGTGTGGGGCAGGGTTCTCCAGAGGCCCAGTGACACCGTGGCAGTCGTCACGGCAGCTCACCGGGTGGGTGCTCCCACGTCTTTGTGTTTTTAAGTTCTCTCAGGTTTAATTTCTAATATGGTAAATATCGGTAGTTTGGGAGCTATTGTGTTTTGGAGGCTTTTTTCCTTTGGGTTATTTGAATAAGTTAGTGAAAATACAGGGCTTTCCATAAAAAGCCTGAAGAAACCAGTTTCTGACTCATCTCATTTGTTTTGAGTTAGCTAAGGACTAGTGCCTAAGCAAGAGATTTTTCAGACATTTATTAGGTTTTTAATGCTTCTATTTTATGTTGATGAGGCAGCTCTACTGCAAGGAGGAGAAGGAATCATTTCTTAGTAGTGCCATCCTGATGGCGGGGGAGGGAGGAGCAGGCTTTTCTATAGGCCCTCGAGAGTAGACAGAGGTCAGGAATGCACTGACTTTTTAAAGGAAATAATGTTTAAGCTCATGTTAGGTTTCAGCTTTGAAAAAATGCACATCTTCATTCACCAGCAGGCATTCAGTACCTGCTAATGCAAGCATACCCACTGGGGATGTGGCATTCCCTCTAATGGCTCACAGGGCTTTGCCCGAAGAAATGAATCATTAATGGTTTGCCGGCTGGGTGACAAGTGGTTACAGTGCAGCAGCTTCAGACAACAGCACCCGTGCACTGTCTCACGAGTGTGCACCAGGACCCCTGCCGCCCGGAGCACACGGGGCCCCGGGAGCACCGCCACCTGGAGCACACAGGGCCCGGGGAGCACTGCTGCCCAAGAGCACACGGGGCCCTGGGAGCACCGCCGCCCGGAGCACGCAGGGCCCGGGGAGCACTGCTGCCCAAGAGCACACGGGGCCCCGGGAGCACCGCCGCCGGGAGCACACAGGGCCCGGGGAGCATTGCTGCCCAAGAGCACACGGGGCCCTGGGAGCACCGCCGCCCAGAGCACGCAGGGCCTCTACTCAGGTCTCACCAGGCTGAGCTCAGGAGTCGGTGGGGCCGCAGCCTCCTCTGAGCTCCTCAGCTGTTCCTAGCTCCCCCATCTCTGCTGCTGCTGCTGCTAAGTCGCTTCAGTCGTATCCAACTCTGTGCGACCCCATAGACGGCAGCCCACCAGGCTCCCCCATCCCTGGGATTCTCCAGGCAAGAACACTGGAGTGGGTCACCATTTCCTTCTCCAGTGCATGAGAGTGAAAAGTGAAAGTGAAGTCATGTCCGACTCTTTGCATCCCCATGGACTGAAGCCCACCAGGCTCCTCCGTCCAGGGGATTTTCCAGGTGAGAGTACCAGAGTGGGGTGCCGTTGCCTTCTCTCCCCCCGTCTCTGGCAGGATGCATTTCCTCATAGCCGCTGGACCATGATCTTTTTTTTGCTAGTTGCCCGGGGACCGCAGCCGGCTTCCAGGACTGCCCTCAGCCCCCCGCCGCGCGGCCCTCTCCTCTCACAGCATGGCCACGTGCTCCTCCAGCCGAGTGGCCCGAATGTGGAATGTCTCTTCGTGTGCTTGCCTGCCATCTGTATGTCCCCTTAGACAGATCCTGTTGGTTGAAGCATTCATAGATATGACACCACAATTTTGGTTTTATCAAAATCCAAAACTTTTGCTCACAAAAGTCCCTCTTACAAGGATGGCAAGAGAAGCTACAGATGAGAGAAGGTACTCACCAACCACATATCTAACAGAGGACTCATATCTGGAGTGTCTAAGGAACGCTTACAATTAATAAGAATAAAACAATCCAAGTAGAAAATGGACAAAAGATACAAAGAAATTTCACCTCAGAGGAAATACAGGTGGCAAACAAGCACATGAAGAGACGTTCAACATCATGACCCCTTGGATCATCGCAGAGTAAGGGGCACACAAATCACTGATAAAACCTTGTTGAGATAGCTCTTAGAAGAGGAACACCAGCATCATTACCAAAGGCCAGTGAGAGTGTGGAGAAACTAGACCCCTGTACATCACTGATGGGAATGTACAGTGATACAGCCATGTTGGAAAAGAGTTTGGGAGTGTCTTTAAAAAAAAAAAAAAAACTATACTTAAGTGAATACACACTTACTGTAAACCCAGAGAGCCTGATCCTGGGCATTCATCCCAGAGAAATGAGAACTGTGTCCACACATCTGTGCGTGAATGTCGATAGCATCTTCATTTGTAATTCCCAAAATGTGGAAACAACCAAAATGTCTCCAGATCCATGAGTGGTTAAATAAGCCATGGCTCATCCATACCAGACGTCACTGCTCAGGAGTAAAGAAGACAGACTGATACACACAGCAGCTGGTTGGATCTCCAGGCATTTTGCTGAGTTTAAAAAACAAAACAAAACCACACTTCAAAAGGTCACTTACTGCCTCATTCCACTTAAAGTACATTCTAGAAAAGGCAAAACTATACGGAAAACAAGCCAATGACTGTAAACCGTGGAGATGACCTGAGATGAGTGTCTGCCAGTGATGAGGGCTGGCAGAGGAGGGGAGGGGCACCTCTGTGTTGATGGATCAGATCTCTGTCTGGATTGTGGGGAGCAGGGCGAGGTGGTTGGGGGCATCGCAGGAATCCACAGTTGTACACAGAACCACACGCACACGCGCGTAAGCTCATGTCAGTCCCTGACTCTGCTGAGTTGTAATCACATAAGGTGGAGCCACTGGGAAATGGGATGACGGGTGCACTAGACCTCTCTCTGCCATCTTTGCAACTTTCTGTGCGTCTGTGGTTATTTCAACATGCAAAACATATCTTGAAACAAAAAACAAAAAAATTTTCCTAAATATGTTAGTACCAAATGAAATTTTTTTTACATTTTAAATTCCACTTATTTAAGGCTCACATATAAAATACACTTGGTTTTGTATGTTGACCTTGTTATCTTGTGAATTTTCTGAACTCATTTCTTGACTCAAGTATTAGCTTTTTTTTTTATAGATTCTTGAGGACTTTGTGTGCAGTTCTATGATCTGCAAATTCAAACAGTCCTTATGACTTTGCAGATTGCAAACGTTGAGAAATAAAATCATCTGAGTCCATGTGGGTAACAGATAAACAGGGGAGAAGGGAGGGCTCTCATTTACAGTAGAAGGTCCGCTAGACCAGTGGTTGCTGTGCTGATTGGAAAACCATTTTGGTAAAGATTGGAAATGTCACAAAAGCCGCCTCCTGAGGGGAGCCGCTGCCTTCTTCAGAAAGATCAGTGTTTCAGATTAAAGGAGGCAGGAGAGTGGACAGCTACATGCAGCCCTCGATTCCAGACTGAAGCCGGTGCTGGAGGAGGATGTGCTGCTGAGTGAGAGCACCGCGTCCACATCACTCCCCCTGGGGTTGCCGTGGGCATGGACGCAAGTGCCCTGCTGCTGGGGCGTGTCCACTGAAGCTTTGGGGTAAACAGACAGCCTCCTCTCAAGTGGTTTTAAAAAAGAAGTATATGCAGTTAACCCTTGAACAGCTTGGGGGTTGAGGCACTGACCCCACGCAGTCAAAGATCCAAGTGTAACTTTACAGTCGGCCGAACTCAGAGCATGCAGTAGGTGTTTGTTTAAAAAAAAAAAGCGCGTGTCAGTGAACCCGAGCCGTTCAGACCCACACTGCTCAGGGGTCAGCCGTGAGCTGGGAGGAGGAGAGCAGGTGGACGGACGTCGCGACGGGCGTCTAGGTGTCCATCCTGCTCTGCTTGCACCTTCTTTACATGCGCGTCTCACGGCCCCGGTGAGATTGGGATTTGGGTTCTGGCTGCTGCGCTGCAGAGGCTCCCATCCTGATGTGAATTCCCCAAAATGTAGAAAGGCGATAGGCAGCCATGTTCCATTAAATGGGAGTTGTCTTAAATTCAGTGTCTGTTAAGTAACAGAAATGAAAATCTGACCTTTAGAATAGTTGTTTTTATGGGTCATTCCCAGGTGGCTCAGTGGTTAAAGAACCTGCCTGCCAACGCAGGAGACATAAGAGACGCAGGTCCAATCCCTGGGTCAGGAAGATCCCCTGGAAGAGGGCATGGCCCCCCACTCCAGTATCCTGGCCTGGAGAATCCTGTGAACCGAAGAGCCTGGCAGGCTGCAGTCACATGGAAGCTGTTTTAAAATCTTGTCTTTCCCATTTGTGTCTAAATGAATGAACTAAATTTTCGAATCCTCACACTCACCATTGACAAGCCCTGTGTTAGAATTTAAGAATTCATTCCGCCAAGTACAGGAGCATGGGAACGGCTCGTGTGTGGACAGAGGACCGGGAACTGGAGAGCCGCCTGGCCCGAAGTGGACGTTGGTGGCCGTTTCCCTGGTGACCACATGTGGCTTGCTTCCCACAGCCTCCACCTTCATGCCTGAACCCCGTCTAGCCCACCCTCCCCGTCCTCCCTCTGCGCCCTGCACAGCCTCTGCCAGCAGTTCTTGACCCTGGGGGGCCCTCTTCCGCACACACACCTCTCCTGTGATCCTGACGGAAAAGACCAGAACTTAGCCAAGCGTGGGGGACTGGGTCAGATCACGGGCAGACAGAGGGGTTGGGAAAAGCCCACTTGCCATTTATTCCTTTTGGTTAGCTAACGTTACCCCAGCAGCCATCCAGAGAAGGCCTGGCGTCCTCCCGCCTCACCTAACACTGTGTTCCCATAAAGGTGCTCATCCTGGTGTGTTCATGCTGTGGTAATAGATACCACAGGCGTGAACAGTCGCCCCCTTTGAGGCAGTGAGACAAGCTGCCAAGAGGATCAAGCCGACCATCCTGGTGGAAAAAGAAGCCATAAAGGTCCTTTTATATTAGCGTTCGGTGTGTTGTAAGGTCCGTTGAGATGACCCTGATTTCAAGCTCAGTAGTTGGAAATGTTCAAAGTCAGACTAGGGGAGTGATTCCCTTTCTTCCTTAGCACATGCTTACTCATGAGCGCAGGGCGTTTCCATGTCACACCCCTGTGTTGGGGCTCCGCCCTTGCACCCACATCACAGCGTCCCCGGGGCATCGGTGTTGCCAGGACGCTTTGTGGCCAGGCAGGCTGAGACACCCCGACCCCGGCCTGACTCAGGTAGGAGCGGCTGCACCGTGACCCGCCCCGCCGCCCCGCCTGGACGGATGCGGGTTGGGGGACTCTCGTCGCGCCCCGAAGGCCCCGAGTGAGCAGTGGCAGGAGGAGAGAGGCAGGGGTTTCGGAGCGGAAGGCGCCCTGGACCAGGTGCGCTGGCCGTCCGCTCTCGCTCCGGCTGCTTCCTGTCTGCCCGGGAGGAGGCGGGACGTGCAGACGGAGCAGGAGCTCGCTCGGCAAAGGGGTGCTGGGTGCCGGGTGCCCGGCTTGTCCCCGAGGAGGAGCTGTGTGCGGGGAAGGCAGGGCCGGGCTGGCGTGTGGGTGCCCACCCCGGCTCCCGGGCAGAGCCTGCCTGTGCCCCGGCAGCCATGACACCAGGGGCGGAGCTGCCTCGAGCCCTGGTCTGTGCTGTCCTGGGAGAAGCGTCCGTCCCTTAAACACATGCTCTCCTCCGCGCAGCCACAGGCCTCCTCGAAACCAGAGGTGGGTTCTTCACTAGAGGAAGTCCACCCCCGTTCCTTCCTTTTACCGTCGGAGACCGGGGTGGGGGAGGGCCCACGGGCTTCCGCATGACGCCATACCAGCTCACGCTCTCGTCCGGAACCTTTCCGATGAGCTGCCTCCTTCCGAGTCCAGGATGTCCCCGCCGTGCACGTGTGCGCGCGCGCGCTGGCGTGCCTTCCCCGGGAGGGCCCCGCCCCCGCCATCCTCGCTGGGCCCTGTCTGCACAGTGGGGCGCAGAGTGAATCCTGCCGGAAGCTGAGTCCTCTAGGCACGCGGGGTGTAATTAAGTGTCAGTGTCCCACTTTATAAGGGGAGTTTTCGCCCGTTCACTCACCACTTCCTCTGTTTGCTTCGTTTAATCGACACTGGAGGTCCTCTGAACCTTCCTTAGGCCCCGAGAGCCGCAATGTCAACTGGCTCACTCCTCCGAGAACAGGACAGTGACCGATTCGCACGGGCACTTCTAGAGCGATTGGTCAGTTTGTGTCGACGTGCAGTCCAGAGAAATGCCCAGGGGCTGGAGAAGACTGGCCATCCATCCACGGAGATCCAACCCAGAGTCTCCTGGTCCTGCCCCGTAAGTCAGGTGGTGCTGACGTGACGTCATAACAGAACTTCAGCTTGTTTCTAGAAGCTGGAACGTTTTGTCGTGTGCAGCTTCTCAACAGATGAGCCTGGAGCGCACCCGGCCGGCCCTGCCGGGAGCAAAACCACCCACAGGAGCCGAGTCTCACGGCTGGCTCCCGTCTGCAAAGGGAGGGACCCGCCTGGTCAGAGAGTCTGCGTTCTCGCCGTAGCTTTGAAAAACACAGTCTGGGAAAGAAAAGAAACACACAGTCTGGATTTGAACCAGGGCATCAGAGCTAGAGAAGCTGCATTTTTAAAATGCTTTTAATTTGTTTTTTGTTTTGGAAAACACATCCACGCTGTTAGTCTTTTCACTCGGCCTTCCTGTCTACACGCAGGCAGAGCAGCACACACATCACCTGATTGAGTTCTCCCATTCACCACCTCAGGGTCCTCAGTCCAGACTGAGCCGTGACTTTTCTTTCCTCCACGACAGGGCGAATCGGTGAAGTACTTCCTGGATAACTTGGACCGGATTGGCCAGCTGGTGAGTGAGACCCCCACGCCCAGAGCCTGTGACCTGTGCATGCGGCCCAGAGCAGCCCCCCGGGCAAGGGCTCCCGCTGCCCTCCCAAGCCCTGCCTGGTGTCCAGAGACCACAGCACCGTTACCACGCTCATTCCTTAGCATCAGCCAGCTCCAGGCGGTTTCGAGACCTTCCCTGTTGTCCCACTAAGGTTCTCTTGCGGATGCTGCTGTACTTTGGCAGTCTCGAGTCCATCCGGCGCAGTCGGTCCACGGCACTTGGGCTTCCTTTAACCCGGAGCTTTCTCCTTCCGTCTGTTTGTTGCTTTCAGCCTGTCTGTTGGGGTGGTTGGAGCATCTCCCCTGTGTGGCTTCTCCCGTCTCCAGTACTGTTGGAGACGTTCCGCTCTCCCCCGTTTACCTTGTGGATGGGTCATTGGGCCGAGAGGCTTCCTCCCTGCTGGGGTTTCTGGCAGAGGTGCTGCCTGGGAGCTGGTGTGCAGGAGCCACTGGAGGATTGTACCAGGGCAGGATCAGAGGGCTTCGAGTGACCACCGTTGCCCGTGTGCTGCTGGAGACTTAAAAGGTTTCTCCAAGAATAACATACTAAATATATTGCAGGCTAAATTTAAGCAACATTGCAAAACCTCAGTTAAGTCAGTTCAGAGTCAGGGTTTGGAATGCATTTGCCCTGGAAGTTAGAAAAATAGAAAGGTAGCTAAGATTCAGGAGGAAAAGCGGTGGTCATTTTGCATGGAGAAGAAAGGAGACGAGATCTCAGGTTGGGGCCTGACCTGAGGGTCCTGCTCATTCTTCCTAAGCCTGGTGAGCCCCCCCATTCATTCTGAAATGAGCCACTTGGTTCCTTCACTCTCTGTTTCATGGTGAATTTACATTCTTGTAAATGAAAGTCGCTTCTGGTATCTGGTTCAGCTTCTTGCAGAAGTCCCGTAACTTTCCTTCCACCGCGTCTGTTCATCCCTGTCTTCTCACGCCCTCCTCCCCAATGCCTCCTGACCTTATCTTACAGAACTACTTCCCGAGCAAGCAGGACATCCTGCTGGCAAGGAAGGCCACCAAGGGCATCGTGGAGCATGACTTCGTCATCAAGAAGATCCCCTTCAAGATGGTGGACGTGGGCGGCCAGCGGTCCCAGCGCCAGAAGTGGTTCCAGTGCTTCGACGGGATCACATCCATCCTGTTCATGGTCTCGTCCAGCGAGTATGACCAGGTCCTCATGGAGGACAGGCGCACCAACCGCCTGGTGGAGTCCATGAACATCTTCGAGACCATCGTCAACAACAAGCTCTTCTTCAACGTCTCCATCATCTTGTTCCTCAACAAGATGGACCTGCTGGTGGAGAAGGTTAAGACCGTCAGCATCAAGAAGCACTTCCCAGACTTCAAGGGCGACCCGCACAGGCTGGAGGACGTCCAGCGCTTCCTGGTCCAGTGTTTCGACCGGAAGAGACGGAACCGCAGCAAGCCTCTCTTCCACCACTTCACCACCGCCATTGACACTGAGAACATCCGCTTCGTGTTCCACGCCGTGAAGGACACCATCCTGCAGGAGAACCTGAAGGACATCATGCTGCAGTGACGGCGCTGCCCTCGCTCCTGCCGGCCGCGGGCCAGGCCTGCCCGTCTGTGTGTGGTCCCGACCCTGAGCCCCGGACGCCCAGCTCGGGGTGCGAGGCCCGCCAGGCCCGCGCTCGGCCGCAGGACGGGACACGTGGACGTAGCTACTGAATCCCGGGGACTCGTGAAACTACTGAAAGTCCAGCGGTCACTTTGATGTTAACGTGTGACGCCTGATAACACAGCTTTCTCTTTTTCAGAAACTCTTTCTTTTCTGACACAGTTTAGTCGGGGACCGCGTGTGTGTGCACGCACGCTCTGTCTTTAGTGACCGAGACGCAAACACGTCTCTGCCGGTGGCTCTTCTCTCCAGCTCGTGAGTCCTCGGTGGGGGCGCTGCTTGGCAGCGTCCTGGGGGTTTGGAGGAGGGGAAGTGTGGGCTGAGTTCGGGGGGGACCCTGCCACTACCTCCCCGAGGGAGCGCCTGGCCTTTTCAGCCTCTGGTGCCAACTTCCCAAGAGGCCCCGGCTGTCAGGTTGGAGGGTGGGAGTGAGTGCCCACGGGGGAACCTGCCTTAACACCCCCACACCTGTGCCTTCCTCCCGCCCGTCCGATCGGCCACGGCCCGCGGGGGGAGGTGTGGGCCGGGCGCTGCCTTGATTGCCCCTCCCCTCTGCACGGGGAGGCGGGTGGTGCTTGCTTGCCTCGTGCCCACTCCGCCCCGCAGCAGAGCCCTCAGACCAGCTGGCCTCGCGGACTGCCCTCCCCTCCCAGTCGTCTACCACACATGCGGCCGGCTCAGGGAGCCTGCCGTCTCTGGAGGAGGCCGAGCGCCCTCTCCTCTCAGGGCCCGCTGAGAGCGGACGGCGGGGCCCGCAGCGCCTGCCTCAACACCCCAGGCTCTCCTGCCTCCCTAGACGCCAGGCGCTCCTCACGGCCCCTCGCTTCCACTAACACGCACACGTAGCAGAAAGCACTGTTGGGCGCGGCCTCCTCTGGGGGCCGCTTCGGAGGCTGTGAGTGGTGACGGGCACCGGCGAACCAGACCGTCGGTGAGCGTGTCTGGCTGCCCTGTCCAGGTGTCTCTCACTGGGTTTAAAAACACATCGCATTCCAAACCAGTCCCCGCCGTGTGTGGCTCTGCTCGCCAGTGTCCGGCGCGTCGAGGACTCGTCCAGCGTTTGAAAGAGAAAAAGCCTTCCTCTGCCAGTGGCCCAGCATGCGCCTGTGGTTCAGGGCCCGTCCCCAGGCCCCGTGTTCACGGCCATGTCTCCACAGGGGTCCTGCTCACCTTCACCAGCAAACACTGATCTAGCTCGCGGCAGATGCTGGCCCAGGAGGAAGGGGAGGGCAAACCTGCTTCTGAGTCATCCGTGTTATCCCAGTGTCTAATGAGGAGACAGCATGAAGTCCTGTTTCTCTCTGGGCCCTCAAGACTTCCTGTCCATGTTTGCCGGGGTTTGGGCTCTTTGGCTGGAGAAAAATTGCTGTTTTTGTACTGCTTCCTGTGGCTCTTCGTAAACCGAGAGGACGTGCCTGGGATCGGGGCCAGTGACCAAGGTTTAAAGGAGACAGAACCCTCTGGATGAACTGCATCCGGGCATCCTGAGACCCTGCTGTCCTCGGGCCTCACGCCCCTCGCCCGCAGGCTCCCATCACACGCGTATCCGGATCCACGCTCTTCCCGCCAACCTGGAAACCCCTCCTCGCGCTGGCAGAGGTGGCGGCCCCCGAGGTCAGTGTGGCTGGCGGAGGAGGGTCTGTGAATGGCTTGCTGGCGAGTTGGAGTCCACCCAGTCAGCGAGCGCGGTTTGTCCTTCAGACCATCTGTCGTGGCTGCCGGCTCACTCTCAGACCCGAGAGCAAGTTCGTATTGAGGGGCCGTGACTGTGCTGAGTGGCCTGGCAGCCAGGGCCCGGCCCAGACCCAACCCACTTCCTTCCCTGCAGCCAGGAGCCGTCCTTATGCTGAGCCGAGCAGGCGTGACGGCATTCGGCCCTCCGTTCCAGGATCCGTGCTTGTCAGAGACACGGACGGCTCTGCAGGCTCAGCTAAAACCATCTGCAGTCTTTCCACACATAGGTTATAGTCACTTCTCTCCCAAACCTTAGGCCTTTGTATTGTTTTAATCTCACTGTTACCCGTGATTTGCTGTCTTTTATTTTGAGATGTTGGAGAAGCAGGGGATAGTCTGCCTCATCTATTATTGCAAAAATGTAACAATAAACTTCCTCGAACTAAGACTTTCTCCTCGTAGTCACACTGTTCACACGTGCATTTTTTTACTATTTTTTTTAACTTCAGTTTGTAGAGAAATTGTCTCAAAGATATTGCATTATAGCTTTGTAATTTATAGAGATCTCTAGACTCCTTATTCTTGTAATTTTTTTACTTCTTTGATAAAAATGAGTCAGGTTATTTCAATTCTTAAGATCAGGAAATCATCTTGAAACAAGATCCTTAGTTCTGACCAACTAACTCGGGCATCCTGGGAACAGACGCTTGCTGACTTGACACCATGGGCAAAAGCAATGTCGGGACAAGAGTGGTCGGAATGAACTGCTCACAGCTTGCGCCATGCACAGCATTTTAGCATCGGCAGGAGGGGCTGGTTTGACGATCTGACCACCTTCAATCTCTGGATATTTATTAAAATAAATCCTTAGTTTTTGTTAATGGAAAATATCACTCGGCATTCAAAGCCAACATGAAATTTTTCAGTCCCCAAGTTCAGAGCCCGTGGATAACGAGCCCGGATGGTCCTTGAAGGTTCGTTACCTGTTGATCACAGTTCTTGTTTCCACGCTTGGGACACGAGGCGACCAGGAGAGCTGCCACCAACGTGGTTCTGTGTGGACGTCTCTGGAGCACGACTTCAGGACAGGGAGGGGCGGCAGGAACACACACAGACCCGTGTGTGCGAGGGAGGCCCTGAGCCCACCTGCCGGCGGAGACCTGGGATGAGCGTGAACGTGCCAGGAGACGGGAGGCCGGAGGAGCCGAGGGAAGGTGCGGCTCCTTCTCTGGACCCTGTGTGGTCAGCGTGCCGCCAGGAAACGGGAATCCAGCGACGCAGAGTGAGCACAACTCGCGGCACCCAGAGTCTTTTCCAGAAAAGGAACGTGCGCAGTGTCCGTGGCCATCGCCCGGCGAGGCGCTGTGTGCATCCATGTGTGGGGCCTCAGCGGCCCGTGGTGGGCAAGGCATCCCCCTGCCCGCCCCTGCAGAGAAGCGTGCGCTCCTCACCATGTGCCGGGGGGCCTGGCGCTTCGGGTCCCAGTTTCCCCGTGTGTACAGGTTGGACCACAGGGTGACGCAGGCGCCCTGGGTCCACAGCCCTGGATTCCTGGGTGGTCTCTCTGCAGCTGGGGTTGCGCAGGGAGCAGAGCCGTGGAGGCCCCCCAGGCCCACTCACTGTGCCCACCAGCCGCCGCGGGAGGACGGTGCCGTGGGCACTCCATGTGGGTCAGGAGTTGGGCGGGGCTGACAGCTCACCCTGTCTTCTCGGCACCAGCTTCTCCCTGAGGTCCGTCAGGTACGCTTTGCAGCCTCGCTCCTGAGTGATGCCTGGAAGCTCGGGGAGCTCCGTGTGGAGGAAAAGACAGGGCCCTGCTGTGAGGTTGGTGCTGGGCCTGCCGTGGGCTGGGAGTTCGCGGGGGCTCCACGTGGCCCCAGTGTCCGCGCTGTGCTGGTGTCTCCTGGGTGAAAACCTGCTTCGAGGGACAACAGGTTGCATACTGCCCGAAGCACCCGCGGTGCCCGCCTCACCCTGCCAACCCTGACAGTGGTCCTGAGCCTGGACCCCCCCACGGCCCTGCTGCACGTGGGGGCTCCCCGTGTGAAGGCTCCCGGCCCCGAGATAGCAAGAGGAGCAGGGTGTCACCAGAACTCAGGAGTCCTCGGGTATCCCAGCAGGAAGGACCTTCCAAGGAGTCCGTGTCTGAGTGTAGCAGGGGCGGGAAAGTGGGGTGACCAGGACCACAAGATCCCTGCCCCGAAACAGCCCTCGTGGGGCGGCAGGGCCCTCCCTGGCTGACTGGGGCGTGGGGCTCTTCCTACAGGGACCCAGAGGCTCTGCATCTGGGCCGTAAATGCGGCTCGTGGCTCGCCTCACGGAAGTGCACGCCTGGCTCCACATAGAACTGGCAGCCTTGCCTCTGAGCGGGTTAGGAAGGTGCGGGTTTTCTTGTGGGGGGCTGGGGAGGGTAACACCCGAGTGACACGCTGGGGCAGCTTCTGGGCTGCTGAGCCTGTCTGCGTCTCCTCTGGGCTGGCAGCAAGCGGCCAGGCTGAGCCACTCAGGGTCCCACCGTCCTGGTCTATCTATCAGTTCCAGGCTTGTCACTTGGGCGCCCTTTTATCAGCCCTGGATGCCCCTTCTCTTGTGCTTTCAAAAGCCAATCCCTGCAGTGAGCACAGCCCAGCTATTCGGTCTGGGAGGCATCCTTCAGGACCACGGGGGTGTGGGCTGCGTGTGCCCCCAGGAGCCGACGGGAGTCCACATTGGGGCGGCTGAGAGCGCAACCCCGGGGGCGGGGTAGGCAGGCCCTCGCCTCCCTGCCCTGGTGCTCCCGGGGCCGCGCAGGTGCTCATCCTTCCAGCTGGCTCCAGAACCCCTCTGCTCGGGCGGAGACTGGGATCGCGGTGCCCGTTCTGCAGCGTGCAGCCGCAGCCCTGCCCGGGGACAGGCAGGGGCCCCACGGCAGCCTGAGGGCTTCGAGGCGGCTTCAGGGGTGAGTCACGCGGGTGAACACTCTGGCCCGGGGGCCCCACCCACTCTGTTCAGTGCCTGGCCCCCAGGGAAGCCTCCCGCCGCCTTGGGGTGATCCCGGAGGTCTCCCCACCCCTGGCTGTCAAGGTGCCCTGGAAGAGGTTGGCACCCACAGTGGGCAGAGGGGCTGTCACCCAGGTGGAGAGAATTCAGATCACAGGCTTGACCCGACAGCCAGGTTGACCAAGCCCCTCCTCCACGCTTCCCCGCACCCCCCCCCAGCCACCTGCTGAGCCTGGGCACCTTTTCCAGGTTCACCTGCAAGCAGGTGGCCGGAGCCTGTGGCGAGTCTGGAAGCCGGAGCCGAGGGCAGCCTGTGATGCTGAGCCACTCCCCATCTCCTTAACTGTCAGACTCTTCCAGCAGCCTCGGTATCGAGAAATTTAAAATAAATCTCTATTGAGTCTCTGAAATCTTACGGCATTACCTTTCGACCTGTTAACACAAATCACAAAACATTCCAAATGTCTTTTTCTTCGGTCCATTCAAGCCAGCTGAAAACGGGCCGGTGTGGTGGTCTCTGTTGACTCGAGAGCAGCCAGGAGGTTCCTGTCGTGTGCCCATTCCCCACCCACCGCCACGCCCCCCGCCCTGTCCTCGGCTCAGCCTCCGCGGTGGACCCCACAGGGGCCGGGCCAGGACAGCGCCCGGCTCAGCATCCCCAGGGACAGAGCCCCGAGCTCTTCCAGGGAAGGAAATTTCATGGGGTCGGGGCCCCTCCCCAGGCTGGCACTGAGCTCCATGCCACCCCGGCCCCTGCGGTGGGGACAGGCCTCTGCTCACGCTGTGTCCCGGCTTGAGAGACACGCGGCGCAGTGTAAAAAGTGTACTTTACAGCCACGGTGGGTAGTTGAATGTGTTTTGTATATATGACTTTTATAAAACGATTAAAATTCGCCTTAAACGACCTTCTCCTGGTGTGTCTCGTCTCTGCCGAGGTGAGCGAGGCCCCGGGTCCTTGGTCCAAGTTCAGTCTCGCCTGCGGGCCTCCTGCGTGCAGCCCCGCCCTGGCTCGGCGGGGGCCCCGGCGGGCACTGTGTGCGGGGCACCCGGCGGGAGAGGGTTGCGGGGTCTGGGCCTCAGGCTCTGCTCCCCTGTCCCAGCCCCAGCGTGCCCCCGACCCGCTCAATGCGCCTCCCGGGCGGGGACCCCACACCCTGCTGTGTGCACACAGCCAGGCCAGAACCGCAGTCACAGCAGAGCAAACGTCCAGGTCATGTTAGTACAAATAGGAATAACGACCCCCCCCAAAAAAACCTTCTCATTATATCACATCAGAAGCATCAGCCTTGACCCTGGGAGGTGTGGACATGGGGAACAGGCCTCTATGAGGTGACCCAGGTGGTGGATGAGGTTTCTTTTAACTTTGGGCAGAGTGACGGAACAGAAGGTATCTAGTGGGTGTGTGTTGGGTGGACGTGTCATGGATGAATAAATAAAGACTCTTGCGGTCTGTCCTCATCAACGACGGTCCAGGTCTCCTGAGAGGAAACCCTTCTGAGGAGAGTAGGACGTCCCACTTCTAGAAAGCGCTGACAACTTTTCTAATCAGTAGATCCCCACGGGCGCTGAGCATCATTCCCAATGGGAGGGGACTTCTTATCACGTTCAAGTGACAGATTCTTTTCAGTTAGACTTCTGGAATTGCATCCTCTCCCCTGGAGATTCAGATTGTATAGTGTTAATTTGGAGAATGAAAATGTGATGTGTAAGCATTAAAAGTGTGAGTGACACAGAACGTACGCTGCACATCAGAGCCATCTGTAATCCCCGTGTGAAGATGTCTGAAAGAAAGTGGAAGTGGCTCAGTCTTGTCCAACTCTGCGACCCCATGGACTATACAGTCCATGGGATTCTCCAGGCCAGAATACTGGAGTGGGTAGCCATTCCCTTCTACAGGGGATCTTCCCAACCCAGGAAACGAACCGGGGTCTCCTGCACTGCAGGCAGATTCTTTACCAACTGAGCCACCAGGGAAGCCCCAGTGAAGATGTCTACATGTAGCTATATTTCCACTTGGCCTCTCCACTTTCAAATGTAAGGACAAGGCTGATCAAGTTGTTTGACCAAGTTGTGACTCAAGCTCAGGGGGATGCACTGTCCCCGCCCTCCACTGAAGGGGACTCCCCAAACGGACATTCAAGGGAACAGCCCTGGTCCTTCCCACGGGGCAGGGATGGACGATGGCTCTGCACCTCTTCCGGCTGGTGGGGCCCCTCTCTGCCCGGGTTGCTGCTGGCCCAGGTGGACGCATCTACCCGCTTCCTGCCTGTGTCAGGAGTGCTGACCTCGGAGGAGCTCCTTCCCACACCCGTGGCCCCACAGGGCTCCCCATCTCCTTCGAGGAACCCCTTTGCCACCACGAGGGCAGGAGGGCTGTCCCAGCAGCAGAGCCTCCCCAGGGGTGTCCGCGTCCCCGCTGACCACGAAGACAGACAGCAGGACAGGGGCAGACTCAGCCCCGCTCTCCCCGCCCGCCCCCTACTGCCGGCTTCGGAAAGGCCGCCCAGTGTAGACGGTCGGTAACCCCCATTTGAAATCCACTCTTACTGTGGACAGGTGTTGGGAGACACAGGGTAAAGAAACCTCCTTTTGTGGCTCAAAGGCCGCAGGAGGGAAAGAGGCGGGGAGGGGGCTCCGGCCACCGTGGGGCCTCCCACCGGGGGGCCCCTGCCCCGTCCACGCAGCGGGGGAGTGGGGGCCTGACTGGTTCCCCAAGGGCCACAGGCCAGTGAGAGGCCCTCAGACGTCCCCGTGGTGACTGCAGAGAGTCACAAAGAACAGTGCGTGTCGCTGGACTATCAGGGGCCCCTGGGGAAGCCACGGGGGCCTGAGGGGCCTTCCAGCTGTGCTGCAGCGGCGGCTGTGCGGGCTGGGGGCGGGACGGGGCAGCCGTGCGGGGTGGGGCGGGCGCTCCCAGGCAGCCCAGGCCCAGCACAGAGAGAGCGCTGATGGACGCGTGGGCTTGCGGCATCTGCAGAGGCCTCATGTGGAGCCTGGCTTTGTTTCTGGCCAATCTGTTGAGAGCGGGGTCGTCCGGGAGGCCACGCAAGGCGGACAGGCTCTGAGGGTCCTCTCTGGCTGCCCAGGAGGTGGGGGGCTGCTGCATCCCCTTGGCTCTTTGCCCAGCATGTCCTCAGTCGCCCTGAGTCGTCACTGAGGTGCAGGGACTGGACCGAACACACTGTGGCCCCAAGACACTTTTTGGAAATTGCTTTTTTAAATAAACCCCTGACATAAGCTTGTTTTCATTTGTCTCTTGACCCAAGAAGCCGAGTTCAAAAATAAACCTCGGTTATTCTGGGTTCTCCCCGACGATGGAGGTGCTGGAGAAGGCAAGGCGCTGGGGGGCTCCCCACCGGGGCTCCTCCCCACAGCATGGTGTTCACAGCCTACCATTCTGGGGCCCTAAACCCACTGTTTCCTGGGGCTCCTGGGGTCCTCTGTGCAGTCACCCCATAGCCGTCAGGACGGGGCAGGCCCCTCTGGAGACCCTGGAAGCGGGTGGGGGTCCCCGGCGCCTGCTGCGCTCTGCAGCTAGGCCACGGCGACCAGAGCCGGCCTGGACGAGGCCTCTGTCCACCGCCCTGGCGCACGGGCTCCAGCTCAGGTCAGGAGCGGCCCAGAGGAGCCCCGGTCCTCCCGGCCTTCACCAGGGTAAAAATACTCCTGCAGGGCCTCACCCTCTCTGTACAAACAAGTCAGTGAGGCCCCGGGACTCTGGGCTTTGTTTAAGTTGGCATCTTTGCCCAAGAGAGCCGGCCACCCACCCAGGCCGCTCCCTGCCCCAAAGGGCTGTGGCTGTCGGACGGCTTCCGGGTCGTCTTAGAACTCGGGGCGGCGGAGCAAGGGCTGCCACTGCGTGGGTAGGAGTCCGGGCGCAGCTCCCCTGCCCTTTGCTTCCGTCCCAACTCTTCCCGCACAGACTTTCCTGAGAATGCCCTGGGACACAGAGGGTCAGGTCAGAGCAGACCTGGTCAGAATTTCAGCCCCAGCTTTGCGGCCTCAGGCAGTGACCACACACACACCTCTCCACTCCCTTAACCTTCAGATGCAATCTGAGTATCTGCCTTGCAGGATGAAGGAATCCCCTCGTGCCCACAAGGCCGGCTCAAAGAGGGGGTTATCTGCAGGGACGAGTTGCCTGGCTTTCCCCAAAGGGATGTGGGTCTACCCAGCCCTGCCCAGCAGGCCTACAGAGCAATTCGTGGCCCCGCTGGTGGGGTGTGTGTCTGTGTGTTGGCGATCAGCTCCTCGTGGCCCTGCCAGTAGAGTGTGTGTGTATGTGTGTGTGTGTGTGCATGCGCACACACACCCCTGGAATGCTACAGCCGCTCCTTTGAACTTGGTGGGATCTAAATTTGGAGTCTTTGCTTTAATATTAGCTGCTTGGCTAAGCTATTGTGTGTTTATTTTCTTAAGCCCTTTCAGAGATTGCCTCCCTCCCAGAAAGGTCTGAATCAGACGTCCTGCGGGACGATATTAACACGCTCTGGAATCGCGGGGACCGCGGAGGGGCTCATGGTAGGGGAAGGAGGGAGGTCAAGATGACTCTTGGGTCCCTCACCTGATGACGAGCCTGAGCTTCCAAAAGGACGAGGGGCCTGCCACCCCTCTCGTCCCCCTCCACCAGGACAGGGTGCCCGCATGAGCTGAGGCTACTGCTGAAGGCAAGTGTGGACACCCCACCCCGTGTCCCACAGGAGCGGTGACACGCACGTAACGTCATGACCCTGACGTATCTTCAGCTCCATCGAGCCCCTCCACCCGGGCTCATGGCGGGGGGGACGCCCGGAGAGGGTCCGTGGGAAAGCTCAGACCCTCTCCTCTGACTCACAGGGCCTTTGACAGATAAGGAGATGACACTGACTTCATGCATCAGCAGAAATAAAAGCCAGGGCCCTCGTTTCTCGGAAACCATTATCTGTGGCTGTTTCAACTCAGCCCGTTAAGGTGCCCAGCCGTCCAGCGTCTCAAGTCTGGACTTGGCGACCCAAGACTCTGATTCAAGAGATGGGGCTGGTTACACCTCCCCCCCCCCCGCCGCCAAAGCCACTCCCTGGGGGCTGTCCCCAGCTGCTCCCCACTCCCCACAGGGGCAGGACCTGGGCTGATACTGGAGCAGAGGAAGGAAGCTGTAATCTCTGCTCCTAGAAGTTTTTTATTTTCAAAACGTCCCTCCCAGCTGCTATTTTCAAAGTGTACTCTGTCTGCAGCTGGTGCAGGCCGAGAAGGAAATGGCTTGTCCCTCCCCGTCTCAGGATGCTTTCTGGGGCCACTGGTCATGGCTGGGAGCCAGAGGCCACGGGTGCAGATAGACGGTGCTGAGAACTTGGTAATGATCCCCCTGAGCCCCCGGCCCCAGTCTGAGCCAGGCTCTTCTCTCTTCATCAGTCGCGTGTGTTCTTACGTCACTCCAGTTATTTGTGTGTGTGTACCTTCGTCGGGACTTTGCTGCGGCACACGGGACATGTGTTGCGTCATGGGGGAGTTTTCATCACAGCACTCAGACTCTGGTTGTGGGTTCTAGAGCACTCGGGCTTAGTTGCCCTGTGGCAGGTGGGATCTTAGTTCCCTGACCAGGGAGCAAGCCCGCGTCCCCTGCATTGCAAAGAGTGAAAGTGAAGTAGCTCAGTTGTGTCCGACTCTTTGCGACCCCATGGACTGTAGCCTACTAGGCTCCTCCATCCCCAGGATTCTCCAGGCAAGAGTACTGGAGTGGGTTGCCATTTCCTTCTCCAGGGGATCTCCCCGACCCAGGGATCGAACCCCGGTGTCCCGCGTTGTAGGCAGACGCTTTAACCTCTGAGCCACCAGAGAAGGCATTGCATTGCAAGGCGGATTCTTAACCACTTGGAAGACTAGGGAAGTCTCTCCAGCTGACAACCCCCCGCAGAAGAAAAGCAGGTGAGATTGTGTGGTGGGTGTGACGGCTCATTCGGGCCGTGCGTGCTTACAGCGACAGGTTTCCACAAGTGTTTTCCCACCGCCCATGCTCCTTCAGAACCTTGCCACTCCCCCGTGAAGAGGCGTGAGCCCTATTGGACCCGGCTGTCCTGAGAGGACACACCTGTCCCACGGGGCTCCAGGAAGTCCCGCCTTTGACAGCCAGCCACCAGGCTACAGGGACCCCGGCCCTGGCCCTCAGCTGCCACGAGGCAGCTCCCCGCACCGCCCCGCCAAGTGGGCCGTCCTCAAGCCGGACTCTCCAGCCCAGGACCGAGGCACACCTTCCCAGCTCTCTGCCCACACCGAGCCTCCTGAGCGGACAGCTGTTGGGGCTTTAAGCCCTCGGGTGTGAGTGGTCTGCTCACTGTTCTTGTGCCGTGCTGCCTGCAGGGTCCGCCCCAGCTCACTTCCCGTGAGCCCGGCTCGTCCCGTCTCCCCATCAGGAGCCTCCAGGTCCTTGTGCAAAACAGAATGGGGGTCTGAAGAGCTGCGGCCTTGCTGCTCTGCCTGCACAATGGTCTCACCCCTCTTATGTCTCCCTCGTCTGGGACTTGCCTGGTCAGGTTACAAAGAGGCTTCCGGATTCTGTGCTTGCGGGACACCCTCCTGATTCTGTATTTGTATTTTGTACCATTGTTCTTAGAAGGCTTCCCCAAACTAAGCTCTGTGAAAAACGGAGGAGCTGCCCCATTCTCGTCTCTCCCCAGACGGGAAGATAGCTGCCCTGGCCCTCCGGGCCCCCCAACGCTCCCCTCTACCCATCACACCACAAGACCCCTGCTGTCAGGACCAGAAGCATCTCTGCAGGACTCATGAACCACAGCCCAGGGCGTGTGAGAAGGAAAACAGGGTCAATCTGTCACGAAAACATATCAAACGTGTGTGTACATGAAGGAGCCTGGAAGAGCCGGGGGCAAAATCTGACAGAGTTAAAGGCAGAGAGATGCTCCTACTGGGGTGGTGGATGTTTTAACATCTAAATCGCTTGTTCTCTCAGCAGCTGGCAGAACTAGACCAAAAAACAGACACGGATGTTCTGAACAAAACCCTAACCCCCCTGCCCTCATGGATATGGGGTCCAGCCCTCCTGCGTCCAGCTGTCCCGAGGAGGGAGCTGCGGTCTGCTCTCACCTCTGCGGGCCCCAGCAGGGCCGCACCATCCCGCCGCACCTGCGACCTCCCCCACCCAACAGTCGTCAGGGGAAACGGCAGGTCTGTGGCCACAGGGTCCCGTAGAGGTGGTGACCACCCCAAGCTTCAGGGAGATGCCCGCGGCAAGTCCCAAGGGTCAGGATGCGGTTGGACCGTAGCAGAGGACCCTTTCTATGGGGCTCGTGGTAGAGAGAAACGCAACTGCCGTGACTTGCCCTCTGAGTGGAGACTCCGCGTGCGGGCTCTGGAAGCTGAGTTTGCAGTAGCGGAGACCCCGGGCTGCAGAAGTGGGCACCTGCCCCGCTACCTACATCGGGTGCCTGGGACGCCCTCCCTGTCGGCTACATCGCGAGGCCACGGTCAGGACTGGGGGTGCAGCTGCATCACCCTCTGCTTCCCGAGACACTGTCCCTCCTGCCCCTGCTGGGCCTGAGGTGCCCCGGAGGCCGGGCAGCTGGTGTCTGGGGACAGGCTGGCGCTGGATGGGTCACACCGGCCGTGCTAGTCGTCCTCCGCCTTCTGGCGCCGGGGAGACGACTCGGCCCTGGACGGCCTGCGAGCGCTCAGCTTCCTCCGGAGGGAGGAGAACGTGTCCCCCAGGACCCTGCGCAGCCCCACACCATCACGGCCACAGGGCAGGTCCTGCCGGGGGGCCGGGAGCTGCCCCGTGAACAGGTCCCAGGGGGCCAGCGCGTCCACAGCGCCGTCCACCTGTTCCAGCTCCCCCTCGCTCACGTCCCTCTCCAGGGCCTGGATGCAGGCCGCCAGCCAGCGCCCGTGCTCTGCCAGGGCCTCCCCGGGACCCTCCGTGGCTGCCAGGGAGCCCAGCCCGTCCTCGGGCTCCAGCTCGAGGCCCGCGGGGAAGGCCTGGCTCCAGGCGTCGGGCGACAGGGGCTCCGACAGGCTGCTGCCCGGCTCCGAGTCACTCTCACAACACAGCCCCGAGTCTGCGCTGCAGGGCAGGGTGTCCTCCGACACGGACGGCTCCCCCGCCGCTGCTGTCCCCGCCGCCGCTTGTGTCCAGGCGTAGAGTCTCTACGAGGGAGAGACACAGGCTGAGCCGGCCTGATCGGCCACGTCCCTCACCAGGGAGCTGCCAGGAGACCCAGCCACCCACTTGAGGAGACCCCACCATGCCCGTGACCCCAGGCAGATGTCAGACTAGAAGCTCTACAGACAGCAAACTTACAGGAGCTTTGCAAGCCTGACATATTATTCATGGTTTTCATGAAGATAAGGATGTGGCACATATATACAATGGAATATTACTCATACAATGGACTATTACTCAGCCATTAAAAAAGTGCCATTTGTAGCAACATGGATGCAATTAGATTATCATACTAAGTGAAGTCAGAAAGAGAAAGGACAGATACCATATGATATCACTTGTATGTGGACTCTAAAATATGGCACTAGTGAGCCTATCTATGAAACGGACTCACAGAGAACAGATTTTCCACTGCCAAGGGGTAGAGGGTGGGGGAGGGAAGGAATGGGGGTTTGGGATCAGCAGATGCAACTATATATAGGATGGATAAGCAAGGTCCTGCGGGTCAGTGTGCTGGGATAAAGCATAATGGAAAAGAATATGAAAAAGTGTGCATGTGTATATATAACTGAATCACTCTGTGACTCAGAAACTAACCTTGTACATAAACTATACTTCCATAAAAGAGGAGAGAAAGAAGGAACCACCGCCTGCCTGTGACCTGTGAACTCTGAGCCCCGTCCCCGGGTCTGCAGTGGGCCCCTCCCGGCCCTGCTCCCCGAGCGCGGCTCCTCGCGCAGGCGGCAGAGGGCAGCACCGCCCGCCGGCTCGGCCCCTGCCCGGGCGGGCGGGATTACCCGCTGCCCGCCCTCCACGGCTGCTCTGGCTTTCTCCGCTCCCGTCTCCTCCTCCCAAGGGGCCGAGGTCCAAGCAGGGAGAAAACGATGCTGCGCGGCCCCTCGGTGAGGCCGGCGCCGCCCGCGGACAGCCGCGCTAGGACCAGTCTAGCACGCGGTCAGTGCCGGGTAGAGACTGGCTCCAATTAGGGTTGCTGGGAAACAGAGGAGCCGGGCGCCTCCGAGGCCCCTCCGCTGCGGGACAGCCACCAGCACCCGGCCAGGTGCCCGGCCGAGGACTCAGCCCGATCCCGAGAGTCCCCGGAGTGACAGCGCGGGCGTCCACACTGCGCCCTGCCCCCTCACCGCGTACCCGCCCCACGCCCCGCCCACTCGCGTTGTTTCCGCCCACGCCCCGCCCACTCATAATCATACCCTCCCCGCCCACTCACCTCGTGCCCGCCCGGGCCCAGCCCACTCACCTTATACCCAGCCCCGCCCACCCACCTCGTACCCGCCCTGGCCACGCCCACTCGCGTTGTTTCCGCCCACGCCCCGCCCACTCATAATCATACCCTCCCCGCCCA
>JADEYB020000015.1:39175732-39215111 GCA_015832495.2 Alces alces
TTCCGCCCACGCCCCGCCCACTCATAATCATACCCTCCCCGCCCACTCACCTCGTGCCCGCCCGGGCCCAGCCCACTCACCTTATACCCAGCCCCCCCACCCACCTCGTACCCGCGCCTGGCCACGCCCACTCACGTTGTTTCCGCCCACGCCCCGCCCACTCACCTCGTGCCCGCCTGGGCCCAGCCCACTCACCGCGTACCCGCCCTGGCCCCGCCCACTCACGTTGTTTCCGCCCATGCCCCGCCCACTCACCTCGTGCCTGCCCACGCCCCGCCCACTCACCTTGTACCTGTCCACCAGCCTGAAGCCTAGCAGGTGCTGCAGCTTGCGCAGGCAGATGGGGCAGAGGTCCAGGGGCCGGCGCAGGGCCTCGTCCACACGCAGCGCGCCCTGCATGAGGCAGCGGAGCCAGCGGCAGTTCCCCAGGCCCAGGAGGTGACACAGCTCATGGCACGTGACCTGAGGGAGACGGGGCCACCGCCTTGCAGCCTGGAGACCGCCGCCCACCAGAACCCCGGGACCCTGGAGAGGGGGACACGCCGGGCTCCAGGCAGAAAGGCCCAGCTCTGGGGGCCTGGCAGCATGGAGGTTTGGATATCAGAGAGACAAGGGTTCAAGTCCCAGCCCCGCCTCTTGAGAGCTGTGTGACCATGGACAGAGGACTTGGCGTCTCTGGGCCTCAGTGTCCATACTCCCTAAAGTGATGGGTGGTCACCACATTGTGCGGACTGGACAGCATAACTGACCGTCCACGCCTGTCCTGCTGTCCGACTCCACCTCCCAGCCTCTCCTGGGAGCTTGCCCAAGCCCCGCCCCCCGCCCTTCCCCGTCCCGTCCCCCGTCTTCTCCCACCACCGAGCGGCACCCGGAAGCCCGGCCTCCACACCCACCTTGCAGCACTGGACCATCCCCAGGGCACTGAAGCACACGGCCTGGCCCCCATCCTGCAGGGGCACCTCGGGGCCGCCTGCGGCCACCTCCACCTCCGCCAGGTCAGGCGTGCTGGGCCCCCGCGGCAGGAACTCCCCCGAGAACCGGGCAAAGCTGCAGACGCCCACTTCTGGGGGAAGGCAGAGAGGCAGGGGGCCAGGCGTGGCCTCAGCTCAGAGAGCCCACGGGCAAAGCCCCGCCCCCCAGGGCGCACAGGTCCTGAAGGCCCCGCCCTGCCAGGTGTCCCCATGAAGGCGGCCTGGGGCAGACACCCCCGCCCCGGGAGGGGCCCTGGGAGCCACAGCTAGGGGCCAGTGTCCCTGGGCGCTCCAGGCCTGTGCCCAAGCCCCAGGGCGGGGGCAGGGTCCCCGGGCGCTGGCTCACCGTGCTCCGGAAGGAACGTGCCGAAGGTGAAGGTCCAGGCCTCGCGGGGGTACAGGTCGGACAGTGTGAGGCCCAGCACACACAGCGCGTCCCCCGGCTTGCTGCTCTTCAGGAAGGACAGGATGCCATCTGTGGGGACAGGGCCAAAGGACACAGTGAGGCGGCCACTGGGTGCCCCCTGCCCTCAGTTCATTCCCTTCTTCCCCTGCCTGGAACCAGCTCATCCCAAAGTCAGACATGCCAATGAAATCCCGTGAGGAACTGTCAGAGCTCAGAGCAGCCAAGCTCCACGACGTGAAAGGGGCCAGGGGCCTGGCCTCCTTGGGGACAAGAGAGTGCTCAGGGTCTCTGTTCTCAAAAGTGCTTCACGGGAAGAGCCATGGCAGCCCCGCGCAGCTGACGGGTGGCCCCAGAGATGCCACCTCTCCCCGCCGGGACCGGTGCACGTGGTCCTCATGTGGCAGAAGCAACTTGGCAGATGTGATTAAATGAAAGGTCTCCCAGTGGGAAGGTGATCCTAGATTATCCAGCTGGACCCGATGTAAGCACCAGGGTCCTCACGGGAGCAGCAGGAAGGTCAGAGAGAGACCTGGAGGGGTTGCAGGGTGATGAAGCTGACCTTGATTTTAATTTAGGGAGACTCTGATCCTTGGAGCTGTTAAGAGAATGCGTGTTATTTAAGCTGTTAAATTGCTGCTGAGTAACTGCCCACAGTGGGTGTAGACAGATGAGACGCCAGGGACGGAGCCGGGACCGGCGGGAACATGGAGGAGCCCAGAGACATCGGCAGAGCGGCGGCGAGTCTACAACTAGAAGCGGGTCTCAGAGTGATCTGAGGGAGAGGGAGAGGAAGACCCTTTCCAAGAGGTGTGGCTATAAAGAGGGGCAGAGAAGGGGGTCAGCGGTGTGTCAACAGATAAGTAGCAGCAGCTCCTGTCTGGGAGCGAGCAGAGGGCTCGGGCAGGGCCGTGATGTGGAGCTGGGCGTCCACCTGTGGACAGGGGGCTCGAGGCCCGCTGGTGAGCAGCCGTGCCGAAGGGGCGTGAAAGTTCCCCTCTGCCTGCGTTTCCTCCACCCGAAAAGCAAGGTCAGAAAGAAGAGGAAAGCAGAGAGGTGAGGGCCCCGGGCTCACAGTCCCATGTTACAAGGGGACCACGCAAGCAGGCTCTTTCCTTCAGTCCGTTCAGCTGCCAGGAGATAGGAGCGGGAGTCACACTCATGTGGACAGGCCGGGGGGCTGGGCGGGGGGGTGGACTGAGCATGGGAGGCAGATCTCGACAGCCAGAGGGGGGCACGGAGCAGAAGGGTGGGCCTGACAACCTGGGACCCGTTAGCCAGGCAACGGGGCACTCGGAGCGGGGAACACCAGCGGAGGCGCTGCGAGGGGGCTGCTTGCAGCCCCAGCTACAGACACGACCCTGCTGTCGGTCCTGCGAGGCCTAGCCCGGCGCTGTCCCTAGAAACAGTGTGAGCTGAACGTGTAGCTAAGACCTAATGTTTTACTAATTTTAAAGGCAATCAGGGCTTCCCTGGTGGTCTGGCAGTTAAGAATCCACCTTGCAATACAAGGGACGCCGGTTCGATCCCTGATCCAGCAAGATCCAGGATGCTTCAGTGCAAGGGAGCCCGTGTGCTGCAAATACTGACCCCCACGCGCCCAGAGCCCATACTCCACACGGAGAGAGCAGCCCCCACTTGCTAGGACTAGAGAAAGCCTGCACGCGGCAGTGAAGACCCAGCAATGCCAAAAAAAATGAAATAAATCTTTAAAAAATAAAAGATCAAATGGATTCTAGCATAGGGATTTTAACCTAACATATCCAAAAATTCAATGTATCAAAGACTAAAACGTTAGACCGTTTCGTTGTTTTTCACACCAAGTCGTCAACGCAGGTGTGCATCTGTCTGCTCAGCAGCTACACGTGGCCGGCGGCTGCTGTCCGGACTACCCAGGTCCAGGTGTGACCTGGGACGAGTGGCTGAGGCCTTGGAGGAGAGACCGAGGGATGTCAGGTCTCAGGGTGGTGCTGACGGTGATGCCTCTTAGAGCTTGAGCTGTGACCCCCAGAACATGACGCGGAAGTCCTGACGCCCGGTACCTGAAACGTGACTTTATCTGGGCCCTGGGTTTGCAGACGTGATCAAGTTAAGAAGAAGTTGGCGGGGTGGGTCTGATGCAGTTGGCCCCGGGTCCTTATTAGACAAGGAGAGACAGACACACAGAGGCCGTGAGACAGCTTCAGGCGAGGGACCCCAGGACTGCGGCCACCACCGGGGGTTAGCAGGCAGGGGTGGTCCTGGAGCTGTCAGGGGGCAGGACCCGCCAACCCGGGCCAGGATTCTGGCCTCCAGGCCCTGAGATGATGCAGGGCTGCCGTTCTAAGCCCCCCGGTGCTGTGCTTCATCACCGCGTCCCCAGGAAACGAACGCAGCCGAGAAACCACGGAATCTGACCACAGGAGTTCAACCCCTCACAAGCTCTGTGCCCCACCTGCCCCGAGCCTTCTCGGGTCCCCTTCATTCCCTGCGGTCTGTGCGCTGTGGGGGTGGGGGCGGTCTGTTCACCAAGCAGAGGGTGGACCCCTGGGCCCCCTGCATCTTGATGCTGGGGTCTCCAAGGCCTCTGGGGCAAGTGGGCGGATGTTGGGTTCCCCCCGAGTAGGGCAGAGCAGCCGCAGGCATGATGACGTCGTACGGGGCAGGGCGGGGCTGGGCCAAGGTCGGTCAATGCTCCGCAGGCCCCACTCAGACCCTCGGGGGCGGGGGGAGGCTGTGCCCACAGAGGGGCTGAAGCTGCAGCCGGAACACAGAAAGGAACATGCCCCTCGGGGTGGCACCCGCCCTGGACGCCAGCTGCAAGCGACCCCACGTGCCACTAGAAGACGGCCAAACAAGCCGGGCGGCGGGGGCCTGCCCGTGCACGCCACACGCACTCACCAGTGTGGAGCTGGAGCCTGTCGGGGTCCTGACCGGGGCGGGACGAGCAGTGGATGGAGGCGGCTGCCACCGAGGGCAGGCATCTGACCTGCAGGCCCAGGAAGAAGGCCTCCGTGCAGCTCCTCAGCTGGTCCAGAAGCGCGCTGCCCACCGGCCCCTCGCTCAGATCTGGGGGCGGAGCAGCACTGTCAGCCCCGCCCGGCCCCTCGCCCCCTCCTAGGAGCCCCGACCCGGGACAGTGACGCAGGGTGGGAGCCAGGAGACCTGCGAGAAAGCGGCCGCAGGTTCCCACGGGCCGCAGATTCCCACGGGCGCAGGTACCCAGGGGCCGCAGGTTCCCATGGGCCGCAGGTTCCCACGGGCGCAGGTACCCAGGGGCCGCAGGTACCCATGGGCCGCAGATTCCCACGGGCGCAGGTACCCAGGGGCCGCAGGTTCCCATGGGCCGCAGGTTCCCACGGGCCGCAGGTTCCCACAGGCACAGGTACCCAGGGGCCGCAGGTTCCCACGGGCCGCAGGTTCCCATGGGCCGCAGATTCCCACGGGCACAGGTACCCAGGGGCCGCAGGTTCCCACGGGCCGCGGGTTCCCACGGGCACAGGTTCCCATGGGCCGCAGGTTCCCACGGGCACAGGTTCCCACGGGCCGCGGGTACACACGGGCCGCGGGTACACACGGGCGCAGGTTCCCACGGGCACAGGTACCCACGGGCCGCAGGTTCCCACGGGCCGCAGGTTCCCACGGGCGCAGGTTCCCACGGGCCGCAGGTTCCCACGGGCCGCAGGTTCCCACGGGAGCAGGTACCTATGGGCTGCAGGTAAATGTGCTTCCGAGTGAGGCTCTGCTTCCGCGGCGGCAGGGCGGCATGGAAGGTCTGGAAGTCCTCGGGGGCCTCAGGGCGGCTGAGGAGCCAGTCGAAGGCCGTTCGGATGAACAGCGTGCCAAAGAGCGTCCTCTGGGGGTTGTAGGCCTCGGCCAGGAAGAGCCTCTCGGCCGGGGAGAAGGCGGCTGTGTAGAGCTGCCGCAGGGCGGGGTCAGTGGACAGCAGCGCGTCCTTCAGGGCCCGGGGCCCGAAGCTGAACTCCTCGGCCGGCCGGCACTGCAGCATGACGGGCCTGGCCTCGCGGGGGCGGCCCATGCACCATCCAGGACCCGGCCACTGGCTCGTCTGCAGCCTTCCTGGGGGCCGAGCGTGGCGGCCACGCGGGCTCCCCCACACATGGACCGGGAGTTGGGACCCGCGAGGCCCGGCTCCACCTGGCGCTGGGTCTCCCGGCCTGCCGGCACCTGGAAGGACAGGGATGGGCTCCACTGAGCCCCTGGAAGTTCCCCAGCACTGCGCCAGCTGGGGAGCCCCCCGCAGAGGGAGGGAGGCCCTAAGCCGCTGGGGAGGCCGGGGGACGGGCGGCGGGGAGGCCGGTGACTGGTCACCGCACTGAGAGGCCTCCCCCCAGACCAGAGGCACGGGCCGGCACCTTCGTGTGGATCGGAACACCGCCCCCTCCACCGCACACCGTGAAGAGCGGCCACGAAGGGCCCGGCCATCCATCCGGGCTTGACTGAGTCTCCCCAGAGAGGCAGGGGTGGGGCGGGGGGAGCCTGCCGACAGAGATGGAGGGGGAGGTGACGGACAGAACGAGCCGGAGGAGACGCGCAGAGAGCAGATCGGGACCGAGGCCAGAACGGCGGATCCCTGATTTAGAAAGTCAGGCAGCTAGGCAAACCCTTCTCTACGGAGCACGGTGGCAAGGCCTCCCAGCCCGCGCTGGAGAAGCAGCAGCAGCCTTGCTTTTGTGGGAAGAAAGAAAGGAGCCACCATCACTTTACTGTGTGTGCGCGCTCAGTCCTGTCCCACACTGGGCGACCCCGTGGACTGCAGCCCGCCAGGCTCCTCTGTCCCTGGGATGCTCCAGGCAGGAATCCTGGAGGGGGTTGCCGTCTCCTCCCCTGGGGGATCTTCCCCCCTCCAGGGGTCGTCTCCTCCATCTCCTGCACCGGCAGGTGGATTCTTTATCACGGAGCCACCTGGGACGCCCCCCCAACCTTGTCAACCCCAGGTTAAAGTGCTGATCCAGAAAATAAACTCACACGTATCCACTCATATATGCATATACGTGTGTGTGCATATATGTACAAATAAATATATATACATGTATTCATATAGAGAGGAAAACTAGGTGTATATATAATTTATAAATCTTTGTCTGGAAAATTATATATGTATGATTTTTTTCCAGGGATGTTATACACATATGTGCATATATACACACATATTACACATAGGGGTGTATTTTTTTCAGAGTTAGTTGCTGGCTTAGATGAGGGGAAGGGAGCCAGAACTGAAGGCTTACTGAGATCCCTGCCAGTAGACAGCGTTACGTATTTCTCTTTGCACATATATTTTACAAATGTAACATCCAATTGTGTGTGCAATCTTAAATCCTCTTGACTTAGTATATGATGAGTGCTTTCCCAAATCCTTAAACAGCCTATTTTTTTAAAATGTCATTTTAATGGCTGGCTAAAAACTCTGCAATTTGTGCATGAGTCTGGTTCCAGTTCCTCAGGAGCGGTTCCCGCAGATGCTTGTGTGTGGATGTTTAAGGATTCTCAATTTGTATCACCAAACTGTTTTCCAGAAAGGTCACGCCAGTTTGCAACCCCATCGCCTACCAAGTTTCTAAGTGAAGTGAAGTGAAGTCGCTCAGTCGTGTCCGACTCTTTAGTCAGCAGCAAATAAAAACTATCACCAACAGCACTAAATTCCCCCGCTCTGTTCCAGACAGGGGAGTGGGGAGTTACCCTCATTTTCAAGAAGGTGAAACTGAAGCAGAATAAGGTTAAAACTAGCAACCAAAGCCACGGGCTTCAGAAGTGGCGCCCTGGTAAAGAACCCATCTGCCAATACAAGAGACCCGGGTTCAATCCCTGGGTCAGAAAGATACCGTGGAGGAAGAAATGGCAACCCCCTCCAGTATTCTTGCCTGGAGAACCCCATGAACAGAGGTGCCTGGCGGGCTACAGCCCAATGGGCTGCGAAGAGTTGGACACTGAGTAATTAATTGAGCTTGAACAAGCAAGCAAGCAAAGCCACACTGCTCACAAGAATCAGAGATGAGACTGGGATGCACCCATCTTCAAGGACCACAGTGCCCGTTACCCGAAGCTGCAGAACGCCACCTTCTCCAGACCCCTGCCCTGACCCCGCTCCGTGTGGGGTGGGGTCACGTGGTGCAGCCTCAAGGCTGCTCCCAGAGCTCTGGCCTACCCCCAGCCCCGACTCCCGGGGGCTCTAAGCCGGGCTCCAGGAAGCCCTCCGCCCCTGTGTCCTGAGGGTGGAGAATGACACTCCAGGAAGCTTTAGGCGTGGTCAGCGGGCCACGGGCTCCTGGCTGTCCAGGACTCCGGGCCAGGCACACAGGGGCGCTCGAGAAACCCTGAGGAGGGAGCGCTCCGAAGGCCAGCAGGGCTCTGGACTGAACTTGACCCTCTGACCCTCAGCGCCACTGGGCCTCATTTCCTCACAGGCACACGGGCCTGGTCCCACTTGCCTCCCTTGCCCAGAGCGAGGCTGGACCGGATAGAGAGGAGGAGGTGCCGGCTCGCGTCCAGGGTCAGCCCAGAGCACCTGACACCGCGTGTACCTCACTGACCTGTTTTGGCTTCTGGATGTGGGTCGCAGGCCCCGCACAGCTGCTCCGGGCTCTCCCCAGACCCTCCGCTCACCAGTACCCACACGCAGAGAGCTGCAGCGGGCAGGAGGCTTCACCGCTGACCGTTCTGGCTACACCATTCCCTGGTGTCACGGGCCGTTCAGAACTAGGCTTTCTGTAAATGAGAGTGACTATAAATCCTCCCGTAGGGCCGCGGGAGCCTTCCGGATGCCCGGAGGGTCTGCGTCTCAGCCTCCCCACAGAAGTGAAAACAGGACGAAGGCCCCCAACAGAGGACACCCCTCCTCACAGCTCCACCGTCCTGCAAACCCCAAGGTCACTTCTGGACACAACACCACCTCTGAACCCACTGCTTCCTGAAACAGAGCTATTAGTAGTCACACGGCTTATGGGCGAGGAGACGGAGGCTCAGAGAGGGGAGGCCACTTAAGTGCCCAGGGTTGCACAGTTCATAAGACACGGCGCTCCAGACTCCGATAGAGATGTAAGGCAGACAATAAAAGGCAATAAATATTGTCCCTGTCACTCCAGGCCTCCCTGGCAGGACCACCTCCCCTAAAGGGTCTTTCCTGCAGCACCCACTGCCCATCACCATCCGCGGACCCCGCTCGGGGGCTTCGGTGCTGGGGAACTCCGCAAAGCCTCGGGAGTGGAAACCGCCTGCTTTTCACCAGAAGGTGAAGGGCTGGGAATGACCTGGGCTCACACTGTGAAGCCCAGGCTCCTCCCAGGAGTGCAGAGGGGGCCAGGTCGTGTGGCCCACAGCGACCCGAGGCACACGCGGAATTTCCCCAGGAACTGGCTACACCGCCACACCCTGCGGGGGATCCGGAGGAGGCTGGCTCATGCAGTCACATCAACCATCTTCTGCGTCTGAACTTAAATCCAAGAACCGTGTCAAATACAGGAACACAGCGTCCTGCCCCCATCGGCAGCACACACCTGACACATCTCTGCACTGTCGTGAAGACGGTTTTGACCTGAGGGTCCCCTGCAGGGTCCCTGGAACGCACTTTGAGAACCACTGGTTCATTGTGAATTCTCTCCCTGGGACAGCTGATCATAACCCATAAGAACCACGTGGGCACGCATGTGCCTGGAGCATCCACATGTGAAAACCGGGCCTGGCATGGGCCAGAGACACCCCCACAACACACCCTGCAGCAGAGCCGCTGGCCCACCAGCCACATAGAAGAGCCTGGAAGAAACGGCCCCTTAGCTGCGGACCAGTGCGGGCTGGGGGGTCCAGGGGACAGAGGCTCCAGGTCGGGCCCAGGGTGTGTGAGATCCTATCCACCACTTGGGTCCCACTCTCTCTGAGGTCCAGCCATCGTCTGCCCAGACAGCGTTTCCTCTCAAGAGCCCCGGGCGGCCACATTCCCTTCCTGGGTCGCTAAGGGAAACCCTCCTGGGACTCTTCAGTCCTGCCGGGTCATCTCTGCACAAGACCACCCCTCGTGCAGAGGCAGAAGCTGGGTGTGGGCAGAGATGCAGCCGCGGGGCATCGACAGAGGGAGCTCCACCAGAGCAGGTGCTTCCCCGCCCTCCCCGCTACCTGCACCCCGTTAATCTTGGCAACAGTGAACGTTCTGGAAGGGAGACCTCCAGAAACACTGGCTGTCTTTCCTGCTCCGCGACATCCAAGGCTCTCCTCTGTATACACCGTCCCACCGGACCCCAGCCACATGCCTGAGCCCCACCCACACCATCTCACTCAAGCTGCACAACCCGGGGCTGCCGAGGGTGCTGTTATGGTGCCCACGTCTCAGATGGGGAAACTGAGGCCAGGCGTGATTTCAGAGCCATGCTTCACACTGGAGCTGAAACTCTTTTTTTTTTTTTTAAACCCCAAGTCAATGACCTTTAATTTTAAAAAGTAACATGCTCAAATCAGCAAACTTAGGAAAGAGCCAGAACTCTTAACCATCAACACAAGGCGGGATGTCTCTTCCTGGCCCCTCTTAACACTGGGACGGTGGTCACACTTCTCAGCCCGCCTCCCCTCTCCCTGGGGCGTCCACGTCCCCCTCACCTGTCCACAGTCCTGCTCAGAGGCCAGGGAAGGACGTGTGTTGGTTCCACTCCCAGAGGAGGGTCTGCCCCAACGCCCTTGGCCCGGCACCCACTCCCCTGCCCCCAACCAGGCAATGCCTCAGAGTCAGAGGCAAGAAAGCACGCTCTGGTTCTTGCTATTCTGAATACGCTTTGCAAAACATCCCGGCAGCTGCAGCAAGCTATTCATCACCACCTGCCTTCCGAGCAGCCCCGCGCTGGAGCCATGTGAAGGCTTTGGGGTTTCACACTTCTCAGAGGCTCCCAACTGCTCGGAGGGGCGCCGAGGGCTTTGACCACAGGGCCCGGCTAGGCGGCAGACCCCTGCTTCCTGCAGCAGCCCCCGCCTCCCGACCACCTGGCCACCAGGCTGACAGCTTCCTCCCTGTGACGCGGGCGGGACCTGTCCTCCCCCCCCCCCCCGCCCCGCCCCGGCCCGGCGGCATTCCCCAGTTCGGCATCTCTGTGGGACCCCGTGCCCCACTTTGCTGGCAGGAGGTGTTGTCTGCTTTCATGGAGAGCAGCCACTGAGCCTCCTCCCCACCAACACCGCTTGGTTTAGGGGGCCTCTCCCCGCACCCCCAGGCTCAGGGAGGCACTCCATGCCCACGTGGGCCGGTCAAGCAGTGCCTGGCCCCGGGCTCTCCCACAGCCTGTGAGCCCCCATCACCAGGATGGAAGACCGCCCGCGGGTCGCCCTCCCCCAGGGAGCGGAAGGCCGGGAGGGGTACCCCGAGCCTCTTCTTTCCACCGGCTCCCCTCTGCCGGGACCAGGCCGGAAAGTTCCCAGGCAGGCGCGGAGCACAGAGCGCAGCACTGCGCCAAACCCTCCTGGGCGCCCCGGTCCTCACCTCACCTCCCGCGGGCTCCGCGGACCCCGCGCAGGAGCGCGCCCGCCGCCGCCAGGCCGTCCTCGGGGCTTGCGCGGCTGGGCCCGGCGCTGCGCGCTCCCGCCCGCCCCGGCGGTCTCCGCTCGGTCCTCGGGCTCCCCGCGACCTCGCAGTCTGGCGCGGAGTCCTCCCGCCGCGCCCCTACCTCGCTGCCGGCGCGGCTGAGGGCGCGTGGGCCACCGGAATGGGGAGGGAGGCCTCGTGACGTCAGCACCGAGGGGCCGCCCGCGGGTGCCGCTCCCCTCCCGCCGCTCTGGGGCATCACGCGCGGGCCACAGTGGGCAGGGTGCTGGCAGGGGCCCCTGGGCTTCAGAGTGCGCTTGCAGGCGCTGCCCTCTGCTGATCCCCGTGGAGCCCGCCAGGGACGCCGGAGGCGGGGCGGGGCCTGAGATCTTAGGGCCACGGAGGTGAGAGGGGTAAGCCAGGCCTGCCCAGGTACGGCGCTGGCATCAGGGTTACCCGGCGCTGCCAGGCCACGGCTCCAACCAATGACTCACAGCCAAGGCCCGTCGTCACTGCCCCCACCCCACCCAGGAACCTTGTCTGGTGGCCTCCCTACTAAGATGTAATAATGATTTTTTTTAGTATATATATGCCAGGCATAATATCTATACTAAATGCTTTAGATGTATTATCTCGGTCTGTGAGATAACTATCCTTTTTGTCTCCATTTTACAGATGAAAAACTGAGAAGAAAAACACCTGAGGGCAGGGCAGGGGACGTGTCAGGCCCACCCAGAGGGCAGGGCAGCAGGCTGAGCGCCCCCAGCGCTGGGGGACACGCAGCCAGCAGCCCGGGCTCCCTGTTCAGTGCCCATTTACAGCGTGAGCGCCGTGGGCCCCCGACAAGGTCCAGGGGGTGTTCGTCCTGGGGGCTGAGAGGCAGGGCACCCCGTGTCATCCCCAGGTAAACTGGGTGGCCGGGAAGAACCCCCCCGCCTCCTGGAGAAGCTTCCCCCTGCCTTTTGGAAGGCGAGGAGCCGCTTGCCGAGCTTCCATAAAGTCTCTGTCCCCACAAGGGTCCTGTCTCCGGGGACGGGCGCCCCGAGGGAGGGGCTCGGGCCTCAGGACACGCACCTTGAGTGAGGGCCGCCGTCTGTGCTGTCTCCGGGCCATCGCGGCTGGCCAGCAGCCCCCTGCCCAGTCCCCAGAGCTGCCCGGGGCCACCACCCCAAGGTGGGAGAGGACCCCCCGGACAGGGAGGAGCCTGGCCCCGGCCCCAAGGGGGAGACGCTCCCTCCTGCTGCCCTTTATCGCTGGAAACGTTTACGATAACAGCTTCCTTTGAGGCAAATGTTGCCCCAGCTCTGGACTGCCAGCTCCCAGGACTTCCCGGCAGCCCGCCCACTCCCGCCTGCCCGGCCTCATTCTGGAGAAATGCCCCACTCGTGGCTGAGGGCTGTGTCACCATCATCCCCAGCATTGCTGGGGAATTTTGTTTAAGCCTTAAGAAACGATCCTACAACAATAGACATCCATTGTAGAAGATTTGGAAAGTTCTAAAAAAATTTAAGAAACAGAAAAGACCCCATAATCCAACCATCAAGAGGTGACTTCTCTTAACTTTCTGTTAGACATCCTTCAAATAATTTTTCTCTCAGCATTTACACAGAATTTTTAAGGAATGCACTCTGCATATTTTGCTCTGCTGGAGGCTTTACCACATGATACCTTTCCCTGTCAACTGCCAGAAATCAGAGCTTCCTCAAAAAACTAAAGGTGGCTCAGATGGTAAAGAATCTGCCACAATGCAGGAGACCAGGGTTCAATCCCTGGGTCGGGAAGATCCCTGGAGAAGTGAATGGCAACCCACTCTAGTATTGTTGCCTGGAAAATCCCATGGACAGAGGAACCTGGCAGGGTACAGTTGATGGGATTGCAAAGAGTCGGACACGACTGAGCAGCTAAAACTTTCACTTTTTCCCCCCCAAAAACGAAGAGTTGCCATATGATCCAGCAATCCCACTCCCAAAAATAGATCCAGACAAAACTCTAATCCAGAAAGACACACGCACCCCTATGTTCACAGCAGCACGATTCACAATAGACGAAACGTGGAGACAGCTAAGTGTCCGTTGACAGATGAGTGGGTACCGTAGATGCGGTACATGTGTACAGTGGAATACTACCCAGCCGTGAAAAGGATGAAATAATGCCATCCCCAGCAACAGGAACACAACCAGACATATCATACGAAGTGAAGTCAGTCAGAAGGTCAAACTCCGTAGGATATCACTTATATGTGGAAGCTAAAATATGGCCCAAGTGAACTTATCTACGAAACAAAAACAGACACACAAACATAGAGAATAGGCTTGTGGTTGCCAAGTGGAAGTGGGAGTGGGAGAGGGAAGGACTGGGAGTTCGGGATTAGCGGATGCAGACTATTATATACAGGATGGTAAACAAGGTCCTCTTGTATAGCCCGGGGAACTCTATTCAATATTCTGATAAACCATGATGGGAAAGGATGTGAAAAAGAATTTATTTGTATAACTGACTCACTTTGCTGCACAGCAGAAATCAGAACACTATAAATCAACTACATTTCAATAAAATTGTTTTAAAAGATACAAGTTTAAACATACGAAAGTAAATAATAAACCCAGTGGCAGGAATCCTCCTAAGAGACAGAAGAGGAGAGACAGAGGGAAGAGGCCAGTAACACCAGAGGCAGAGATGAAGGATGAGGCCATGAACCAGGGGTCCCAGAGCCGCCTGAACCCGGAAGAGCCAGGAAGGAGCCCCCCCCCCCCACCAAAGTACTGGAAGGAGGCCTTACCCATGCCTTGACTTTGAACCTCCATTTAAGAAAATTAATTTCTGCTATTTTTCAAACATTTATTTGGCTGCACTGGGTCTCCATTGCTTCCTGGGGGCTCCTTTATTGAGCTGCATGGACTCTCTCATTGTGGCATGCCGGCTTAGCCGCCCCCTGACACATGGGCTCTTAGTTCCCTGACCAATGATCAAGCCCCTTCCTCTGCACTGCCAGGCAGATTCTTAACCACTGGACCACCAGGGAAGACCCCACGCGGCCCTGTTTATGGTCATCTGTTACAGCGGCCTCAGGAAAGGAACGTGTGTGTGCGCGCACTCAGCCGTGTCTGACTCTGCAACCCCAGAGACGGTAGCTCGCCAGGCTCCTCTGTCCACGGGATTCTCCAGGCAAGAACCCTGAAGGGGGTCTCCATGCCCTCCTCCAGGGGATCTTCCCGACCCAGGGACTGAACCCGTGTCTCTTACATTGGCGGGAGGATTCTTTACCACCACGCCGTAGGAAACGAATGGAATTGGAGAATAAGATGCTTCCTATGGTTGTCGGAGGGTCAGGAAAACATCCAGAACGCTCTCGGCACTCAGTGGCCCCTTGCGTAAACACCCGCTGTGCTTTGGGGAGCGGGGACCGGGCGCTTCCCTCTGTCCACGGGCAGTAGACAAGGGCGAAGGCGGACGTCCGGTGGGCACAGACAGGGACGGAGGGGCTGAGGGGCTTGTGCCATGTATGATGGGCAAGATGAGCTGAGACAGGGTCCTGCCGGCCAGAGGGCCAGCACGGGCCAAGGCCTGGACGTCAGGGTGGGCAGGGCCTTTGGGGAGTGGGGTCTTGGTGGTTTGTGGTAAAGCAGGCAGGGGCCCAGGGGGTGGAGCTATGTGGGGAGGTGAGAGCCGGGAGGGTGAGGGGCAGGCACCTGGAATAACAGTCTCACTAGGGCTCCAGGAATGGGTTGGAAGGGGTAGGCAGGTGATGTCCAGGTGGCCGGCGATGGGGGCTGAGTCAGGGTCCAGGCCGAGGGATGTGGGGAACACCTCGGGCCTGGGGGACTTGAGGCCCGCCTGAATGGGGAGCAGGGATGTGGTGCCCACCTCCTCCGGGTCATGGGCGCCCTGCTCGGGCCTCAGTTTCCCCAGGCCTCCTGGGGAAGCACCCAATGGCCATGCTAAAGTGACTGTTTCCTGAGTACACACCCCATGCCAGTGCACCCGGGGCACCCTGCGACCTCTCCCCGGAGCTCAGGGCTGGCTGGGGCTCCCCGCAGCTTGGGGGACTTGGAGGTCGCCCGCATTAGAAGCAGGGTGAGTGGACCTGACCTGAAGCCCAGGCCAGGAAGGTCCCCGTGGGTGTGGCGGGGCAGAGCGGGCAGGGCCTCCAGCCCTCGCACCCTGCCTGTGAGGACGCCCTCGGAGCTCAGGGTCAGCATTCGCTCGGGGTGCCCAGGTCTGGAATCCTGTGTCCCTCAGGGAGCAGCCGGGCCAGCTGGGCTGCGGGATGGGCTCACTTCAGGTACCCCCAACACACACTCACACGCATACACACGTGCATACACATACACACATACACACACACACACACATACACACACACACACACTCACTCACACATACATACACACATACACACATGCATACACATACACACACGCATACACACTCATACACATACACCACACACACGTACACACATACACACACACACATACACACTCACACACACACACTCACACATACATACACACACACATGCATACACATACACACACGCATACACACTCATACACATACACCACACACACACACGTACAACACATACACATTCACACATGCATACACATACACACATACACACGTGCACACTCACACATACACAAATGCATGCATGCACATACACACACATACACACACGCACATACACACATATATACACTCACACACATGCATACACACACACACACAGACATATACACACACCAGTGACCCCGCCCCTCCTGGTGGCAGCAGCGGTCCCTTCCCAGCATCCACAGGCTCAGCAAAGGCTAGAGAAGAGCGTGGGGGTCCTTGGCCTCCAGAGGGCAGACCCCCACTCCGTGTCTGCATCTGCCCCTCCTCCTAGGCCTCTTGCCCCCAACCCCTGCATCCTCGCCCGTCGGAGGTCCCTGCGGGTGGGGGGCCAGAGGCACCCCACAGAAGCGGAGCAGGGGGCGGAGCACGCGCGCTCCCTCGGAAGCCGCCCCCCACCTGGCGACATGGTCCCGGCAGGCCAGTCTGGACTCCGGACACCGGGCAGTGCTTCCCTTGGATCTGAATGTCACCTGTGCGGGCTCTGGGCAGGACTCGGGATGTGGGGAATCTGGCCAGGGGCCCCGCCTGAGGCCACCTCCTGGGATTTGGGGTGTCCCCACCCCCAGAGATGACCCGAGCCCCGCTGCCCCACAGGGGAGACATGGGAGGCCCAGCGTCCAGTAGAAGAAGACCTTGAGGCCGTGAGCTCCCCGGGCCGGCCTGTGGGGACCTGGGGCCCTGGACACACGGAGCCCTGCCTAAGGGGGTCCCAGCTTTGTGGCCAGTTTGAGTCCTCAGAGCCCATGGTCCAGAAGCTTCTCCAGGCAGGCACAGGAGGGGCAGGGGTGGTTGGGCAAGGCAACTAGGGAAAGGTCCCAGGTGAAGGCAGAGGCAGCCTGAGGAGGCCAGGCTGCATCTGGTCAACCTCTAGGACACCCTTTCACGGCCCCTGGCCCCAGGCCAGGCCTCACTGGGCCCATCCAGCCACACTCCCAGAGCCAGATGAAGCCACGTGGCCACAGAGCCTTTCAAGGACTCCTCGTGACCTGAGGATGAAGCTCAGCCTTCCCCACGAGCCGTGAGTGTCCTGGCCACCCAGCCCGCCACGTCCCAGGCTTGCCGGCTCTGTCTGACCCAGACACCACTCTCTTTCTCCCTCTGGGGTCCCTTTGCCTACAAGGCACCCAGCACCCTGCAACCCCGGCAGGGATTCCCGAGTCAGGGTGAGCCCCGACCTGGTGGGGTGCCACGGAGCCCTGGCCGCCACTCCTAGCGGGCCCCCCTTCTGCCCCAGCCCCTTCTCTCCCACCCGGTCTCACCTCTGGGTCTCTGCCTGCAGCCCTGCCCCCTCCCCCTTGCAGGGAGGACCCCCACCCCTCACTTAGGTGTCAGGCCCCACGGCTACTTCCTCCCAGGCGCCCTCCTGACACGCACTGCCACCGATGCACGATTACCTGGTCAGTGTCTGTCTTCGGCCGCAAGAGCACGCTGGGGGCTGCGTGTTCCCCTGAGCGGCTAGTGCAATGCCCAGCCCATAGTGAGCGCTCAGCCCAGGTGGGCACGCTGCCATGCGTCGCAGCCCGGCATGCACACCCCCGCACACACCCCGTGTCCCTGCCACGCATGGCTCTCCGAGCACGTCCACACGGACATGCTGGCCTCCAAGCACACACATGCACGCGCGTGCATGCTTGCACTCACCCAGCATGATGCACACATGCCCCTCCACACACAGGGTGCTCACGCTGCGCACACACGGGCACACACACAGCCGAGCATGCTTGCTCACGCCGTCCCCGCCACCCTCACTCCGACAGGCGCCTGAGCTGCTGTTTGCCGCCTCTGCCTGCCGGCATGTTTGCCAAGCAGTTTCCATGGCAACACATCTCAGCGCGGCAGGGAGCAGGGAAGACGGCCTCCATGGAGGGGACGAGCCTCGAGGTCTCCACATCCACCAGCTCCACCGGCAAGCAAGGGCGGGTGCTCCGAGGTGGAGATGCCACCCCTGCCCCAGCCTGGATGAGGCTGGCACCTGAGGAGGTGGCTCTGAAACTTCTGGGCTACATGCTCCAGGGCGAAGATCACTCAGTCATTCAACAAACCCCGTATGCTGGCTGCACAGCCACCTGAGGCATGGGCCTGGCTCAAGGGAGCTCATGGTTGTGCCCTGAGGCCGGACTGTCGTCCCAGCATCTGGCTGAAGGCCCATCCCACAGGTCAGTGGTCCCTGAGCACCAAGGCCTGGCCACCCGCCCTCTGCTCACACGGGCAAGGGAGCTGAGCCCCCCGCCCACCCGCTGGGGGACCAACTGCAGACGCGGCCCTGACCCCGCATCCCTGCCTGAACCATCAGCCTCTGTGCCGCGGTGCCCGTGAAGGGGGGAACCTGCCCCGTTCCCTGGCATCTGCGGCAACAGTGACGCCCTGCCAGGTCTCAGCCGCAGCACGGCGCTTCTGCCTGCTCTCCCGTGGGCTCCTGCGGTAGCATGAGAACAAGCCTGGGCTGGTCAGCAGCCAGGTGAGGAGACACGGGGCCTCCTAGCTGGGCCCAGCCCCCCCCCAACCCGCCACAGAGCGAGCCCAGAGCAGCAGTCCTGCCAGGTTGGCCTCGAGACCCTTCAGATACAAGAAAACGTGGTTTTAAGTTGCTAGCCTGAGACTGCTTGTTACACAGAAGTAGCTAACAGACACACCCTCTTCCAAGGGCCTCATGCAGTCAGCACAGACCAGAGCGTGTGGCTGTCCACGGACTGCCCTGTGCCCGAGCCTGGGGATGGAGAGGACCGCTGCCACCTCCTGGGAGCCCGCAGCACTTAGGAGAGGCGGGGTGAGCCGCCCAGGCCCTGTGATGTGTGCGAGCAGGTGGGCATATCCACAGAGCCTGGCTGGGGCAGAGCTTCCTGTTTCCCTCCCCTCGGACATTACCTCCTGGATAACTGCACGTCAGTTCAGTTCAGTTCAATTCAGTCGCTCAGTCATGTCTGACTCTTTGCGACCCCATGGACTGCAGCACACCAGGCCTCCCTGTCCATCATCAACTCCGGAGTTTACTCAAACTCATGTCCATCGAGTCGGTGATGCCATCTAACCATCTCATACTGTCGTCCCCTTCTCCTCCCACCTTCAATCTTCCCCAGCATCAGGGTCTTTTTCAATGAGTCAGTTCTTCCCATCAGGTGGCCAAAGTATTGGAGTTTCAGCTTCAGCATCAGTCCTTCCAATGAATATTTAAGACTGATTTCCTTTAGGATTGATTGGTTGGATCTCCTTGCAGGCCAAGGGACTCTCAAGAGTCTTCTCCAACACCACAGTTCAAAAGCATCAATTCTTCGGTGCTCAGCTTTCTTTATAGTCCAACTCTCACATCTACACATGACCCCTGGAAAAACCATAGCTTTGACTAGACGGACCTTTGTCTGTCTCTGCTTTTTATGCTTTTTAAGCATAAGTCCATAAAAGCAAAGTCTCTGCTTTTTAATGTGCTTTCTAGGTTGGTCATAGCTTTTCTTCCAAGGAGCAAGCGTCTTTTAATTTCATGGCTGCAGTCACCCTCTGCAGTGATTTCTCGTTGTTTCCATTGTTTCCTCACCTATTAGGTCATTACCGCAGTGACTTTTCAGTCCCTGGTGCGGCCTGCGGGCCTCTCTTCCTGTGGAGCAGGGGCTCCAGGGCGCAAGGCTCTGTGGTTGGGGCGCACAGGCTTAGTCACCCCATGGCATGCGGTATCTTTCAGACCAGGGATTGGAACCGTTGTTCTTAGAATTGCAAGGTAGATTCTTAGCCACTGGACCACCAGGGAAGCCCATGCTTTTACTTCTAATACTAGTAATTTGTGTCTTCTTTTTTTTCTTAGCCTGGCTAGAGCCCTTTGTTGTTTAGCCGCTAAGCTGTGTCTGACTCTTTCCAGACCCCGTAGACTGCAGCCTGCCAGGCTCCTCAATCCGTGGGATTTCCCAGGCAAGAATTCTGGAGTGGGTTGCACTTCCTTCTCCAGGGGATCTTCCCAACCCAGGGATCAAACCCTCATCTCCTGCACTGGCAGGCGGGTTCTTTGCCAATGAGCCACTAGGGAAGCCTAACTTGAGGCTTACTGACTTTCTTGATTTCTTCTAAGAACCAGTTGTTGGTTTCATGATTTCCTCTATTAATTCCCTGCTTTCATTGATTTCTGCTCTAACTTTATTTCTTTTCCTGTCCTTTGGGTTGAATTTGTTCTTTTCCTGGTTTCCTAAGGTGGAAGCTTATTGATCTTAGATCTTTCTTCTTGTCTCATACATGTATTCAATGCTATAAATATCCCTCTGAGCACTGCTTCGCTGCAGTCCATAAATTTTGATAAGCTATAATTTCATTTTCATCCAGTTAAAAATATTTTTAAGTTTCTCTTGAGATTTCTTGACTGTGCAGTGTGCTTTAGAACACTGAGACTCACCTCTGGGAGGCAGACAGTAAAATCCCCATTTCACAGATGAGGAAGCAGGTTCACCCAGGGCCACATGGCCGGGAGATGGCAGAGCTGGGCTGGGGTACCTTCTGCCCGGTCCCGAGGACCAGCCTGGAGCTAGACTCGGCTGATATCACGAGTGACTCTGTTGCCTGGCCAGTGAGTGCTGAACCGCTACGAGGTCAGGGGGTTCGGAGACTGAAAACCTGGCTTGGTTGGGCCTGGGGTCACTGGCCTCAGGGCCCGGGGCCAAGGCCCACTCTCCAGCCTGAGCCGTTGGCTCTCTGACTCCGGGTGTCCCTGGGGCGTGGTGGGTCCAAGCAGAGGAACCCCCGCCCCGGGCCAAGGAGGCATGTGGCCCCTGCGCAGAGGGCCCTCCCCGGCTGCGTCTCCGAGCCCCGCGGGGCCGGGGGCTGCCCCGGGCCATCTCAGAACCGTGCTGACTCACTGGTACTGTCACAGGACATTTATTTTGTGTAGAAAATAAGCCATTTCTTCAACAATACACCAAAATGGGGACTCTTTGACCTTGCTGGGCTCGCCTGGTCCTGGATCCCCTCGAGGGCCCCCCTGCCCCGGCCAGACCAGGGTCCCCAGCAGGGCAGGGCCTGAGGAAGGGCCGTGGGGCCACAGGGTCCCGGGGAGGCGCTGCTCGGCCGGTCAGTAGCAATCGGCCTCGTTATCTCCCAGGACGCCCACGGTGGCCAGCATGTCCTGCAGGAGGGACTGGGGGCTCCTCTCCACGTGGTCACTGCTCTCGGCCAGGGTGTCCCGAAGGGCCTCTAGGTCCATGGACCTCAGCACGGCCAGGACGGCCTCGGGCGCCAGCTCCCCCAGGGGCTGACCCTGTTCACCGGCCCGCCACCTCCGCAGGGCGGCCTCCACGGGGGCCACGTCGGGACCGTCCCCCGCCTCCTGCGGGCTGCTGGAGGGAGCAGCCTTGGCCCTCAGGAAGAGGAGGAGGTCACAGGACTTCTGGGCCACAGGGCGGTCACAGTCAAACAAGGACTGGAAGGCGAACTCGAAGAGCTGGACACGGCAGAGCGCCCGCAGGGCCTGGGCCAGCGCGCCAGGCGGGGCCGCCCCGGGGCCGCGGGTGCTCAGCAGCTGCTGCAGGAACACCAGCGCCAGCTCCAGGCCCTGGACGCGCACCTCCCAGTCCAGGTCCCCGCTCGCCGCCTGCAACACTTGGGCCACGAACCGCTCCCGGTCCTCCGCCACGGCCACGTGGCCGTCCCGTAGCCATTCCGTGAAGACCCGCATGGCGGCCCGCCGGGGGAACCCCTCCGAGTCCGTGGTCAGGACGAGCAGAAGCTCCTCGAGCGGGGTCTTCTGGAAGACAGTGCGAGGAGGGTGGGGGGGCCGGGCGCCGGTGCGGCAGGGTGGACCCCTGAGGGACCCCCGCGGGAGCGCTGGGGCTCGGCCTGCTCTGCCTCCTTCAGGCCATGTGCCCCTGGGCCCCCCACTATCTCACCTGTCAAACGGGGTGACTATATCCAAGTGACAAGGGTGCAGGAGGCCGAGCGGGAGACTTAGGGGCCCTGCCCACACCTGTGGCAGGCCCGCGTTACCCCGGCTGTCAGGGCGCTGGCCAGGGGCGGGCCGCAGGGCCACCCCCACGGTGTCCTACCTGTGGGCCGGCCGGGTGCTCAGGGCTGGAGGGGGCGGCGAGCAGCCCCTGGCTGGACAGCTGCCCCGCAGCAGCCACTGCGCTCGCACGGACGTAGCTCTCGGGGTCCTGCAGGAGCTGGCTGGCGAGCTTGGGCACCTCCGAGGCCAGCAGTGCCTGTCTGAAGCCGGCCTGCCCTGGGGGTCCAAGCAGCCACAAGCAGCAGTGACCAAGTGCCGAGTCCATGGCCCCGCCTCGCTCCCCCAAGGTTCCCACGACCTGGGGGTGGCGGGGTGCCAAGGCCGGGCCGGCCCCCAAACCCTGCACTCACCTCCCCAGCATCTGGTCATCTGGGTCAGGAACTCAAGGCCCGAGTCCCTCACCTCCCAGCAGGGGCTGCACAGGCGCTTCTGCAGCACAGCCAGCAGCTCTGGGGCGGGGGACAGCTCAGAGGGGCCCGCCCACGGCCCCACGGCCCCCCGGCCCCCCACACCCACCCCCGCCTGGCCCCCCGGCCCCCCACACCGACCCCCGCCCGGCCCCCGCCCATGGCCCCCCGGCCCCCCACACCGACCCCCGCCCCGCAGCCCATCTGCCTGTGGCCCCCCGGTCACCACCCCCCACCCCCTGCCCCACCACTGCGCGTCCCTCGGCTCCCCGGGGGGCGGGGTTACCTCTGAGAACCAGCTGGGCGCGGGGCTCCAGGTCACAGCAGCCGGGGGGCACGGCTGAGCTCAGGAGCCAGCGGAGTGTGGCCTGGAAGGCCTTCTTCAGAACCTGGGGCGGCAGGGCGGGCAGGGGTGAGCCGGCCCCCGCCCCGCCCAGCACCCTCTGCGCCCGCCCGGCCCTGGGGTGTGCGATGGGGACAGTGTGTGAGGGGAGAGGGGGCCTGGGCCCAGCTTCTGTGAGGCAGGAGCCTCTGGAGGAGGTGGACGGGCATCAACACGAGACAGAGCAGAAGGCGGCTCTCCTCGGGACCCGTGGTTCCGGGGACAGGCGGGACCACCAGGGCCTTTTGCTGAAGGCCTGCTGCCTAACTCCCCCCACCCCGCCGCCTGCTCAGCGCACGAGCCGCTGACCCTGCGTCTCAGAGTGTGGCAGCCCTGGGAGGACGGGGAGGCTCGCAGGGAGCCTCAGGGAGCCTGGACCCCGCGCGTTAGGCCCAGCCGCATCCAAGCTCCGTCTCTCAGAGAATTCCTGGGAAGACTGGGCCCTCTCCCGCTTCCCACGGCCCAGCGGCCCCTCCCTCAATCTCCACCAGCGTCCGGCCCTGGCCGAGCCCCAAGCAGCTGCCTGCCCACCCCCGCCCGCCCCGCCCGTACCGTGGGGCTGGAGTCAGGGCTCATGAGGTACTCCAGCAGGACGGCAAACACCTGCGTCACCAACTCCCGGGGGCCTGAGACGGACGTGGATGGGTAAAGCGCCCAGCCTGCCACCCTGGGGCCTCCCCCGCCCGAGGTGTCAGCCAAGGAGAACGGGAGCACAGACTCCCTCAGTCAGCTGAACCCCACCTCTCCTGGGAGGAGACAGGAGACGACAGCGGTCTCGGGACACCGCGGAGCAATGCCCGAGCTGTGCAAGAGAACGCGTTCTCACTTACCCAGCCCCTGAGACAGGACCCCTAGGAAATCCAGGGCAGCTCGCTGGACGCGGACACAGCCCACCAGCATCGCGCACAGGCGGCCCCCCAGCTCGGAGCTGGGGGCTGCAGAGCCGTTGCAGAACCGCAGTATTGTCACCGCAGCCGCAAGCAGGGGCGCCTGGGGCCAGGGCGAGGGGCGCTGGGGCTGGGGCGGGGACGGGGCGTCAGTGCCAGCTGCAAGTCCCGCCGCCAGGGTGGACGCGGGCCGGGCCACCCCTACCAGGGGCTGCAGCAGCTCCAGGTGGGCCAGCGTGCTGCACAGGAGACCCACGCATGCCGACTTGGAGGGCGGGAGCGTGTCCACGGCCGTCGGGTTGCCTGCGGCCCCCTCCAGCAAGCCTGCGGGCGACCGGACACGGGCCCCGGTGAGCAGGCACCTCCCGCGAGGCCACCGGTCACCGAGTCCCACCAGAGACTGGGCGGGCGGCTCCGAGCAGTGGCCCTGCTGGGTGACGTGTGGTCTGAACCTGTCTGCAGGGCTCTCGAGCAGAGTTCCACTCTCCCAACAGCCCGTGACGGGGCCGGCTTATGCTGGTCAGAAGGTTCCTCTCTCCCTCGACATGGGGCTACTGAGCACAGAGGGGTCCCCATGTCTAACCCCCAAACCGTCATGCGACTGAAACAAGACGAGCTGCAGCTGAGGAGACCCACTTTCCCATCACAGAACAGAAGGTCTGGGAGCATGAGTGCCAGGCCCAGGTGCCCGATGTGGGTCAGGAATGGTCCACGCGGCCAAGGCCCCGGTGACTACCACCGACTGCAGGGTCAGCGGCTCTGGGGCCCCCTCGATGATGCCGTGGGGCGGGGCTGGGGGGAGGTGCTGCCCTAAGAACTCCTAGGGAGGCACGCGAGCCAGTCACTGCCGAGACAACGCCCACAGCCCTGCCAGCTTCACTCTTGGGTGGGGAGGTGAGCCAGGCACCGCGATGCCCACCAGCCTGGCCCAGCCCCAAGGACACGCTCAGGGTTCTGCCTTCCTACACCCGCCCGCCCTTCCCCAACAGCCTACCTGGTGTTCCGGGGGCCTGAGCAGAGGCTTCCAGGACACAGGCCAGGGGCCGGAGGAGGACACCGAAGGCCTGGATCCTCAGCACCTGGGGACTGAAGATAGGACAGGGTGAGGCTGCCTGACCCAGGCACCCTGGCTGCCCTCCTAACACCCCCAGCGAGGCTGGGGCAAGGGGGCAGAGCCAGGGCCCGGGAGACAGTGACCCTGTAAGCCTCCTTACTGGCACTCCACCAGGGGCAGGGATCCTGGGAGGCCCCCGACTCACCGCCTGCCCCGCACAACACGAACCCTGGCCCTTACCAGTCCTGCAGTTTCAGGACCCCCGCAGCCAGAGGCCCTGCTTGCATGGGGCTCAGGCGGCTGAGGGTCTGTGCTGCAGTCTCCCATAGGCCAGGGTGAGAGCTGGGCACGGAAGAGCTGCAGAGGAAGCCCCAGAAGACAGCGTCACCCCTCCGTCCAGCCCACACCAGGCCCAGCGGCGCTGGGCGTGCCCGGCCCAAGACAGGAGGTCGTTCCCGGCATGCAGGCTGTCAGACCCCCTGAGGGGTTCCCCTGACTCGAGGCAGCCTTCTTGGGGGGCCGACGAGCCGCGGCCCCGGGTGTGATGGCCGCTCAGAGACCTCGAGGAAAACTAGCAGCAGCCCGCTGCCCCGCCCACCCCGCAGCTGAGCCCGGGGGCCTGACCGGGCCACGCTGAGGAGGAGCTCCACGAGCGCGTGGGGGGCGGGCATGGGGTCCTTCTCAAGCAGGCGGGCCACGAGGGGGCTCAGCTGCACCCACAGGCCCTGCGTCCAGAGGCCGCGGCAGTGCCCGAACGTGGTGGTCAGCACGTGCAGGGCCTGCGTGACCCGTGGGGTGGCCTCGGAGCACAGGCAGTCTTCGAGGTGACACACGATCCTCTGGGCGCACGCCGGCCAGTCCCGGGCCTGCGGGCGGCCGCGCCCCTCGGCAGGGCCGCGCATGGCCAAATCCAGGACATGCACCAGCAGCTGCCCGGCGGCGGAGGCCACGAACAGGCTGGGGTCTCCCTGCAGGGAGAAGATGGTGTCAACAGCACCTGAGGGGGACAACGGGGCGAGGGGGAGAGAGAAGGGTTCAGCTGGGACAGCGGCCGGGGGGCAGCAGGGACGCTGGAGATGCCGAGGGGCCTCCAGCACTGGGACTCAGAGCCTGAATCCCGCCCACTGGGGAGGCAGGGTGGGAGGCCCAGCCTCCCCCGCTCGGAGGCTGGAACCCGCTGGGGGTTCACGGGGCGGGGGCTTGAGAACCCTGGCCACTTTGGAGCCTTCTAACCAGTCTCAGAGGCACCCCAGCTGCTGAGTCTGACCCACAAACCAGAGCACACGGCACAGCCTAGAGGGGCCCCCAACACTCGATCACCCCGAGTGTTCCTCTCAACAGCCCAGTGACACCACGGCCGCTCTCCCGTTCAGAGGAAGAACCCAGCGAGGCCCAGCGCGTCCCGGGGCTCACACAGCGCGGGACGGGGTGGGCAGAGGTGTGGGCGGGGCAGGCGGGGCACTCACCCGAGTCGGCGAGGAAGAGCAGGGCACTGGGGTGCTGCGCCAGGGAGCGCAGGCCCTGGATCCAGCCGCTGCGCACGGTGGGCGCCGCCCAGGCCGCTGCCCCGAGGGGGCCCTGCTCCCCAAAGAGCCCAGGCAGCAGCTCCCCCTGCTGGAAGCGGAGGAGGAAGGAGCCGAGTGAGTCCAGCTCGGCCTTCCAGGGGAGAGAACTTGGGAAGGAAGGGCGGGGTGTCACACTCAGGCTCCGATCCTGTCACAGTCCGCTCCAGAAGACCCTCCCGCAACGCCCACCGGCAGAAACACCAAAGGACCCCTCTGACCATGACATCCTCTGCCCGAAGACCCCTGCAGGTCTCCACAGGCCACTGGGCTCTGCGCTTGGCACGCGGGGCACGTGCCCTCCTCCTGATGTCCTCCACCCCAGACTCCCCAGCACACCCCGTGTCAGGCCTGCCCCGCACATACACCTGCTCATAGCCCTTCCGACCCAGCTGCGAGCCCACGGCCCCTGAAGCTGGTCCCCGCCCCCCCAATGCCTGCGGCAGGCACTGCCCGACTCCCCGCTCGCTGCCCATTCGCGCATGGGTGCCCACCTGCAGCACAACAGCGCGCCGCCCTGACCCCCGCCACGTGCCCGAGATTCCTGCTCTCCACAGGGCCCAGTGCGGTGAGTGGGAAACTCGGGGGCTGCCTCTTTCCCCCGGAGCCCCTCCCTGGGCTCGTGACTTACTCAGAGCCTTGTCTATCTTGACAATAAAATGCTGGTCCCCACCCTCGAGGGACGGGATCCCTCTAATCATCCCAGACTCCGGGTGAGGGATCCCCGGGCTGAGGAGACACTCTTTCAGTCACTGGGGGATGAGTCTGACACCATGATGGCCTTACGGGGCGCCGCTGCTGGTGGCAGCCCACAGGGAGGCCCTCTGTGGGATCACCCGTCATCTAGATGCCCCCCCCACCCCAGTTACAGCCCTCCTGGGGGCCGCCTGCACCCAGCGGGAGGGCACCAATGCTCAGCCCCCAGCCTCACATCGTCCGTCCGCACGCCCCCAACCCCGACGGGGCCCGTGTTGAGCATCTCGCTGACAAGCAGCCCTGGGGGCTGCCAGACCCCCTGGGGTTCTGTGAAAGGGCAGCCGAAAAGCAAACAGGAGCCCAAGCCAGTGCCAGGGGCCCAGGGTAGAGGGCAAGCTCCCTCTACGACGCAGGGCCCAAACCTGCCGTGTCCCTTGTCCCCGTGTGCAGGGGCTCGCCAGCAGAGAGAAGGGCAGCCCCTGGCCTGCGAAGCCTCCACAGCCACGGTTGGCTGCGGGAAGGAAAAAGCGGACGTGGAGAAGAAGAGATGGGAACTGGGGAGCACCCAGGAAGTCAGAGAAGCTGGGGAAATCCACGTGATTGGGACGGAGCATTTGTGGTCAGAGAAGCAGATGGTGTGGCAGACCACGCCACAGCCTGACTCCTCAGGGCCCACCGTGAGCCCTGCCGGTTCTCCTCTACTGAGCCTTCGCTGTCTCCTCGCCCGGAGACAGAGGTGAAGGCTCCTGCCCTGCTTACTGGCCAGGGCTCTCAGGATAACCCGGACGTGATTCTGGAAACGCTGAGGTATGTACGGAAGGATGATCAGACATGAAGTCATTTCCTACAACAGGCTTCGGTGTAGAACACCCTGGAAAGTCTGCCCCACACTTAGCCGGGGTGGGTGGGGCCCCAGGAGCTTGCACTGCTGAACTGAGGGGCGCCCACGAAGGCTGCAGAGGCCCAACCCCAGCTCTGTCTGATTCCAAAACGTTCACCCTTCACCCCAATCCGTTCCTGGTGAGTTTTTCAAAGGAGGACTCTATGCAGGAATGAAAACCCCGTGGGGCACGTCAAGGTACGGGGGCGAAGCGAGTTTTAGAGACCAGGGGTCATGACAGCCGCCGGCTCTGTGCAGCTGCAGGAGAAAGTGGGTCACACAAGTGGGAGAACCCAGGCTTACCTGAAGGTACTGGAAGCAGTTCTCCTGGGCTGCAAACGTCCCTGCGAGGCGGAGTGCGAAGGACAGGATTCTGGAACTCAGGTCCTGGGGCTTCAGCACATGGAAGAGCAGCTCCACCAGGCAGGGGTTTTCCTGCAGTAACAGGAGACTGGACCCTGGGGACAGGCCCAGCCGGGAAGCACGTTACCAGGGCGCCGTGCATGCCTCCAAAAGGGACCGTCCTTCTGGCAACTCCCAGACCTCCTCTCTCAGGCTGTCAGACTCAGCAGTCCGACCAGGAGGAAGTATTTGCAACAACTGCTTCAGACGATTCATTACTCTAATTCAACGACACCTCAACAACAGGCAAGGGACTTGGACAGGAAATACAAACGGCCAGCAAACCTGAAAAGACGTTCTGTCATGCTGATTATGAAAAAAAGACACAAATAAGAGCGACAGACAACCTTCACCTCTCCAGTGGGTAACGTTCTCTTAAATGGAGAGCACAAAAGCCACACGCACAGGGAACAGGCATTCCCCTCCAGACACGGCACCTGAAATGTCTACACACCAAGACATGGAAGCAACCGAAACGTCCATCAACAGATGGACAGACAAAGAAGATCTGGTCCCACTGCATATACACAATGGAATTCTACTCATCACAGAGAGAACAACAGTGCCATCCACAGCAACATGGGTGGGCCTAGAGGCTGTTGTCCTAAGCGAACTGAGTCAGACAAATATCGTCTGATGTCACTTACAGGTGGCATCTAAAAAGCAATACAAGTTAACTTATGTGCAAAAGAGAAACAGATTCAGAGACAAAGAAAACAAACGTATGGTTCCTAAAGGGGAAGGTGAGGGGATAAACCAGGAGGTTGAGATTAGCAGATACAAACTACTATATTTAAAATAAACAACAGGGGCCTACTGCATAGCACAGGGAATTACATTCAACATCTTGTCATAAACTATAATGGAAAACACTCTGAAAAAGAGTGTGTGTGTGTGTGTGTGTGCGTGCACACACACCTATTGTTGTTGTTTAGTCACTAAGTCGTTTCTGACTTTGTGACCCCAGGGACTGTAGCCCGCCAGGCTCCTCTGTCCATGGGCTTCTCCAGGCAAGAATACTGGAGTAGATTGCCATTTCCTTCTCCAGGGGATATTTCTGACCCAGGGATTGAACCCAAGTCTCCTGCATTGGCAGGTGGACTTTACTGAGCCACCAGGGAAGCCTATATACTCTAACCCTAACCGTAATTTGTGGGTGAGGAAATATCATGAAAAGCAAGGGAGGATCTCTTAAGATGTAGGGGAACGACCCCAGACAGACAGCCTCTTCCTAGCACAGGGGAGCCCTGCACCCTCCGGGGAGAGTCGGCAGCCGCCCTCAGCCTACCTGCTTCAGTGACTGCTTTAAACCAGTCCAGCAGCTTCTCCAAACAAGTGTCATCTGCCACGGGTTGCCTGGGGTCTGCCAGGACGGCACAGAGAGCCGGGAGGAGCCGGGCGCACTCTGGGTCCATGATGGGGCTAGGGTTCCTGCAGAGGAGATGTCAGGTAGGGCCAGACTCCACCCGCCGAGTCACAGGCAGCCCCCGGCCCCACCAGGCCCTAGGACTTTCACTTCAGGCCAGGTGATCACTCTTCAAAGGGAAACTCCCAGCTGCCAGGACAGCGGTGAAGCCTCAGCTGGGGTGAGATTGGAGGTTGTCAAGAGCAAACTGGAGCCCTCGAGTCTGGCGGTGGAGACGGGAGTCTGGAGTAAACCATGCGGCCTCAGGAGCTCAAAGGCAGCCAACTCTGGACTCTGGTGGGAGGAAATGAGCGTGAAATTGATCTAGGCTGCAGGCCTGTCAGAGCCAGGGGCGCATGCGCGCTCCGGGGCCAGCCACGTGTAGGAGGCTGAGAGGATTAGTCAGTCAGAGCTGTAGGGGTCTCAGTCCAGCTGGGAGGTGTCTGTCTGTCAGTCCCTCCCAGGGTCAGCCTGCAGTGTGCGGAGAGGAAGACGCTCTGCCCACTGCCGGTTCCTCCCGGGACTGCAAGCGCACCTGCGAGTCTGGCCTGGGAGGGGGCCCGGGAGCCCGTCGGTCCTGTGGTCAGGGAGGGCTCTCGCGGGAGGATGGGGGTGTCCAGTGACTCTGTCTGCCGGGGTCTAGAGCAAGCCTGGGGCGTCCGTCTGTCCACCCCTGGCCAGGCTAAGTACTTGTGGAAGGCGCCCTCCCCGTGGACCCCACGGAGGACGCCAGGCCGGCGGCTGCGGTGGTGCTGGGGCCCAGTCCAGGGGCGCGCACGCGGGCCCCAGGCGGTTCTCCAGCCCGGGAGGCCCTGGCCCCTAACCTCGACCCCGCCGGGCCCTCCAAAGTGACCGCGACCCCTCCCCGGGTGAGCACCTCACCCGCTTCGCTTCCCTCAGCCGCCGCAGGCCCCCCCCGGGCCGCGCGACCTGCCGGGGCTGGAGGAGGCGAGGACGGGGAGGACGCCCCTGGAGGCCACTCTGAGAGTCCCAAAGGCCCAGGCTCAGGGAACGGGCTCAGGAGGAGCGGGACAAGCCGCCGCCAAGCCCGTTGCCCGGACCCGTCACCCGACCAGGGCGCTCAGAGATGTGGGCACCGGAACCCAGCACGCTTTGCGCCTGGAAGGCGTGGTTTTAGGCGGAAGGGGCGTGGCTACATGTGGGGCGTGGCCTCGCGGGCCACCGGAGCCAAATGCGAGTCGCGCAGCGGGCACGGCTTCCTCCGTTTACAGAGGGGTTTCACCCTGACTAAATTCAGAATGCATTTACTGTCCCCGCCCCACCAGCGTCATCACCCTACCACACCACCTGCCCGGTGTGCGGACTCCATCTGTGTCACACTGCGCGCGCTCTGGAACCTGTAGCTGCTGCAAGCACTTTCGGTTCGGTTCGGTTCGGTTCGGTTCCGTCGCTCAGTCGTGTCCAACTCTGCGACCCCACGGACTGCAGCACGCCAGGCCTGCCTGTCCATCACCAACTCCCGGAGTTTACTGAAACTCAGGTCCATCGAGTCAGTGATGCCATCCAACCATCTCCTCTGTCGTCCCCTTCTCCGGCCTTCAGTCTTTCCCAGCATCAGGTCTTTTCCAATGAGTCAGTTCTCCGCATCAGGTAACCAAAGTATTGGAGTTTCAGCTTCGGCATCAGTCCTTCCAATGAATATTCAGAACTGATCTCCTTGAGGATGGTCCGGTTGGATCTCCTTGCAGTCCAAGGGACTCTCGGGAGTCTTCTCCAACATCACAGTTGAAAAGCATTCGGCACTCTGGTCTTCACAACAGCTCTTTCCTTCCTTTTATATTAAAGGACACAAACCCAGAAAAGTTGTCACTCACTGGTCACCAAATACCTACTGATTAATCACCTGTTGTGTGCCAGATACTGTTCCAAGGGACGGTGATACAGTCGGGAGCAAAACAAGGCCCTGCCCCAGAGAGCTCACATTCCAGACAAGGGGAGTTCTTGTAGATAATAAAGGTCAGGGGGCTGGAAAAACACAGCAGGGCAGGGGGACAGAGTAAATGCCCTTGGAGGCCTGTAGGAAGAGAAAGGGCAGATTATGTTTGCTAATCGTTTAAATGAAACTTGCAGCCCAACGCGCCCAAAGATCTTCATGATTCACACTGAATACAGTGAGTGCAAACTCTGTTCTTTTTTTTCTTGTCCTGTGACTGCATTATAACCCTTGAGCCTAAGATCTTTCTCTTTCTTTCTTTCTTTCTTTTTTTTTTTTTGGTCCTGTGACTACATCATAGGATTTAGGCTACCCACTCCAGTATTCTTGGGCTTTCCTTGTAGCTCAGCTGGTAAATAATCCACCTGCAATGCGGGAGACCTGGGTTGGGAAGATCGCCTGAAGAAGGGAAAGGCTACCCACTCCAGTATTCTGGCCTGGAGAATTCCATGGACTGTACTGTATAGTCCATGGGGTTGCAAAGAGTCAGACACGACTGAGTGACTTTCTTTTTCTTTTTTTTTTTTTTACATCATAACCCTTGAGCCTAAGATCCGAGATTAGGAAGATGGTTTTCTCAGTGCCAGGCGTTCAGAGCTAGCAGGTTGTGGACGCGGCACAGGCTCCCTGTCCCTTTCAGCGTTAACCTGCTAAATATTTATTAATAACCAGCTCTGGTGACTAGCGCGCAGGGTCGCGGTGCCGCCTCGGCGGCAGAACGCTGTTCTAGCTCCGCCCCGCTCTCCGCCCCACACTCTGGGCGCGCAGCGGGTCGGCCAGAGGGTGTCCCCGGGTACGGGTAGAGTCGGCCGGGCTCGCCACATCCGGGGCTCGGCGGGCTGGCGCCGTTGCCATGGAAGCGGGGTCGCGGCGGGTGCGCGGGCCGGCGGAGAAGCTGCGGGCAGCCGGGTGGCCCGCGGAGCCCCAGAGCCGGACGGCCGCGCCCGCCGCGCCCGGGGACGATCGGGCAGCGCCGCCGCCATGTCGCTGGGCACCGCAGAGCCGGCCTCGGAGACGGTAAGCGCGGACGGCGGGGGCAGGGAGCGCCCTCGATGCCTCCCATGCCGGGGCGCGGGCCGGAGGGCAGAGGCGCAGGGCCAGCGGCCGCCGTTGACCGCAGCCATTATTGTTACCGCATAAGAGCGGATCTCTGGCCGCCGCCCCTCGCCCAGCCTCCAGCCGCCTCTAGTTCCCCACTCGTCCTTGCCCTGGCCGCCGCTTCCAGGAAGCCCTCCCGGACGCTGCGCCCTCGCCGCTCGGCGCCTGCGAAGCCGGGCCTGAGCGGAGCCTGCGATCGCGGCCCGCCTGGGTGACGGAGCTCACTGCGTAAGTGCCCGCCCACCCGGCGATTCCCGGGCTGGGGGCCTCGGACGGGGCGAGGGACCCGAGCCGTGCCGGGTGTGAAGGAGGAACCCCAGGCGCCGATCAGGGCAGGCTTCCCGGAGGAGGTGCCGCCCGCCCAGGGTGGCTCCCCCGGGTCAGAGCGAGCGTGTTCTCAACTCTTCCTTCACCCAGTGTTTCTGGGGCGCCAGCCATCGACTGTAGATACCACTGTGGGTGAACACACTGCATTCCGGTGGCGGGGTGACGGGACCTGGGGTGGGGGTGAGGGAAAACAAGGCAAAAAAAACAAACAAACCCCAAGACGGATCGTGTCCATCAAGTCAGAAAGTGCCCTGTAGAAAATAAAACAGCCCATGTAAGGGAGGCGGGGTGGTGGGCTGCTTTGGGTTGGGTGCCAGGAGCAGCCCCTGAGCAGTTGGAGTGTCCTGATGTCCCCGATGGAAAGGAGGCAGCCGGGTGAAGATCTGAGATACCGGGGCCAGCAGGTGCAAAGGTCCTGAGGTGGGAAAGTGCAGGGTTCCAGGGCGCGAAAGAGAGCTTGCTGGGATCTCACTGGGCGACCTGTGTGGATGGAAGGGAGCCATGGACCTGACCGCGGAGAGCCTTGCAGGCAGTGGTCCTGGTCTGAATTCACTCCTGCCACAGTGGGAAGGGTTTGGAGGGCTCCAGGCAGAGGGCGCTTGACTCTCGGTTGCTTCCTTCTCTGGGAGGAAATGGCAGAACCCAGCAGGGCTGCCCGGCGCTCTCCCCAAGTGGGGACTCAGGGCTCCTGCCACTTGTCCCCCAAGGCACCGAGTCCAGCCTCCCCTGGAAATCCTGCTGCCTGCTCTGGTCTCAGTTACTGCTTCTTCACCTTTAAAAAGTAGCTCCTCATACTGTGACTGTAAAGGTTATTCATGCCCAGTAAAGAAAGTCAATTACCCGTACTCTAACTGTCTACAGAAAACCACAGTTAATGTTTGGTATATTTCTTTTTTTTTTTTTTTGTTCTACCACTTTATTGCTACCAACCCATCTCCCTCCACCTTCATGCACACATGCTCAGTCATGTAATCCCATGGACTGCAGCCCGCCAGGCTCCTCTGTCCATGGACTTTTCCAGGCAAGAATACTGGAGTGGGTTGCCATTTCCTTCTCCATGGTATATTTCTTTCTGATATTTTTTCAACGCATTTTTTTCTTCCCATATGGCTTTTAAAACTTGGGGTCCTATTTATATTGTTTTGTAATTCTTGCCATTTAATTTACTGTTAGCATCTTCCCACACCCACGTTTTCAAAAACATGTTTTAAAAACTAAGTTTATATATATATGTATAACTGAATCACTTTATTGTATACTTAAAACTAATGCAACGTTGTAAATCAACTATACTTCAATTTAAAAAAGAGAGAGTCAGCCTTCTTAGTGCAGTGGGCAGCGCGTCAGTCTCATAAAAAAGAGAAAGAGAAATACATCAAACAGATAAAGACAAATGCTGTATGATCTCACGTATATATGGAATCTCAAAAAGCTGAATTCTAAACAGCAAGGACTGACTGTATAGCTCAGGGATCTATGTTCACTGTCTTATAACCTATAATGGAAAAAATCTGAAAAAAATATGCATATAATATAACTGAATCACTTTATTGTACACCTGAAACTATAATATAGTAAATGAACTATACTTCACTTAAAAATTTTTTTAAACTCTTAACTTGGGGGACTACCATGGTGGGTCCAGTGGCTAAGGCTCTTTGCTCCTAATGCAAGAGGTCTGGGTTCGATCCCTGGTCAGGGAACTAGATTCCAAGTGCCAGGACTAAGGGTTCACATGCCACAACTAAAGATCCCACGCGTCGCCACTAAAAAGATTCCGCATGCCCCAAGGAAGATCAAAGATCCTGTGTGCTGCAACTAAGACCCAACACAGCCAAAGAAAGAAAGAAATATTTTTTAAAATAAATAAAATGAGAAAACAAAAACTCTAACTTGGAAATTCCCTGACGGTCCAGTGATTAGGACCCTTGAGCTTCCACTGCAGGGGGCATGGGTTTGATCCCTGGTCAGGAAACTAAGGTTCCATGTGACCTGCAGCACAGCCAAAATAAATAAATATATGTGTAAAAATCTTCACAAGTATTATTCATGGAAAAATGGAAAGATAATATTTTTAAAATAAAATTAAAAAGTAAAACCTCTAACCTAATCAGTTCAGTTCAGTCGCTCAGTTGTGTCCGACTCTTTGCCACCCCATGGGCTGCAGCAAGCCAGGCCTCCCTGTCCATCACCAACTCCCGGAGCTTACTCAAACTCATATCCGTTGAATCGGTGATGCCATCCAACCATCTCATCCTCTGTTGTCCCCTTCTCCTCTCGCCTTCAATCTCTCCCAGCATCAGGGTCTTTTCAAATGAGTCAGTTCTTCGAATCAGCTGGCCAAAGGATTGCAGTTTCAGCTTTAGCATCAGTCCTTCCAATAAATATTTAAGACTGATTTCCTTTAGGATGGACTGGTTGGATCTCCTTGCAGGCCAAGGGACTCTCAAGAATCTTCTCCAACACCACAGTTCAAAAGCATCAATTCTTCGGTGCTCAGCTTTCTTTATAGTCCAACTCTCACATCCATACACGACTACTGGAAAAACATAGCTTTGATTAGACGGACCTTTGTTGGCAAAGTAATGTCTCCGCTTTTTAATATGCTGTCTAGGTTGGTCATAACTTTTCTTCCAAAGAGCAAGCGTCTTTTAATTTCATGGCTACAGTCACCATCTGCAGTGATTTTGGAGCCCCCCAAAATAAAGCCTCTCACTGTTTCCATTGTTTCCCCATCTATTTGCCATCAACTGATGGGACCAGATGCCATGATCTTCTGCATGTTGAGTTTTAAGCCAAGTTTTTCAACTTTCCTCTTTCATTTTTATCAAGAGGTTCTAACCTAATAGGATACTCCTATTTTAACTCTCCACTTCCTTCCTTTTGGACTTCCCTGTTGGCTCAGACAGTAAAGAATCTGCCTACAATACAGGAGACCTGGGTTCCACCCATGGGTTGGGAAGATCCCCAGGAGAAGGGAAGAGCAACCCACTCCAGTATTCTTGCCTGGAGAATCTCCTGGACAGAGGAGCCTGGTGGGCTACAGTCCATGAGGTCACAAAGAGTCAGACATGACTGAGTAAATAACACTTCCTTGCTTTTCCTCGGTTGTTTTCACCTTGTGCCCTTGGAAACCACGCTGCTCCAAAGGTCCTTGGGCGTAGAAGCGTTTGTCAAGCCCCTGACACATGCCGGCTCCGAGGCCACCCAGGTGCCCGCGTGTCTTGGTCCCCAGGAACGCAGTCCCGTGGGAGGGACCAGCGTCCAGCCCTCCGCTAGGAGGCTCGCAGCCATTGGCCCCGGCTGACTGGCGGTTTCCCTGCTGAGCTGACATCTGTTCTCAACCAGACGAGACCCTCTCGAGGGCAGGCGCCGGGAGCAGAGCCGCCTCTGGGCTTGCTCGTGCACTTCACGGGGCACGTACGGTGCTGGGGAGCAGCCCCGCTGGCCCCGGCAGAGCCCCAGGGCAAGGGGAGCCTGAGCCTGGTCCCCGGTGAAGGGCTTCCAGGCTCCGGAACAAGGTAAGAGCATCTGCAGAGCGTGTCCTGCTCCCGAGGTTCTCTGTCACCTGCTCTAGCGCCCCCGCCCCCCAGACCTCTTGCGCACAACCACTGGGCTGTCCTGCCTCACCGTCCTCCCAGCCTCAGGACAGCCCTCCTCTGAGCTTGCAGAGGCGGCCGCTCTGAGGCCCGCGGCCGCTGAGCCCGCGGCGGGGCCCCTCACACGGAGCTTCTGCCGCCTGCTCTGCCCGGTACGTTGGTCGCACTTTCCTGGTCCTCCGTTATCTCTTAGTGTTTTTGTTGAAAACTCGACATGTAGATGATATGTTCCCGCAGCTCGCCCCCCAACATTTAGCTAATACAGTACAGCTCCTCCAACGCCCGCCCCCGGTTTGTTTATCTGGGGAGGGACTTGGCTGATCTGACTCTGTAGTTGTCCTCCCTGCACTGTGCAGCCTGTTTCCCTGCTCAGACTTTTTCCTTTTGAAATCCTTTAACCCAACTACCTTGGGGTTATCCTTGGGTCAGCAGAGGCCGCTTGTTGGTCAGAGGTTGTTCCACCCCCTGGGTCAATCAGCTTTCTGCCGTTAACCACTGCATGTGTGTGCAGGCGGCTGTCACCGTTCAGGGGTTTACATCTTTGCCATGTGCAGCCAGGAACCCGTGCATGGTTTCCCCCTCCGTCTCTCCCGAGTGCAGCCTTGGATGTGCCGCGGTCCTCCAGACCTCCTGGGATGTCTGTCGTCATATTCCTTTTTTATTTTTTTGGCCGCGCTTCGGGCATACAGCATACGGGATCTTGGTTCCCCAACCAGGGGTCGAACCCGTGCCCCCTGCAGTGGAAGCGCGCCGTCTTCGGCCCTGGACCACCAGGGAAGTCCCCACCAGTGGTGTCGAAGCCTGGCTCCCTGGGGTCTGCTCTTGGGTCGGGGGGTCCCCCGTTCCACCGGGGTTTGGTCCCCACTGGGGCTCACACCCTCTGGTTGACCTGGGTTCCGGGTGGGGGCGGCTCCCAAGTCTGCCCAAGCCCGCCCCGAGGTTGCACTCCGGTCCTTGCCCCCAGCCTCCCTGACCCTCAGGCTTGACTGCCGCCCCAGGAAGGCGCTTCTGGGCTCTTCAACTAGCGGCTGCTCTGCAGTGAGCTTTCTGCCGCCGTGACCCTGGAGCTGGGGGCCACGGCTCGCTCCCCACTTTGTCTTCATTGGCAAAGGAGCCAGGCGGATGGAACTGTGCCAGCCATCCCCTGGGCACAGCTGCCGTCCTGCCTCTCCCGGAGAAGGGCCTTGGGCCCCGGCACAGCAGGGCAGCGGTGTCTCCCCCGAGGGGTGCTCCGTCCTGCCCCTCCCTGCATGGAGCCCCCGCCCCACAGACACGGGGGTCTTAGCCTGCCGTGTCTGGGGAGGAGCTCACACCCCACAGCACCCAGCCCTGCGGTCTTGACTGCACCCACCCGCCTGCAGGTCCACGCTCTGGGGTCACTTAGGTCCCTGGGGGTCCGAGGGGCCCGTGACTCTGGAGGCGCTTCCCTGACTTAGTAGATTTCCTGCACTGCAAGATTCACTGATTATCTTCACTAATCGATGAAGATTGATTGCTTTGTGGCTTCTTCTATTAGATGGTTGTTGGTTGAGGAGCGGGCCTTCCAGGCTCCTCACTGCACCGTCCTGGGAGATGCCCCTCTGTGCAGGCATCCCTGCCTCCCCCCGCCCCACCGTTCACCAGGAACCGAAACCCCGTATGTTCCCGCATCTTGTTCTGGACACTGTGTCTCTTCCCCCGGTGTCTTAGTTAATATAGATTTAATGCTTTAAAATCCCGACGGGAAAACGTGTCCTGAGATGCAGAGGGGTCCATGGCGCGACCAGCATCGCACAGCTGACGCGGGGCCACGTTGCTGCCCCGGGCCTTTTGGGACCCCCGGGACACGGCCCGCCAGCCGCCACCCCGCAGAGTCCTCCCGCGCGAGGTTTGCGTGTGGTTTGCGTGTGGTCTCCTGTAGGAATCCACGCAGGCTGCGGTCCTGCTTGCAGAGGAAGAGTGACTCGACCTTGACCATTCATGTGTTCTTTTGTTTTTCCAGCACTGTCCGTGGTCTCCTTCCGCTGGAGGCAGATAGTGGCAGCGTTTCCCTTGTTTAGCTCCTTCTGACCGGCAGGCGGGGAGGAGCAGGCTCTGAGCGGGGCTGACGGGAGGGACGCGACGGTGGGGCTGAGCCCTCCTGTAGAGACAGGCCACCTGGTTTTGTTCACCACGCGGGTAACCTTCTTCCCTTGTTGAAATTTCAGGCCCTTAAAAAGTCTTCAAGGTTTTATTCAGAACAAAGAATTGTGACACGTGTTCACACGAGAAAGCGTTGCCGCTTTCCTGTGGGGCTGTGACGCTGGGGGCTAAGGCGGCCTGCACCCAGCCGCCCTGATCCCCCGCCTTAGTTTTCCACGTCACGCTCCTGCAATTTGTTAAGCGAAGACTTCCGTCTGTAACTGTCACTTGCTACTTTACAAACATTTTTACTGGCTATGGTTCCGTTGCCCTGTTGTGTTGCTTGCTTCTGCGCGGTGAAGTGAGTCAGCCACACCTGTTCACGCGTGTCCTCTTTTTGGATGTCCTTCCCGTTTCGGCCACCACGGAGCACCGGGTAGAATTCGCTGTGTATACACTATGCTTGTCATTTGCCGTTTGTACCTCAGAATCCGTCAGCCAATGCAGGAGACGTGGGTTTGATCCCTGGGTCGGGAAGCTCCCCTGGAAAAGGAAATGGCAACCCACTCCAGTATCCTTGCCTGTAGAATCTCATGGACAGAGGAGCCTGGTGGGCTGCAGTCCTTGGGGTTGCAAGGAGTTGGACACAACTGAGAGACTAAACAACGGTAATAGTATAGGGAATGGATTTGAAACGTCGTTCTGCTTTCTGTCTTTTTAGGACGTCAGCCTAAGTGAGTTAACAGACACATCATCCACTTGGGCAAGTTCCCTTTATTCTGATGATAGTACAGATTTGATTCTGCTCCTGCGCCAGGTCAGATCTCTGGAACCCTAAGGCAGGAACCTCTGTGCGCGAAGATAACACGGCCACTGGTGATGCGGGGTGACGCTGATTCACTCTCTCCAGGATGCACTTATGGGGTCCTTATGCTCTGATGCAAAGATGGAATGCTTTTATCAAGAACCGTTCACTGGGGGAGGGATAAACTAGAAGTGTGAGATTAATAGACACTACCGTCTATAACTCATGAACTCCTTATTGCCAAATTCAGACTTAAATTGAAGAAGGTAGGGAAAACCACTAGACCATTCAGGTATGACCTAAATCAAATCCCTTATGATTATACAGTGGAAGTGAGAAATAGATTTATGGGACTAG
>JADEYB020000015.1:39217471-39243563 GCA_015832495.2 Alces alces
GGGTGGCATCACCGACTCAATGGACATGGGTTTGGGTGGACTCTGGGAGTTTGTGATGGACAGGGAGGCCTGGCGTGCTGTGGGGTCGCAAAGAGTCGGACACGACTGAGCGACTGAACTAAACTATCTGTAAAACAGAGAAAAAATATATAGCATGGGGCACTCTATTTAGTATCTTGCAATAACCTATAATGGAAAAAGATCTTTTAAAGCAACTGTACTTCAATTAAATTAAAAAAAAAAAAAAAAGAACCACCTGTCGATTCTGTGGAGATGCTGCTGCTGGACTGACAGGCCTGGAGCCGCCCTGCCAGCAGAGCTTTGCTTCGTGTCCCCACCGTCCCTTCGGATGCGGTGGACCAACCGGCCGCCGCCCACACCGAGTGTTCTGTTCCCTCCTGCTGGGCGTGGGCTCTCCCCTGCGGCTCGGCCCAGCAGCTCCCGCTTTGTGAGCACGCCCGACCGTCTCACTGTCTGCCTCTCTTCCTCCAGGGGGATGACAGTCTGTCTGCAATCACCTTTGACTCTGACTCTGAGACGGTGAGTGCAGTCGGGGGGGGGCTAGGGTTCCGCTCACCTGCCTCCCGCGCGTCTCCCCACAAACGCGGGTCTCCCCACAAACGCGTGTTCAGAGCCAGATCACAGATTCCAGGTGCCCTCAGCTGGTTCTGAGCGGCTGAGACGGTAATTTTAAGACTTCTACAGAAGTCAGTTGTGAGCAGAGTGCGTCTGAGGCTGATGACAAGCTCTTAGCCTGCAGTCTGATTTTGGCCTGCACGCCCCCCACCCCTGCCCCCAGCCCCCCGGTCCTGCCGTGGAGGGGAGGGAGCAGAGCAGGGTGATGGAGGTGTGACAGAGGGCCCAGCGTGTTCCCGCCCCCCCGCAGCGCTGAGGACTCCCGGGGGAGCACCCCGGTCCCGTCCATGGTCTGAGGAGTGGGGCCTCTGCAGAGCGTTCCCACCCCGACACTCAGGACGCGGCCAAGATGCTCCTGGGAGGGAGAGGGATGCGAGCCAGTCTCCTGGGATCTCAGTGTTCTGAGCGGGGTTCCCTGTCTGGAGTGAAGCAGAGGGTGGAGGCGTGGAAGGGGCCCGGGGGCGAGCCTGGGTGGGGCCCAGCTCCGTGTTTGGCCTGGGCTGTCGGGGGAGTGGTCCTCCAGATGGGCCAGCGCTGCCCCGCGTCCCCCGTCTCACGTCCCACCGGTGGGTGTCCCCGCACCTCCATCTCTGGGGCCCGCGGGCCACTCTGTGGGTCTGGGGGCGCCTCCCCTGGGCTGCCCGCTCCTGTGTTGGGGGCGCCTCCCTGCCTCCCGCTTGGACTCTGCTTGGCCTCTTGGTATTGGCTGCTTAATCCACCGCCCCCCGCGCCCCCGCTCTGAGCACTCCCCTGCTACGTGGTTGGGGCCATTTCGGCTGCCTGAGAAGGCTCAACCGTCGCTTCTTTCTTTCAGAAAGCAAAAAGGAAAAGTTTCCACAAACCTCCACCCACATCCCTGAGTAAGTATGACCAGCTTGCCTCGGAAGGGGTTCTCGGAAGGCCTCCTTCCCGGGTGTCCTGGAGGAGGCTCAGCCGCGTCTGCCTTCTCTGAATACTCAGATCACTGAGGCACGCCCTTTGCCCTGGCTCCTTCTCCTGCTGGGGTCGCATCCCTGTGGGCGGAGGCCCCGAGGGGCGGAGGTCCTGGGCCCTCCCTGCACCGCTGAGCCCCGGCCGCAGGGCACCCTGACGGCCTCCTGGGTGAGGGAAGCACGCGGTTTGTTCCTTGAGACACAAAGAGCTCATCCGGGCGATATACTGAATTTTACGCTTCCCAAGTTCTCTGGGACCAATCAGATCCTCGGTCAGCTTTCTTCTGCTGCCGAAAAGCCTGTGGCCATGCCTGGCTTCATTATATACTCATGTGTGTGTATTTACATTTCTTACATACATATATACGGTCAAACATACTGTCTTACTATGACACAGTCAGAGAATACAAACGAACTTTCATATGAGCCCAAGAAAAACATACGTAAGAAAGATAAATTCCTGCAAGGAAAAGAAAGCGTGTTTTGTAGTACAAATAAATAGAAGCATTAGAAAGGAACCTTCTAGCGAACTTAACTGCAAAGGAGACACGGATGCAGGGAACAAACTTGGATGGGGGAGGGCGGGGTCAGTCGGGAGGTCGGGCCTGACAGACATACCCTGCTGTGTGCAAAACAGGGACCAGTGAAAAAAACGAAACAGGGCCCAGTGAGGGCGCACAGCAGATGGTGGTAAAGGACCCGCCTGCCAATGCGGGAGGCGTGAGAGACGGCGGATTCTACCCCTGGGTCGGGAAGATCCCTGGAGGAGAGCGTGGAGATTCACTCCAGGATTCTTGCCTGGAGAATCCCATGGACAGAGGAGCCTGGCGTGCTGCAGTCCCTGGGGTCGTAAAGAGTCGGACTCACCTGAAGTGACTGAGCACTGGTGTAGCTGACTCACTTTGCAGCAGAAACAACGAAACACTGTAAGGCAGCTAGCTCTAATAAAAATCAATTAAAAAAACCATCTAGCAATTTGGATTTTGAATATTCTGGCTCTCCTCCTGCGGAGCAAATCGAGAATTGATGCCAAGTGAGAGTGTGGGCCTTGGTGTTCTAAGCCTTCTCTTTCAGACTGTTTTGTTTAAGGCATCACTACCTAAGGCAATGGGAGATCGTCTTCCATTATTCTTACTCACTGGAAGTCAAGCATTTCAAGTGTTGAAAATAATAATAATCAAATTGCTTTTTATCTTGATTTCTGTAAATGTCAGAGTTGTGTTTCGCATAATTTAGGATGGCCAGAACCCCCAAAGCATCAAGACTGCCAAAGAGGTGCTTTCCCCCAGAGGCTCTGCCTCCCTCCCCCAAGCCCCCGGGCCCTCCCCCAGCCACGCTGGACACCTGTCCAGGTACCAGGGCTGATGGGTGTATGCCTGTCTGATTTCCAAGCCACAACAGCAGGAATCCGGGCTGTCCTGTTCACTTCATAAATGTGTCTCTACTGCCCAGTAGCGGCCATCTGATACCAAGAGCCCACTCGTGGGCAAAGACCAGATGCTGGGAAAGGTTGAGGGCAGGTGGAGAAGAGGGTGGCAGAAGATGAGATGGTTAGCATCACCAACTCAGTGAACATGAATTTGAGCAAACTCCAGGAGAGGGACGCCTGGCAGGCTACAGTCCCTGGGGTCTCAGAGTCGGACACGACTTGGCGACTGAGCAGCAGCTGCCCCCGCCGGGCCCATGGCGTTCTAGCTCCCCGAGTGCTGAGGTTCTCAGTCTCCACCCTGCTCCCAGAGGCGAGGTTCCCGGCCCCTCCCCGATCTCTGCTTCCGCAGCGTCAGCCACCTGCAGGGTCTCCACCAGCTGAGTCCCTCTTCTTCGCAGTTCTATCCACGGGCATGCATATTGTGGAACTCTCACTATTTATTGGTAAACCTCATACAGTTAGGAGGGAAATGTCATGTGTGGGGTTTTCCGATCGCTAATATAGCTGCATAGATGGAAGGCCTTCCGAATACCCTGGGAGTGAGCACAGCGGTCCCGGGTGAGTGGAAACTCTCAGGGCCCAATGTGTCTTTATTCCCACATCCTAAATGTTAAAGGGGAATTTTCCATAAATTCTGAAGCCATGGAAAAATCTTAGAAATCTTAAAAACTAAATGTATTAGATTTAGAATCTCAGGACCTTCTATAGATATAAATTGCTTTGGTATTTAAGAAATATAAGCATGGTTTATGAACAACTTGGTTTTGCATAAATTTGCACAATCTCTATGTTTTACGTGAAGAAGCAAAATTCCATATTAAAATATAATTTTAAAACCTTTCCTTTGTTTTGGTGACAAAATAAAAAATGCCCTGCGGGGGGGGGGGGGGGAATGGGAAATTAAATACTGTAATATGGGTACAACTTTAGGTTCATATTTTAAAATCAATTCCAGTTACTTCTTTATAATAAAATTTAATAAACGAGTATATAAACATAACCGTATTTTTTATTTTTGCCAGAATGTGTTCATCTGGGCGGTTGTGAATACTTTGTCTTTCTGAAGCACAGATGTTGTGGGGAGCACAGTGTTCTGCACCCCTAAAACCATATGCTGTCTTTCTAGAGTCACCTTATCACTCTAAACCGAGGAAGGTGGCCTCCTGGAGATCTCTGAGGACCGCGGCGAGCATGCCTCTCGGGAGCCGGATGTCCTTAACCCCCCAGAAGCTGTGTCTGGGAAGCTCCAAGCAAGGTACGCAGTCGCCCCTCGGAAATAGACCCCTCCTGCTCACGAGCAGCGCCTGGGATGTCACAGGTGCTGACGACACAGAGCTTTGAATACGCCTTGTCTTAACGACACCGCTTCTGACCTTCTCAAGGACGTGGCGCCTTGAGGCTTTTACTCCAAGTATGTGTGGCCACGACGTTTGCTCTGCGGGTCTCGGCCTGTGTGAGCGGGGCTGGCAGTGGTGGGTCAGAGCAGCTCCTCCCAGCTTTGGAAGATGTGTGAGCCGGTCGAGTTCACACCGGCAGCTTGGAAGGTGATATGCTGGGCACACGCACAGCCTGGAAGTGGGCAGGAGCCGCAGGGTGGGCTTTGCTGATCTTGGGACCGGTGGCTGAACATTGCTCACACCCCATGGGTCCCGTGAGCTTCCTTCAACCCCCTGAGCCTGGTTACTAGAGGCAGGGCCGTCCGTTGTGTCTGCTCACACCTGTCGCGTTAAAACCGTGCACGTTCAAACCAGGCAGTCTGACCCCAGCCCTGACTTCAGACCTCACCTTGGAGCGAGCCTGGACCCACCCCCCCAGCAGTGCCCCCGACTTTGTGACCGAAGCCTTGAGACTGAGGAGGTCAAACCTCAGGCGTTCTGCCAGCCACGGTGAGCTCGCCGCGGTGACATGGCCGCGACTGAGGACGGCTGCGAGGCTGGGCGTGGGGACTGGGGGTGCTCTGCGGAGTGAGGGGTGGGACCCCGGCAGGCGTCCGCCAAGTGTCCTGAGGACAGTGACCCTGAAGGTCCCTGCTGCCTCCTGGAGGGTGGCTCTCCTGCTGTGGAGGGAGATGTCGTCCCCGGTTTCCGTGGTGCCTGCCTCCCTGGAGTCGTAGCAAAACGGGTTATATAAACCATGTTAGAAACGAAAGCTGCAGGGATGACAGACAGCCCAAATCTCACAGAGAAGGGTGGGCTGGTGTCCCGTTCCTGTCTTCCTGTCCGGCCCGAGTCCACACGCCGCCTCCCCAGCACCCCCTGCCTTCCCGTCGGCCCCGTGGGAAGCCTCGAGAAGCCTTGTCCCGGCGCCTGGGTTGGTCCCCGCGGCTCTGCCGGCCGCATTGCCGTTCCAGGCTTGCGTGCCTTAGAGTCCCGTCCCCGTTAGGGGCCGCACTGAACCAGAGCCCAGCGGGCCTGGTGCAGCGTCGGACGCCGGGCAGGCGCAGCCTCCGCACCGTGATGTGACTGTGTTTTTGACTGTTTGCTGCGTCACATTTAAAGACATGGCTTTTCTTTCCGACTCCCTCCTTTGATCCTTTTGTAGATGAACACGTGGGCTTCCCTGGTGGCTCAGTGGTAGAGAGCCTGCCTGCCAGCACGGGAGGCCCAGGTTCGACCAGGAAGATCCCCTGGAGGAGGGCATGGCAGCCCACTCCAGTATTCTCACTTGGAGAATCCCATGGACAGAGGGGCCTGGCGGGCTACAGTCCTTGGGATCGCAAAAGAGCTGGACACGACTTAGCGACTTAGCAACAACAGCTCTCCTTTAATCCTGAGTGTAAATAAGTCCTGTGCTTATAGTTTTCTTTTGCTGCTTCTTTCCAGATCAATACCTGTTTGGGTTTTCTTACTTCTGGGGAAAGACCATGATCAGGTTAAAAATGTTGACATATATTTGCTTTTTTTTATTCTTTTTTTTTTTTTTAAAAAAGGATAATTTTATTAACCTCCAGGTTTCCCTAAAGGTATAGTCTAGTGTTCCTTCTTCTTTTCACAGGCTGTGTGTCTCCCTGCAGGTTACGTTCCGGGGACCCTCATCTACCGAGAGAAGGAGGACATGTATGACGAGATCATTGAGCTGAAGAAGGTAGAGTTCCTGCCCGTCCTCTGCGGCTGTTAAGCGGGGAGAGCCCTTGGTAACGAGGGCAGGGGCGGCACCTGAGCCGGGGTGTGTCCCATGGGAAGAGCAGGGGTTGTAAAGGGACACCGAGTTTAAGCCCTGGCCGGGCACCTGAGCAGCTGGGAGATGCTGGCTCCCGGAGGGCCACCCGCCAGTGGCGAAGGGGCCTGGAGAGCAGTCAGCCAGAGAGCTCTGCATCTCCCTGGGGGACGAGGTTAGCTCAGGGCCCTTTGTGCCCCGAGCCCTGGCTTGAGGATGAGTCTTTGGCTGTTACTGTGATCAGTGACTTCCCGTTTGCGTTTTCCTTTGGCACACACGGCATTCACGGGCCTGCTCTCAGTGGCTCTGCCGGTGAAAGAGCTGATGGCCTGAGGCTCACAGAGCTTCGTAGCCTATCCAGGGTTTGCCAGTAGCAGAGCCAGAAAGTTCACCAAGGTCGTCTGCCTCCCGGGGCCGCGGCTCCGTTTGCATAACCCGCGCTGCCTCTCCCCGGAGCGCAAACTGCCCCGAGATGAGCGGTGTCCTCGTCCCCGTCTCGCCCCCCCTATGCCTCGGCCGTCTCTGTGCACTGCACGGCTCCTGGTGCGGCCCGGAGACTCGGGGGGCCGCTTCCCGTCCGTGACGCCTGTTCACAGTCTGCCGCACCCCCCCACCGCCAGTAAAGCCAGGACCTGTCCCGCACGAGGTCAAGCAGGGTGTTGGCGGCCGGCGTGCCCAGAGCACACGCGAGCCTGGAAGCCACCTTGTCCAAGGGGCGCCAGGCGAGGGTCCCCGTGCACGGCAGCCCTCCTGTGGGAGCTTCAGAGTCCTCACCCGGGGAGGTTACTGAGAGCCCCGAGTCCTCGCGGCGACACTCGGGGGGAGCCTTCTTGGGGCCAGAAGCGCTGCTTGGGCTCCTCCTGGGTGGAATCACACTGCCTTATTCCAAGTGCTCAGGCCTCCTCGTCCCTTCCGAGCGGAGGGTTTATCTTCAGCAGTCCACTGCCCCGGGGGCAGGGACACGGGGTGGTTTTTCTCTGGCAAGCGAGTCTCAGTTTCCTGTTGGAAATGGGGAGGGTCGTAAGTGCAGCTTCATGGGGTGTTGTGAAGGGTCGAGGCAGTAACCCACGAGAGGGCTTCAGCGCAGGTGTCTTAGCTGTGCTGAGCAGGGCGGGTATTCCTGGGAGCAGAATTCCTGTTATCGGGTTTCTCGTCTTTCCCAGTGACTGGGCGTTAACTGACTAATTCACGAAACGGGCCCCGAGGGCCAGGCATCTCTCCCGCCCGCTGCAGCCGCTGGCCAGCTTTCCCGGCTGCCCACAGAGGGCGGACGCCCGACTGTCTCTCCAGCGTCTGGGCTGGGTCTGTTCTGACGCTCAGACTCTCTGCTGAACACTGCGAGCCCCTTGACAGGACGTCTCCGAGACGACTGGCTAATTCGGGTGCAGGCTGTGCTGGAAGCCGGTCAGCTCCAGCGCTGGCTGACCCCGTAGGCATTTCTGGATGAGGCTCACATGCGCTGACTTAACCTGACACTTTCCTGGCCATGGGGTTCCACAGACCAGGAGAAAGTTTCCTCAAGTGAGGCTGTTAGAAGTCCCCTCCCGTGAGCGTTGCCTCAAAGGGCCACACCTGTCTGGCGTAATAGGAAGGACCTCCTTTCAAAATACAGGATAGTTGTAAAAAGTGAATAAACTTAGTTTTATGAAAAATTGATAGTCTTCCTTCTAAATTCACCACAGATGGGTGGGAAATCCACCCACAGAGAAGCGTGTGGGCACTGGCGCTCTGGCCGGCCGAGCCTTAGGTGAGGATGAGTCTTGAGCAGACGTTAGCCTGTGACAGCCTGTGACGTGAAGACCACCCCCACGGCGCCCGCAGAGCTGCCGCCGGCGGCGTCATTGGTGGAGCAGCGTTCGTCTGCGGCAGGGGCGCTGCTGGCCTTCTAGCGGGCGGGCTTCCTGGTTGCCTGGGTCGCCCTGCACCTAAAGTGGGGTCTGCCCCCCAGCCCCAGTAACATCCACGGTAACGTCCAGACCGTCCTCACCCTCTGCGCACACAGCGGCCTGCTCGGGAGCCAGGCAGCTTTTAACGCTCCTCTCCATCTGCGTGTTTCACCCGATGTCTGTGCACGGGATGTGTGTGTTATGTGTGTGTGGTCCTTCTTTCCTTCAGTCGTTAAACATGCAAAAGAGTGATGTGGATCTGATGAGAACGAAGCTTCGGCGCCTCGAAGAGGAAAACAGCAGAAAGGACCGGCAGATCGAGCAGCTTCTGGACACGTCCCGAGTAAGTGCGGGGCCCCGGACGCGGTGCCGGATGCAGGCATCCCCGGCGGGGGAGGCCCAGCGCACCTTGTCTTCATCTCCCAATCTGCTTACCACAGGGCCCAGATTTTGTTCGGACTCTGGCAGACAAAAGGCCTGATACTGGCTGGGTGAGTATAATCTCCAGCAGCGCAGCTCATCTGTCCGCTGAAATCTTATCTTCAAAGCAGCCTTTAGAGACGTGCCTTCTCTCTGAGGCACTCAGAGCAGGAGTGACAGGCGCGCGGAAGGCCTTTCTAAAACCCTCCTCCGTGGAGCGGTGGGGCTTAAACGACGAGAGCGCGGGGGCTCTTAGTGGGAGCAGGAGGCGGGCTGAGCAGGCTGACTGCAAGGGCGAAAACACACAGCAGGAGAAGGCAGTCACGGCGGGGACTTGCCCCACCAGCCCTCCGAGGACACCTCGGGCCCAACCCACGATGCTGATTTAAGGAGGAATCAAAGCAGGAGCAGAGTTAGGGCCTTAAAGCGCGTGCGTGACAATACTTAACCCACTGGACAACACAGAATTATGGAGAATGGAGCCATTACGTGACTAATGCTGTGGGAATAAACACACAGTCAGAGAAGATGAGTCACAGTAAACTTCACATGAGTCAAGGAAGAACGTTTAAAAAAATCTGAGATGCAATTCACTTCTGAGATTCCTGAGCAGAAAATCACAGTCATGATGCGATTAATGGGTTTGATAACAAACTTTATAGTGAAAACCCATAATACGACTACAATTGAAAATGGATCCGTATAATGGGTGGGGGGGTGGGGCATGACTGATCAGTAAAAGTTTTTATCCAGAAGATGCAAAGAATCCACACCCGTGCCTAAAGAAAGGAAGCATCGTGCAGTGAACAGACGACGCTCCTGGCTCTCTGCTGGGCAGCGCAGAGGAAACGCTCACGTGCACGCCGGCGACTCCTCAGACACTGTACAGTTTGCACATGCACAGAATCTCGCGGATCTTTTTGCAGTCGGGACTTCAGTCCCCAGGTTTAAAATCAGGAAACTGAGGTTAAGAGATTTGTCCCAAATTGGGTTTGAAGGCTGGGGCGGTGTGACCGTGCGAGCCACCGTTTGTCACACTGCGCTCACCACTTGTCTAGTGATGCTCGTGTTTGTTTGTTTTTTTTTTTTTGGCCATTCCAGGCAGCATGTGGGATCTTAGTTCCCCAGCCAGGGATCGAACCGGTGCCCCCTGCATAGGGAGCACAGAGTCTTAGTCACTGGACTGTCAGGGATGTCCTAATGATGCTCTCTTTAGGATTATGTCTTGAGAAAAAAAATCCAGTACAAAAGGCTGTTTGCACAAGGATATTTCCAGCTGCCCAGTTTGGGAGGGGAGATTGAGGAGGAGTCATTCAAATTAGCATCCCACTGTTTTGATCCTCAGAATTTTTTTTTTTTTTTACTGCAACTTGAGGCTTGTGGGATGTTAGTTCCCTGACCAGCGATTGAACCTGTGTCCCCTGCAGTGGAAGCACCACGTCCTAACCACTGGACTGCCAGATAATTCTGGGTTTTTTTTTTTCTTTTTTAATTAAAGTTGATTAAAAGTAGAAATTCTAGATCATAGATATGTGCCACTTTTGTTCTGCTGCCCTTTGCCAAATCACCCTTCAAAGTGGCTGTGACTGAACGTTTCTGCTCGAATTGTCTGCCCTCCAGAAGCACCTGCCCGTGTGCACGAGGAGGGTGGCTGGGGTTTCTGTGAGAGCGATAGTGGGTTACGAGCTCAGTGCCCATCAGCAGAACAGGTAGCTACGCTGTACGTTCATACCTTGGAGGAATGATGCAGATCTGTAGGAACGAGTGGGGTTAGGTCTCCACGACGGTTTGTAAAGTGAGAAGCAGTTTGCAGAATGGTATGCATGGGGTTACCATTTATGTAAACAACAGCGAAACACCACCATTGCGGTAGGTGTGCATACACGTGTGCATGTGCGTAATGAGGTCTGGAGAGTGAGTACACATTTGCTGGTAACGATAGTAAGTTGACAGGGGTAAGCTCAAAGGGTAAATGTGCCCATGTATTGGTAGTGTACCTAAAAATCACCTTAAAATCCAGTTGAAACGTGTTTGACTCTTCAAAAAGAAAGGCACATCCTTCCGGGAACGCAGGGTGTCATCTCCCAAAGCACCGTGTGAGCAGAGAGCAGGAAGCGCTGAGGCGGAGAGGCCTCCCCAGGACCCCAGTCCAGCTGCCCGGGGGCGCGTGCTGGGGGTGGGGCTGCCCTGGGCCGCTGGGCTCGGGGCATCCGTGCCTGGGGACTGAGGCGGTGTGGTGTCCCGTCCCTCCTCCCGAGGGTGGCACCCTCTGTGGACGGGAGCACCTGTCCCCCGCCCCCCTGCCCCCCTGCTTGGAGTCTAGAAGAGACGCCGGCGATCGGGGGGGGGGGGGGGGGTACAGCTTGGCAGGAACGCGCCCTGGCGGGAGGCTGGAGTGGACAGGGGACCCCGCCCCAGGCCGGGCACGGTGGGGTGGGGCAGGCCAGGGTGTGGTCCCCCGTGGGTCAGCTTGACGGGCGTGGTCCCCCGGCAGGTGGTCAACGGGCTGAAGCAGAGGGTCCTCAAGCTGGAGCAACAGCACAAGGAGAAGGACAACCTGATCAAGTACGGGCCTGGGGGCCGGGGGCCCTGCCCCGGGGCCCGCCGGGCGCTCGCGCACCCGCCCCTCCCAGCCCGGCGTCCGCGCCCGCTGGCCCCCTCCCCCGCCCGCGTCCCGGCCTCACTTGTGGCCTCTTCCAGACGCCACGGAGGAGCAGTGTTCTCCTCCCCTCTCTTCTCGCTCCCGTTTCTTTGAAGACGCGCCTTCTCTCCTTCACCTCCTGTGATCTCGTCTTATCTCCAGTGCTGACTTCGTGGACTAGAGACAAGCTCTTACTGCCTGGACACCTCCCCAGGCTGCCTCTCACATCACGCACGGCCCTGTGCTGTTTTCAGAGCAGCTGTAGATTTCTTTCCTGCTCTTTTATCCCAGAGGGGAGGCTTTCCTGGTGTGTGTGAGTTTATTTAAGGAAACCTGAGTTTTCACTTTCTGTTGCCCCGAGTATCCTCTTTACACAATAGATCCCGTCTTCCTTTGTTTCTCGCTGGACTCATCAGCTTTAAAAAGACTTTATTATTTGCTGATTTATTCTGTTCAGAATCCTAAACTGTATTAGTAACTTTACCTTCATTTCTCTGTAGAGCCTTTTTTCTGGAGTCTGTTGAGTGTTGAGAATGAGGAGAATTATATGGACAGTACAAGGAGAAAAAAAATGGTTCTCTTTCCTTTAAAAAATAACCATTCCCCCACCTTCCCCAAAGACCGCTTGTCCTCTCTAACCCTGAGGTCTTTCTTCACAATTACTCCAGTTTTTAAAGACAGGGTCTTATTAGCAAAGAATATCCCCCGGAGGGAGGCCTTTTACCTCACACCGGAGGGTGGCTGGTCCAACTGGAAGGGCCTGTGGGTGTGACAGTCCTCTGGCGGGTTTTGTGCAAGCCACCCACTGGCTGAAGGCCCCGCAGACTTCCCCGGTGGCTCAGCTGGTACAGAATCCATCTGCAATGCAGGAGACTCCGGTTCGATCCCTGGGCCGGGAAGATCCACTGGAGAAGGGATCGGCTACCCACTCCAGTATTCTTGGGTTCCCCTGGTGTCTCAGCTGGGAAAGAGTCTGTCTACAAGGTGGGAGACCTGGGTTGGGAAGATCCCCTGGAGAAGGGAAAGGCCCCCTCCAGTACTCTGGCCCGGAGAATCCCATGGACTGTATAGTCCGTGGGGTCGCAGAGTCGGACAGGACTGAGCGGCTTTCCCTTCCCCTCGTCGGGCACTGCCCAGCGACGATAACACTGCCACATTAACTCCGACCTTGGGTTCTCAGCAAACTGCAGACTGACGTGAAGACCACGAGTCTGGAGGAGATGCGGATCGCCATGGAGACGTACTACGAGGAGGTGCGTGTCCCCCTGCCCGGGCAGGGGCTGGGCTCAGGGCTGGGGGTCACGGGCAGTGGCTGAGCTGGGCGATGGCCCGGCTGCAGTGTGGGACCCTCCCCTTCTAGTTCGTCTTGACCGGAACACGAATCAGCAACTTAGTGCTAACTTCCTGCATCCAGGCCGACACGGAGACTCGGTTTTTCAGAGGACGGTCTCCTTGGTGCTCGGTTGGTGTTAACCGCGTTTTAACTTGGTGTTTGCAGATTCACCGTCTCCATGGTCTCCTCGCAAGCTCCGAGACAACAGGGAAGAGGTGCGACCCTCTGTCTGTCTGTCCGTCTGGGAGCCCGGCTCTGCCGCTGTCTGCGTGTTCAGCGGCTGGCAGAGTAGGGGCGCTCCTGGGGAGCGCGGACCCCGCCCTGGGCCTGAGGCTTCTAGCTGCCGCTCGAGCTCCGAGCGCTGGTGTTCCCTCCCTGTGGGTGTCCGGATGCCCCTCACAGTTGCCACCTCTGACCCCTGGCAGCATGGTCGGTGCTCTGGGCTTCCACTGGTGGTCCTGCCTCACAGCTTCCAGCTTAGAAGCAGAAAACACTTTCTCAAAGCAGATCTTCCTTTTAGGAAGACATTTAAGACCGAGTACAGGTTCGTCTTGCTAAGTATGTTTACTGGGAGAGACGGGGAGTTTCCTCAGCACACACGTCTTCCCCTGTCCCGAACCCACTGATGTCAGGCTTTCAGCAGGTCAGGGAAGGAGGGGTCCCTTGTCACAGATTCAGTCATGTCACCGGCCCCCGCTGTGAGTTACTGACAGTTACTGACCTGGGCTTCCCAGGCGGCTCAGTGGCAGAGAACCTGCCTGCCAGTGCAGGAGATGTGAGTTTGATCGCTGGGTTGGGAAGATCCCCTGGAGGAGGGCATGGCCACCCACTCCAGTATTCTTGCCTGGAGAATCCCCTGGACAGAGGAGCCTGGCAGCCTACAGTCCATGGGGTCGCAAAGAGTCAGACGCAACGGAGCGCCTAAACAACAGCAACACAATGTGCGGGCTCGGTCTTCCCTTTTCCTTCCCCCAGTAGCTTAAAGGGAGGCAGGAGAGGGGCCAGAGGACTTAGAGGCGTTATGTTCTATAATGTGCCCTTGGGTCTGAACTGGCGAGTGACAGCCCGCCACCCCTGGGGAAGCACGGGCTCCATCCCGACACCTCTGGTCAGCTTTCCCATCGCCGGCCAGCACGCAGCCCGCCTCCCCGTATTTCTGTCTAAAGGCGCCTCACCTAGTGCCTGCTCTTAGCTCACGAGCCCTGAGCCCTTGACCCGCCACACCACGGCTCGAGCCCGAGCAAAGCCCTGGCACAGGCGGTCCCCCTAGGAGCCGCGTCTCAGCTCCTCCCGACAACGGACTCCACTGCGGGGGGCCGGGGAAGGTGGTGAAGTCGGCCCCGAAACGCAGAAGAGCTTGTGGTCCACCCCGCTGAGAGCAGACGCAGGCTGCGCCTGTCCTGCCACCGGGAGCGGGCTCCCTGAGACACAGAGCCTCCTCCCCTCCGCCCTGGGTGGCCACGGGGGGACCACGAGACACCGCAGGCATCGGCCCAGGGCTCACAGAGACAATTTAGCGAGCAGACGACTTCACAAATGAGGAGTCTGTAACCACCCGGCATCGACTGTGCTTTGGACTTTGCGGAGGAGGAGGCGCGATCAGAACAGCCGTCCAAGGACAGGCCTGACGGAGCAGGAGGGACGGGGACCCTCCACGGCGCTTCTGGGGACGCGGCTCCACCTGTCGCTGAGGGCTGGACGCGGCCCTGTGTTACACAGGCATGCCCGTGAGAAGAGTGGACGTCTGTCCGGGGTGACAGTCCGCTGGCCTGGGGTTCGCAGTCAGCCTTCGCCGTGACCTGCACACATCGTGCTCAGGACACCCTGAGCGCCCAGGCCGCCGTGCGCCTGCCCCTCGCTCGGGATGTGCATTAGGCCAGCTCAGGACCCGAGCCTTACCCACTGGGTCTGGTTGCTCCTAGGCCTCCGGTGGAGAAGAAAATGGGCCTTAAGAGGCAGAAGAAAATGGGCAGTGCCCTGCTGAGCTTGTCCCGGAGTGTCCAGGAGCTCATGGAGGAGAACCAGAGCCTGAAGGAGGACCTGGACCGCGTGCTCAGCAACTCCCCCACCACCTCCAAGATCACGGGTACCTGCCCGGGCCCCGGGGGCGGGGCACGCGGGGTGGAGGCCGCGGGAGAGCCTGGGCCTGTCCTCCTGCCTGGCCACCCCACTGGGCAGCGCTGCCCGTGTCACCAGCCTGCCGTGCGCCGAGCGCGGTCCTGGACCCCGGGTAGAGCCGTGGAGGCGCGGGCAGGGGAGGGAGGGCCGGCCCACGGTAACAGCACTGGGGAAGGGGCAGATGAGGGGCTGGGGGCAGCCGTGCCCACGGTGGGAGGGGCCCCCTGGGCAGTGGGCACAGAGCCCCGAGTGGGCCTGGCAGTGTGAGGCAGCCGGCAAGCCCAGCCCCTGGAAGCGGGGTCTGACGGAGGACACGGCCTTGAAGGCCACCCAGAAGGCAGCAGGTTTGCGCGGAGGGGAGAGGACCCCCGCTCCTGTGCTGAGTGGAGGCCACGCAGGAAAGGCGGCCTCGAGGACAGAACTCCTCAGGGTCCCCTTGGGGCTTCTGGGGGCCTGGCCCGGGGGCCCCGCGGTGGCGGGAGGTGGCCGCGTTCCACGTGCGCGTGAGGGCTGGCTGCAGCCTGTGTGGGCAGAGGGGGATCAGGGTCATGGCCTTGGTCTGAGCAGGACAGAGGGGCACACGTGTGGAGGCTGCGGCTGTGGTCGAGGGCCCAATGGGGGCCCTGACTCACACAGGTGAGTCAGGGCGGGACTCCGGAGGGAGAACTGAACCCAGGACTTACCAAGTCAGGGGACAGATGCCCAGCCCACGAGCAGGGGTGGGGGGAGCGGAGCCTCTGGGTGGGTAGTGGGCACCGAGCGCCCGCAGAGCTGGGTGGAGGGGGCCCCGGAGGACGAGGGCCCAGGTGGGCTTGGGATTGGCCGCAGGCCCACTGGTGAGCTGGAGCAGGGCCGTCCCGGCGGATGGGGGAGTCGGGAGAGGTCACACGGGGGAGCTGAAAGGAGCAGCGGTCATCACGGACCCGCGCGGGCACCAGGGGTCCCGGACTAGGGCCCCCCCTGGAGGGGAGCCGTCTGGCCATGCCCCAGCCAGGAGGTCCCGGCCGAAGGGGCCCGTCCGACGGCTGTGAAGGTGTGTCCCTCAAATCCCGCTGTCCCAGCAGGCTACGCGGACTGGAGCAAGCCCCGGCTGGTCCGGCGGATCGCAGAGCTGGAGAAAGTGAGTGGTGGGCCCCTACCTGCCCTTCCCTGCCCATCTCTGCCTGTGCGAGGGGGCAGCTCCCAGGAAGCGGGCGGAAGGAGCCTCGCTCCCGGGACATAGCGGGGGCCGTCGGTGCCCAGGGATGGCTGCGCACGGGACGAGCTGGCCAGAGGAGACTCTTAGGGTCTAGATGGGACGCCTGGCCGCGTCAAGCCTGTCCCTGTGTCACAGACGCAAGGCGTGGTCACACAGCACACCACAGCACTTCCCAGGCCACAGCCTGGGACAGAGCCTTGCAGACGTCCCGGGGGCAGTGGGCAGGCGAGCAGGGAGGGGCAGACTGGGCTCCCCTTCTCCAGCTGCTACAGCGCCCGCCCCGAGCCGGCTGGGTCTGCGCGCTTCCCACTCCAGAGGGGGAGAGTGACGGGGTGGGGGGGGGCCACTCCCTGCCGTCGCCCCCAGGACTCCGGAGCTGCCCTGTCCCCAGGCAGCGTCCCAGGCTTCTCGGGTCACATGCAGAGCTTTTCCCACCCCCTCGCTGGGAGGAGGTTCTCTCTGGCCGTTGTCTATTTTCTAGGAAAGTAAAAATAAAAAATAACATCTAACAGATGCCTGTGTCACCTCCAGAAACTCAGTTCGATGGAAAGCCCCAAGCCCCAGGCTTCAGAGGGGGTGAGGTCAACCTCCCTGACCCCCTCGGCATCCAGCCCCACGTTGCACCTGCAGGAGAGCGAGCGTCTGCGTGGAGCGGTGCAGAGCCTGAAGGGCGAGCGCAGCGCCCTGCACACCCAGCTGCAGGAGAGAGAGTAGGTGGCCCGCTCCGGGTGGGGCGGGGCGGGGGTGCCGCACCTCCTGGGGGAGGTGGGGGGCCGGGGTGGGGGCCACGCCCACTGACACGTGCAGTCGCTGCAGCGGAGCTGCTCCTGGGTCTGGGGAGGCGCAGCGCGTAGCGGCCGTCACACAGGCCTTTGTACGTGGTTATTAAACTTCTGACGGTTTACCCATGAGGCGAGGACAGCTTCGGTGGTACAAGGAGACACTCACTGGCCTGTTACATCATCAAACGCGTGGGCAGTGCCATTGAAATCTTACACAAAATTCCAGAGGGCTTTCCAAATTCTTTCTTAGAGAAGAACTTACTTTCATTGGTCTGTGTAAAATGTCGGCCCTCCGTCAGAGCTCACGCACAGGGGTTTAAAGATTCCGTGCTCTGTTCATGACGTCTAATCCATGCATCAGAAAAGACCCTGGTGCTGAGGAGCACGGAGTTGTCAGAGCGACCGTGAGCGTGTGGAGGGTGGAGCCTTGAGGTCGGGCTTATTTCCTCTTTGCTCTCTTGCGTCTGGGTCTGTAGCCCACGGAAGGCACGCCTGCCTCCCCCTGTCCCCCCGTGGCCTCTCCGGCTGCAGTTCTCAGGTGCTGTTTCTCAGGCCCTGCTGCTCAGAGCCCGGCCGCGGAGCCAGCGTTTCACAGGGCCGCTTAGAGGTGGAGCCCCTCGGGCCCCGCCCCCCGCCCGCCACACCCGATTCACGTGCACGTTTGTCTTGGGTTAACAGCAGAAGGCAAATCATTTCACCTGCAGCGGAAGTCTAACAGTGCATCCATGTGCTAGTTCTTTATAAACATTGGGAGCCATTTTGCTTGTGGCTCAGCTGGTAAAGAATCCACCTGCAATGCAGGAGATCTGGGTTCGATCCCTGGGTTGGGAAGATCCCCTGGAGAAGGGAACAGTTACCCACTCCAGTACTCTGGCCTGGTGAATTCTATGGACCTTATAGTCCACAGGGTCGCAAAGAGTCCGGCACGACTGAGCGACTTTCACTTTCTTTTGCACAGTGAAGAGCGTCTCTGATGATCTCCTCAGCCATCGCATGACATGATAGTAGCTTCTACTCACTGGGCCCTTACGACGTGACCCACGCGTGTATCTCATCCGTGTGAGGTCACCACCTCAGTGAGCAGTGAAACATTTTGAAGCCACGTTCTTGGCCACGTGCCACCTGTGGGGCACGTGAGAGCTTGGGGGGAAGTGCCGGGGGGACCCCCTGTCCCTGGCTCAGGCTGCACCTCCGTCGAGTCCACTGCCAGTCCCGGGAGCCCTCATCTCAGTGCAGGTCGGTCACAGAACAGTGTGACCGCTGGTTGAGGCCTGTCCCCGGGTCGGTGACGCCCGCCCGCGAGAGCAGGGCCTGCGCCTCGTCCGGCCGCCCTGCTCCCGACCGCCGCGGGCACAGGCGGGCGCTGGGTAAAGCGCTGAGCGGAGGTGGCCCGGGCTGCCCCTCACACGGAAGGGCCTGTCTGCATCCTCGTCTCCGCAGAAGTGAGGAGGCTGGACCCGCTGGTTTTCCTGAGCGCTCCCCCTGCTCCGATGACCCCGTCTCTGTGAACCTCCGTTTCGATGACGCTGAGATGTCTCTGGTTCCTCGTTCAGCTTGGAGGTGAAGCAGCTGCTGCAGACGAAGGCTGAGCTGGAGAAGGAGCTGGAAAGCGTGAAGGAGGGAGAGAGGGAGAGAAGAGAGAGAGAGAAGGTGTTGAGGTGAGCGGGCGAGGGTCAGGAAGCCACGGTGCCAGGCCATCCCCACCTGCCCCCGAGGCACGCCCCCGCCCCGCCCCCCTGCCCCCGGCCCAGAGCCGCTCTCGGGACGCTGCAGCCTGATCACGCGGCTCTCCTGCCGTCTTTCATGGCCTTGCTGCTGCCTCCAGGGAGAGGCCCCTCACCGTCAGGCCGGTGTTGGCTCTTGGGCATCACGACCCCCCTCCTCCAGCACGTCCTCCTGGGCAGCCTCAGAACATGCCCGGATTCCACACCCTGGTCAGGATAAGACCCAGGAGACAAAAAGTGGAAACAAGGCAAATGTCCATCAGATTAAAACACTGAAGTACATCCTTAGAGAGGAATGAGGCCTGACCCCCGGCTGTAACATGGGCCAGCCTCAGAACCGCCATGCCCGCGAAAGAGGCAGGCAGAGTCGCTTTCAGACAGACTGACTCAGAAATACCTAGAGTGGGTGGATTCCTTGAGAAGACAGCGGATGCTGGTTGCTGAGGGGTCGGATGGGGGGGGTGGGGGAGTGGCAGGCAGGTGAAAGGGCTCCTTTCTAGGGGCCGGCAATGTCCTGGAATTAGGCAGTGACGATGTTTGCACAACATTGTGACTGAAAAACCACTTAACTGCGTACTTTAAAGAAGTGAGTTTATCTCAATAACAAAGGCCCCCAAAAGTAGATTAGAAATCCAAGCAGAAATATTTGGCGCTCAGAATAATTAGTAAGATGCAGATTACTGAAAGGAACAAAAAAATATTATTTTCAGAATAAACATGACTAGATTTTGTCAGAAGCCTAGAATTAAATCAGAATGGGCGGTGTGTGGTGAAGAACTGCGTTTACTTTACCTTTGAGATCTGTGGCCAGGACGTGGGTTGTGTCTCCCTCCGTTCCCGCTGTTTATCACCCGGTCGTCGGTGACCTCAGCTCCTCCCGCGTGCGGCCGTGGGGTCCGGGGGCCTCCCGCGTGGTCCCCGGGGCTCGGGTCCTGGCCGGGCGCTCACGTGGATCGGTGGGCCGCCCCCCGCGGTCCCACGCAGACGCTGACACAGAGTCACGGCAGGCACGGGGTCCTCGCCCTTCTCTCCTTAGAGAGGAGCTTGAAGCGCTGACCAGGAAGTTTCGGGAACTGGAAGGAAGTAAGAAGGAAGAGGAAGATGAGGCCGTGGCGGTGGCCCCCGAGGTAAGGCTGCCTGTGTTTTCACCTCCCGCCCAGCACGGGGAGGCGGCGGGACCCTGAGCTGACGCGCCGTGGTCCCGCTTGTTCCCACACCCGCGGTTTCTCCCGAAGCCAGTGGCGACAGCCCAGTCTTACCATCACTGTTGGTTTCTGTGAATGGTGCGCATTGAGTCCTGGGCTCTGGACTAGCCGATGGTCAGTTCATCCTAGCACTTACTGTGTCGTCTCTCCCCACGGACTTCTCCACTGAGAAGCCCGTGTCTGCACAGAGCCTGCGGTCTTCCCGGGAGAAAGTCCACATGTTTTTCTGTTTACGGAGAGGTGTCCCTGTAGATAATAAATGTGGACCCTAAAATAGTAGAAATAAGTGCGATTTTTATGATCATGATAGTAGTTCTTAATTCTTTCCACCTTAAAAACCAAGCTAGGGATCTTGCCTTTTATCTCAAAAGTCCGACTTACGTAATCTAGTACTACCCTAGAAGGAAGACTGTAAAAGGACCCCCGAGAGGCAGATGACTCGTGCACGGATGCACGGATGCGCTGAGCCTGGACAGGGCGTTCGGTCACCTGGGTGATACCACGGGGCCAGCCGCCTCCCGTCCTCACGGGAGACGCTCCCACCAGGTTACAGGGCTCACGTAGGCCTGCAGGGTTTCACCTTGTACACTAGTGGAGACGTTTCTGCAGGCTTTCTGTCATCTGGCCCGCTGAGCAGCGTGGACACCGTTTCCCCTCCAAATTAGAGAGTCTGGTCTGACAAGCGTCTCCGGTGTTCTTGTAGCCTGCCGCCGCCCACCCGATGGGCATCTTCTCTGCCCACCCCGCCCACCCAGAGCTCATCCTTCTCACCTTGAATTTCCTGCAGACCCGGGAAGAACCCCAGCCTCCCAGCCCCACTGCCAGCCCCTCCCAGCCGGACAGTGAGCCAGACAAGAGCCAGGGGGGCTCCTCCCGGCCCCCCTCCACCTGCTCAGAGCGGAGGAGAGACGCGGCCGCCAGGGTCCTGCAGCGCAGGTGGAAGGGCTACCAGCGCCAGGTGAGCGGCCCGGGCCCCTGCTCCACCCGCTCCCGCGGACACTTCCTGGGCCCCTTCCTGGGTCGTCCGCTGGCGGGAGGCAGAGTGTAGGCGTGGAGGGGCGGGCGGGAGGCGTGCCTGGAGGCACGTAGGGGCTGGTGGGGCAGCGGCAGGTCTGGAGGCTCTGTCACCCCCCACCCCGCCCCGGGAGGGCTCGCGAAGTGGCGGGCTGGGTCCCTGGCTCCAGGCACATCCTCTCCCCCAGGTGTGTTCCTGACCTTCCCCGGGGCTCCCGGGACTGCATCTTGTTAGGGGCAGGGAGAGGCTGCTCTGGAGGGGAGGTGGCGGCCGGGCCAGAGGGGCCGTGGGCCCGCGCCGGTCCCCATGAGCGGGGGCAGCCTGGACTGCGGACCGGAGCCCTGGGGGGCAGCTCCTCCTCAGCCCCCACGTGGCCCACGGAGAGGGCAGGGGCTCTCTGACTGTGGAGCGCCCTACAGGAGTCCCCCAGTTTATGAAACGCGGCTCAGCCCCCATTCCCCCAGCCGGACAAGCAAAACCAGAGTTCTCCTCTTGCCTGAACATTATAAACTCTTAGCTCCAGAAAGTGGCCAGTGGAGGCTTATCGTCATTTCTTCCCAACTGTTATTATGGAAGTGTAAAAACACAGCAAGTTGAAAGAAGTCAGTGTATTCAGTGATGTACTGATTCTTGCCCACCACCTCAATTCAACAAGAGTTAACATCTAGTCATAATTATTTTCCACACATGCTGTTTTTTTCCTAGAATCATTTGCAAGTAAGTTTTAGACGTTATGAGGCTTCCGTGTGTATCTTCTCTGAATAAGGACATGCTGTGAACCATAGGACCGTGGCCGCACCTGCAACATTTGCCCCTGAGATTCTGAAGACTGTTGAGGCTCGGAAACCAGGGACCCAGAGCCTGCGTGGGTTAGGGTTGGCGTGTCCTCCAGAGAGGGCAGTGTGCTAGGGCGGCTCTAACCGCGGGGCTCCCTCGTCCAGAGCCTCAGAGAGGGTCCCGTGAGTCACTTCACGGCAGACGCCCCCACCAGGCCGCGTTTTCCACAGCGATTTGCATCCTGACCACGGCCGCCCACTTTGCCCTTGCTGTTGCAGGCGTGTCTGGCTCCCAGGGAGTCAGGGAAGCTGGCACCTTGGTGGGGATGGGGGAAGGGTGGTGTCAAGAAACAGACAGGGCACTGTGAAAAAACTCACCCTCATGTTAACTCATCACTTTTCTATTTCAGAAAGAAAGGGCTCTTCTGGATGAAGTAAGCAACTTTTATTTCACCAATTTCCAAAACATATGTTTTTACTTTGGTTCCACTGCCTATGGGGTATGCGGGAGGGGGGTCCCCGTCTTCATGAAATCAGGCCAGACCCCAACACCGAGTTGAAACACTTGAGTGCTGTTAGTATCCAATCGGTGCGTGGGTGATTTCACGCTTCCATCTCGCTCACAGCATTCTCTCAGCACACTCGTGCGGACCTCAGTTCTGCGTCCGCAAGCTGAGGGCCCTCGGAACACGGACCGTAAGGCAGGCCAGTCGAGGCTGGAAGGTGGGTTCAGGACGTGTCCCCAGCGCTGTGGGGCCACCGGTCCTGCCTGCCCAGCCGGGGCGTCCCTACAGGGGGCCTTGAGGAGGAGAGGCCTCGCCGGACCCGGAGGAGAGGAAGGGCACCCGGGCAGAGTTGTCACGAGTGGAGCCCGCAGGGAAGGGGAGAGCCGGGGTGTGCCCGGGATGCAGGTACGGAGGCTGCCGCTCTCCCGAGCCTCACGAGGGCTGCAGGCCCACCCTCGGGCTGTGCTGTTGCGGACCGGGGCTAGAAGCTGGGTCCTCGAAATGACAGCGCCTCTCCTGAAACGCAGCCCGTTCATGCCGGAGCTTACAGAGCGTCCGCAAGTTTCTAGGGAGAAGCGCCCAAGGGCGAGGCTAAAGGATACGTAACTCCTTGGCGATAGTGTGAGACCACGCTCCACCCTGCCTGACCACGAAGATGCACACAGAATAAAGTATACGAAATGGAATAACTGCCTCGGCATGCAAACATAACCGGGTGTACAGTACGGATTCACTTTAGCGGTGAAACAGGAGAGCCTTTAGCCGATGATTCGTTTGTATTCCAGGATTCGCTTTACTGTGGGATCCGGTGTCCGGGCCGGTTCTCCCTGGAGGATGAGTGTGTTTCCGGCTGGGGGAGGCCCCTGGTGAATGAGGGAGCAGGAGCCTCAGGGCAGGAGGAAGCGACGCGTCCCCTCCTTCGGGACCCTCCCGTCTTCAGGGAAACTGACCTCTGTCTGTCTCTCTCTCTTGCCAGGCGGCTACCGTGCTGCAGGCGGCTTTCCGGGGGCATCTAGCTCGGGCGAGGCTGTTGTCCAGCAGAGCGTGTGTCTTGGAACCACCCAGGGTGCCGAGCCCGCCCCCCCAGGTACCCTCGGGGCCGCCCTTGGACCCGAGTCCTCTCTCTCTCTCTCTCTCTCTCTCTCTCTCTCTCTCTCTCTCTCGCCATCTCGTCTCACATTCCACCCACCGACAGGCGCCGGGACCTCCCTGGCGGTCCTGTGGTTAAGACGCCACCTTCCAAAGCCGGGGATGCAGGTTCAATCCCTGGTCGGGGAGCTGAGACCCCCCATGCCTTGTGGCCAAAACACGGAAAACAGAAGCAGTATTGTAACGGATTCAATAAAGACTTTAAAATTGGTCCACATCCAAAAAACAAAACAGGGCAAGAGCGGTGTCTCCAGGCCCCGGCATCCTGCCTTGCCCTGGATGTGCCCCTGGCCCTGCCCCTGGGCACCTAGCAGGATGGAGCTCAGGTGCTGAGTTGTGTGGAGGTGCTGGGACGTGGAGTACTGTCTCCACTGCAGGGTCAAGACAGGCTTAAACTGGGGTAGGAGCACCCCCCACCCTGTGAACCACAAGACATGAATTTTAAGGCTCTCTAGAGTCTTAAGAATTAACCTTGGTTAGGAAAATGGTGATGAGATAGTAACGAAGGGAACCTCCTGAATCAGATTGCGCTGAGGGTCGGGGGTGACAGCCCTCACCACGCGGGAGCGGGCCGGGATCTCAGACGGTTCTCTCCCCCCGTCACTGCGCCCCAGGACTCGCCCAAGCCCCACGTCCCGAGCCCCACTGTCCAGGCCGAGGGAGACTCGTGGCAGGAGGAGGCCGTCACCATCATCCAGTCTGCCTTCCGGGCACACCTGGCCCGAGCCAGGCACAGGTCGGTCCCCCTGCAGGCCCCTGCGCCCGGACACCACGGGGGAGGCGGCCCTCCAGGGAGGCACAGGGTGAGGGGCCCCCTCACTGCTGGGGGCCCCAGGCTCCCATCCCCGGAGGAGGCCTTCCTGGAACCGCTTCCTCCCACTGGAAGCATTGGATTCCGTGCGACTCTGGGAGCCACTGGTTTGCAGACTGGCTGCAGCCTGCCCCGAGACCCTGCCCCATCCTGGAGGCGAGCGTGGCCTGAGCTGGGCTCGGGAAGCCATGGGTGGCGTCAGAGCCGCCCTGCGTCCACCCTCACCGTTGTCCACAGCTCCTTCCTGCTGGACCCGCCTCTGCGAGGCTCAGAGCCCCACAGCCATCCACTCGCCCGAGTGGCAGTGACAGCCGGCCGGGGGCCGAGCTCGGGTCGGGGCCCAGGCTGGGAAGTGGGGGGCATGCCTGAGGCCCCCCGCAGCCCCCCTCTCAGGACCTGGGCCCACTGGGTGCCAGCCAGCTGTGCTGGCCGCGGCGCTGGACCCCCAGCTGCTGGCCTGGGGCTGGCCTGCATGAGGTCCGAGCCGGCAGGCGTCTCTCTCTCCCCAGCGCCCCCGGTCCCGGACCCACCACTGCCACGGTTCCCGAAAGGCCCGCCCGGCCACCCCCCAGGGCCCCCTCCTCTCCACCCCGCCCTGCGGCCGCTCCCGGTAAGTGCATTTCGTTTGGGTTTCACACGAGGGCGGCTGGCCTTCTGAGGTTGATGCCGAAAGAGCTGCCAGCCTCCCAGGAGCCGGGCTGCGCAGTTGCGTCAGGGGGCTGGTCCTGCGTGGCGACCTGCGAGCTGGGTCTGGAGCCTGGTCCAGGGTCGGTGACTGCCGGCCGTTTAGTCCGAGCTTCGTGGCTTTGATCTTTATTCTCAGCTCTAACCAGAGTGCGGACAAGGCAGGGGCAGTCACTCAGGTGCTCCTGCCTGGAAAATCCCATGGATGGAGGAGCCCGGTAGGCTGCAGTCCATGGGGTCACTAAGAGTCGGACACAACTGAGCGACTTCATTTTCACTTTTCACTTTCATGCACTGGAGAAGGAAATGGCAACCCACTCCAGTGTTCTTGCCTGGAGAACCCAGGGACGGGGGAGCCTGGTGGGCTGCCGTCTATGGGGTCGCAGAGTCAGACACGACTGAAGCAACTTAGCAGCAGCTAACCAGAGGGAGATGGTTTCCCTCCTTTGGGCCAATGTCTTTCCTGTTTGTTGGTTTTAAGTAAAACTGTGTTTCCTTTTCTGCCTCAAGACCAGCCAGCTGTCAGTGCAGAAACCCCTGGACCGGCGGGGTGGCCGCCCGAGGAGAGGCCTGCCCCCCGCTCTGCCCCGCTCTGCACTCAGGTCCTCGCAGGCCCGGCCCCTCCAGTGTGAGACAGAGGCCGGGGCGAGACCCCTTGCCAGTTGCTTTCAGCCCCAACACGGATTCTGACTGTCCTCCAGGCCCTTCCCTCCTGTAACTGGGAGCCTCCATCTGTCCTTGCTTGGACCGTGAGGCCAGAGATGGGCAGAGGCGGTGTCTGGGTGTCGGAGCGGTCACTAGACCGAAAGCACGGGCCTCAGCCTGGCTCATGAGCGAGGCCTGCAGGTGGGAACCGCCCAAGATGGGCTTCAGGACCGAGCCCCGAGATCACAAAGATGGAGTCGGGGAAGGTGGGTGCGGGAAGGGGAAGGGTGCTTCCCGTCAAGGAAAAGCTACAAATGGAGTGGCGTTTCTGAACAAGACGGGTGGGAAGACGTGCGGTGTGACCGCGAGTCTGTGCAGGTGAGAGCCTCCGTCTGCGTGCCATTTCAGGGCAGGGAGACAGCGAGGGGGGCAGCAGCGAGACCGCCAAGGGGCCAGCTCCAGAGAACAGAGTGCCGAGGCCGCCACCCTGCTCCGGTGAGTGTGGGGTCCCGTGGCCGAGTCCCCTGGCCTTCCAGGCTCATTGGACCTGGAATTCAGTTCAGTTCAGGTCAATCGCTCAGTCGTGTCCAGCTCTTTGCGACCCATGGACTGCAGCACGCCAGGCCTTCCTGTCCATCACCAACTCCGGAGTTTACTCAAACTCGTGTGCAGTCAGTGATGCCATCCAGCCATCTCATCCTCTGTCGTCCCCTTCTCCTCCCGCCTTCAATCTTTCCCAGCATCAGGGTCTTTTCCAGTGAGTCAATTCTTCGAATCAGGTGGCCAGAGGATTGGAGTCAGCTTCAGCATCAGTCCTTCCAGTGAACACCCAGGACTGATCTCCTTTAGGATGGACTGGTTGGATCTCCTTGCAGTCCCAGGACTCTCAAGACTCTTCTCCAACACCACAGTTCAAAAGCATCAATTCTTTGACGCTCAGCTTTCTTCACCATCCAACTCTCACATTCATACGTGACCACTGGAAAAACCATAGCTTTGACTAGACAGACCTTTGTTGGCCAAGTAATGTCTCTGCTTTTTAATAT
>JADEYB020000015.1:39244063-39279499 GCA_015832495.2 Alces alces
GTGAAGTTTGCTCTGCGTTCAGTTATTCTTTTGATGAATTTGTAGGAGAGAAAGTGGTCTCCCCGTCCTACTCCTCCGCCATCTTGGCTCCTACCGACTCCTCTGCCTTTTCTAAATCCAGCTTGAACGTTCATGTACTGTTGAAGCCTGGCTTGGAGAATCTACAGCCTTCTAGAACTAACACCCAAAAAAGATCTCCTTTTCATTATAGGGCACTAGAATGCAAAAGTAGGAAGTCAAGAGATACCTGGAGTGACAGGAAATTTGGCCTTCGAGTAACAAAACAAAGCAGGTCAAAGGCTAACAGAGTTTTGCCAAGAGAACACACTGGTCACAGCAAACACCCTCTTCCAGCAATACACGCGAAGACTACACATGGACATCACCAGATGGTCAACACCGAAATCAGACTGATGATATTCTTTGCAGCCAAAGGTGGAGAAGCTCTATACAGTCAGCAAAAACAAGACCGGGAGCTGACTGAAGCTCAGATCATGAACTCCTTATTGCCAAATTCAGACTTAAATTGAAGAAAGTAGGGAAAACCACTGGAGCATTCAGGTATGACCTAAATCAAATCCCTTACAATTATATAGTAGAAGTGACAAATAGATTCAAGGGATTTGATCTGATAGAGTGCCTGAAGAACTGTGGACAGAGGTTCATGACATTTGTACAGTAGGCAGGGATCAAGACCATCCCCAAGAAAAAGAAATGCAAAAAGGCAAAACGGTGTCTGAGGAGGCCTTACAAATAGCTGAGAAAAGAAGGGAAGCTAAAGATAAAGGAGAAAAGGAACGATATACCCATTTGAAGGCAGAGTTCCAAGGAATAGCAAAGAGAGCTAAGAAAGCCATCCTCACTGACCTGGAAGCCCGTGTTTGAAGCCGCCCTCTGTCCAGTTCAATCACCCCCCAGCTCTGTCAGAGCCAGCACACTGCCCACTTGGACATTCCCTCCCAGGCCTCCACTCACCAAGCTCCCCATGCCTGCCCGTCTTCCTCCGAAAACCAGTTTCACTCTGATGTCAGCACACCCCACGCTGGATGACCTTTAGAGTCTTCAATCAGGGCTGAAGTGTCCGTGCCGCCTTTTTCTTCCCTCGTTAAACGTGGGTCATTTTGAAGCGGCCGCTCTCCCTCCTGCCTGAAGGGCACCTTCGGAGGTCTCTGTCTGGCCTCCTGCTCACACGAGGAAGCGGTCTCTGTGAAAACTGGTCAGTGAGCCCTGCTCTGATCTGATTGTTGAGAGTATTTTTAAAGGAAAATAACTGAAGATAACCTTGAAAACTGATGTTTTTAATTTCAGAAGCTTCCAGTTTAATCATTTTCTTGGAAGTTACAGAGAAAAAGCTGGCCCAGTCACACCATGTGCAGAGCGGCTGGGTCGTAATTTCCTCCCCTTTTATCTCAGATCAGGGATCGGCGCCTCTTTTATTCCACTCTGCGGAGCAGTGAGAGCAAGGCCGTCCTCGGGGACTGGGCGCCCCGGCCCCTCCCTCGCTCCCTGTCCAGGGGCCACGGAGGCTGGAGGTGGTCTGCAGGGTGGTCCGCAGGCAGTGCCCCAACCTCGCCTCAGTTGGGGGATAGAGCGCCTAGATGCATGCGGGAAAAGAGTGGACGGTCATAGTGGTCCCCGGGTCTCCCGTCCAGTCCCTCCCCTTCCGCCTCCGGGCCTGTGTCCTCCCGTGGATGCTGGGGCTACCGGCCGCCAGACCCCTGGACTCTGCCACCAGGGCGCCTCGCGGAGAATTCCCGCCACAGCCCCGGGCCCCCTCCCTTTCTTACCAACCCGCTGGCGCTGAGCGTGGGGGCGTGGCTGTGCGGCGGGAAGCGGGCGGGTCTTCCGGCCCCGGGGCCCCGAGTGTGGCCCCCCGTCTCTGTTTCAGCCGGTCGTCCGCCCGGGGCCCCGAGCGTGGCCGTGACGCCCCCCGTCTCTGTTTCAGCGGAGCCCCCCGTCTCTGGGCTGCAGCCCACAGTGCCCGCACCCGCGGAGGACGTGAACTCCGACGACTCGGACGAGATCGTGCTAGCGCCGTCTCTGCCCACGAGGAAGAGCGCCTCCCCGCGCTAGGCCCCGGGCTCGCCTGCACGCCGCGACGCCGGTCAGGGAGGCTGGGCTCAGAGGACAGGCCCGGAGATTGGAGTAATGTATCTTGTTAGGAAAAGAACGCTACCTGCTGGACACCTCGGCCTGGCCTGCCTCTTCGCTTGCCCCTTTGCTTGTTTGTTGAAGGAACCCGAGGCCTTTCCTTTCCTTTCCCCTTGTGAAGGGGTCGCCCCTTCCCGACCCCCGGCTGCCCCGCTGCGGTGGTCCTCAGAGCCCACAGACTTACTCCCCGGACTGGAGGGCCGCGGGGAGCCGGCAGGGATGGTCCCCACGGCCCCTTTGGGCCCCTGTAGCCGAGACCCGGATGGCACCAATGTCGCGACTCCATCACCCTCGGGGCGGCCCCACCAGCGGGTCGAGCTGGACGCGCCTGCTCTGCGTTTTGGAAGAGCGAGTGATCAGGAGACAGGCCCACGGCCGGGGAAAGTCTCCGTTCCTGAGACAGAACGCAGTTTCAGAGACACTGGCGACATTCAGGGCCCCCAGATGGCTCGTGTGCCTCGCACTCCGACACAGGCCTTTCTTCCGCCACCTTTGCTACCCCTTGGGAAACTGACCCCAGGCAGGGGTTGGGGGGTAGATTGGTCACCAGGTGGATTAAGCCTTAAAAAAATACCGAATTACAGTCACAGAAGCAGCATCCCGGCCACTTCTGAAGCACACAGCTGGTGCAGGGGGCTTGCTGTCCCCAAGCCCAGCGGCAGGGGCCGTGTTCTCTGCGGGGCTGCCCTGCGCCCCTGCCGCATGCAGACCCCGCTCTGACGGGCCGCAGCCCGGACTGAGGGCCTTTCAGGAGCTCGGGTCTGCTTCCCGTCTGGGAGATCAGCCCTGGCTGATGGGCCCCCCACACCCAGCGCTGCTGCCCAGCCGTCCCCGCAAGCCCATGCCCTCTCCCGGGGCGGGCCGCACAGCTCAGGGAGGGCTGACAGCACAAAGCCGGCTCTCAGCTGCACCCGGGGACCTGCTCACGGGGGACAGTCTCGTCCCCAGCGACCCCCAGCGCACCCCCCACCCCCAACAGCTCCAGGTATTGAACCTCGGGGGCTCGGCTCAGACGCGTCGTCCTCTCAGGAAACCCTTGGGCCCTCCTCACGGCGGTCAGAAGCTTCTGGCTCCAGCACCGACGAGGTGTGTGGCCCAACGAACTCTGTGTGGTTGTGGCTCATTTGCAGGGCGAACTCCCGACCCAGCCCCATCCACCCCGAGTCACTCGGGGGACCCCCGGCCCCCTTCACCACTCAGGTGCTGTTCATACAGTCGCTTGGAGAAAACTCCAGCTGGGGACCAGGCTTGAGTTATTTTTTTCTTTCTTTGAACTGGGAGCCGCCAATCCTCTGTTTTCCTTCTGTTTCCCCACCGGACTGATTGCTCCTGTGGGGATTCAGGCCGACCTCTGCCCTGTTTCGTCCACTGGGTCCACTCCTCCTCTGGGTGCCGGCTCAGCTGAGGCCTGTAGGAGGCGCCCAGAGGTGGTGGGGGCAGTGCCCCCGGGCCTGCACGTCCCCAGGGGTCCTGCTCCCCAGCGCTCACTCAAAGCCGGGCGTTTCAGCTCCAGTCCTTACTCTTGGGGCCCAAGGCGCTGAGCTCTGCAGCAGACAGGTCACCTTCAGGACGCCCAGGGCCGGGAGACAAGGCCGTGGGCGGCAGGCCAGCCATCGGCAGAGCTGGGTGAAGTCAGCCCCCAAACCTGCGTTTTCCAAGAAAATGACCCTGAGGACTGTGAACGTGTAGATCTGTCTGCCTGTGCTCCTTGAGGCCGGCAATGTTGATGTAGGAAATGTAGAGTCTTGAAGCCACGTCAGTAAACAGCTGACCGCAAGGCTGCGGCCCTCTGACACCGCACGGATCTGTCCCCCTGGGAATGCAAGCCCCCGGCGGGCTTGCAGGACCCGGGGCTCGGGCTGAGGTTCGAGGGCCTGAGGAGCAGCACAGGAGCAGGGCCTGGGCTAGAGGGCCGCCCCCCGCGGTGCCCGCCTGCCTGGCGCTGCCCCAGCAGGCCTCCCCGCAGACAGACCGGAGCGCTGGTCCCAGCATGAAGGCCAAGTGCGTTGGGAGAGGGACAGCAGCGCAGACAGACCAGGGCCAGCGCTGCGGAGCTCCCCTGCGTTCTTGAGAGGCAAATACCCTCTGGGAAAGCCACATTCACCCTGAAGGTCTGAATATTTAAATTCCGCGAGAACCCACCTAAACCAGTTCAATTCCTCCTGTGGTCTGGGAAGCAGTGTTTGCTCCCAGAAGTTCTGAGGACCAGAGGGTGGGCGTACACACCCACCCAGGGTCAGCCGGCTGCTGCCCCAGAACTTGGGTGGGGGGGGCGGGGGGGGAGCCTCCCCGAGCTCCCAGGGGTCTGTCAGCAGCTGATAGAGCCAGGCAAGCCTCCCTCAGGGCCCGCGGTCTCACGGCGTCGGGGAGTCACAGGGAGACGCCAGCAGGTGGCTTCTGTGGGAGGGGTGTCGTCACCTGCGTGTAGGAGTTTCCCGACCTTACTCGTAACTTATCCGTGAACCCTTTGGAAGGGATCGGGTTTCCCTCTGCGCTGTGTCGGCTTCTGTAAATAAAAGTTGTTTGGCGGGTCTCTGTCTGGACTGCCCGCAGACCTGTGGCTTTTTCATGCTGGGGGTGCAGTCGCCGAGGCTCCTGGGCTTCTGGGCATGGAGCAGGCTTGGGGGTGAGGGCCCCGCAGTCAGCTTCCTGCCGCGCACGCACTCAGGCACCCATCCTCGGATTTTTCATTGTTCGTGAGCGAGGGCGTGAGCATCACAACGTAAAAATGAGGGGGTTTTCTCCCCCTCAGTCTATTTAATTTTTGCCAGGGGAGGAATAATTTACTTAGGAATCACACAGATGCCAACGACCCCTCAAAAAGTTGACTTCTAGAAAAATAACCGTTTTCCAACATTTCGCAGGGAAATCACAGCACGAGGGGCGCCTGTGTGTCTTGGCTCGCTCGCTGCGGCTTGCCGGGCCCTTGAACTCGTCTGAAGCCCTTCCGGGGCTGGCTGGTTGACTCCCGAGCCGGCCACCCTGGCCCTGTGCCCTGTGGGCAAGCAATTCATTTTGGGAGACTCGGCGGTCTCAGAGGAGCGGCTGGGCCTCAGGAGGCTCCAACAGAGGAGAGCAGGGCTCGCCAGACCTCAGCCCAGCCACGGGCCTGCTGCACCCGCTCTTCCGTGAAGCTGGGGTCCAGCAGCGGAGAGGCGGCCTCGAGGGGAGCTGGTGGGAGGAGAGTGGAGTATGCCCCCCCACCAGGAAGAGAGGCGGCCCGCGGGTGTGAACCCGTGGACACGCGCGTGTGCACACAGATACAGAACTCTCTCTTCACGCCTGCCAGCGCTTCCCCTTTGAGGTGGTCCCAGCTGGTCTGCCAAGGAGCACCTGAGCCTCGCTAGAGGCTGGGGGCTGACTGTAACCCGCCGGCCCCCGCCAGGATGATTTTAAATAGGAGATTCCTCAAAGTCGCAGAGGAACAAAGAGAGGAAATGTAGGAACGCAAACCCCTGGTTTCTTTCAGCTGCCGTTGGGTCCAGAACGTGGAGGCCAGGGTGAGGAAGGGGCCCTTGCTTCTCTGCTCGGTCGCCAGCTCGTGGCCTCTGGCCAGCGCCTCCCGTCCTGCCAGGAGCCCCAGCTCGGAAGGCGGCCCCATTAGACGGTCCTGCCTGGGGCCCTGGGGGACGTTTCCATGGTGCCGTGTCCCTTCTGAATAGGGAGACGGGGTGCCCCTGAGCTATTCGATAATGAAGCCCAGAACAGCCGGGATTCAAAGCAGCAGGTCCAGTGTGTGCCAGGGCTCCCGGCTCCCATTTAGGCCGCCTCCCGGCCCTTTTCTTCCGGCCTGGCTTGGAGGGATGCGAGCTGGGAGCCTGGGGGTAGGGGGGCCGTGGGCGCAGCGCATGGAAACGGCAGAAGGCCGCTGTCCCTGCTCACAGCAGCCTCGTCCACTGTCGTCCGTCTCAGAGGGTGTCCTGCTCAGCGTGGGGATGGCCCCGTCTCTGCAGCTGGGGACCCAGGGGCCCCTTCCCTGGCACCCTGGGCTGTACCGACCCTTCCTCCGCTTGTTGGTCAGACGTGGGTGTCCCCGGGACTCTGACCTCCACACCCAGAGCCCTCGATGTGGACGTGGATGTTTGCACACACGCCTTTCCGGTGCCTCAAACTTGGCTTAGCCCAGCACTGACTTACCTTTGTCCCTAACCTGGCCCCCACCAGCGGCCCCACCTGGGAATCACAGCCTCTCGGTTCTTGGGGCCAGAACCAGGTGTCCCCCACCGCCGTGTCCCCAGCCCCCTCACCTTCCACAGTCACGAGACCCCAGTGGCAGCTCCTCTGAGGCCCCCGTGTCTGCTCTGCAGCCTGGTGAGCGCCCAGGTGCCCCTCGGACCCCAGGGCACAGCCCAGCTCCTGATGATGCTGTGCTCCCCACGCACCACCACAACCACACAGGCAGTGTGAACACACACACACGCACGGACACACACACACGCTAAATTTGCACCTCTGTGAGCTGTACGTGTGAAGCTCCTCCACGTCTCCAGAGGCGCCCACAAAAATAAAAAAACAACCTAAAAGTTGCGATACTTTCTTTAGATGTGGATGAAATTGTCAAAAGTTAACTTGCTCATGATTCATTAATTTAACTGCACATATTTGAAATCATATAAAACAACACAACCTTTGGTTTCGTGAACGCACGGTGACATCACCCCCGGCTTCGGCCATTCCTCCCCACGGACGGCTGCAGCTGGCTCCCTCGGCCGAGTCTTCCGCACCCGTGACGGGCTCTCCAGCCGCCTCCTCACCATCTCTCTTCAGACATCTTGACATCTTCTCCACAATGACACTGGCAGGCTTCATGCCCATCAGTGGGCTACTATCAAACGAGTAAAAATAAAGCTCACAGCTGTTGGTGAGGAGATGGGGAGACAGGCATCCTGTGCCCTGACACTGAGAATTTAAGATGACAACTGTTGTGGACAATCGTATGATGATTCCTTAAAAAACCAAACACAGACTCCACGTTTGCATGCCCAGGGTCTTCAGCCGTGTCCAAGTCTTTGTGACCCCATAGACTGTAGCCCACCAAGCTCCTCTGTCCATGGGATTCTCCAGGCAAGAATACCGGAGTGGGTTGCCACGCCCTCCTCCAGGGGATCTTTCTGTCCCAGGGATTGAACCTGCAACTGCTGACTCTCCTGCACTGACAGGCGGGTTCTCACAGGGGAAGCCCATAGGCTCACCGTGTGATCCAGCGATCCCACTTCTCCGCCGACGTCCCAAAGAGCTGACAGCGTAGACTCAAACAGATATTTGCACGCCCGTGTTTACAACATTATTCGCAAAAGCCCAAAGGTGGAAGCAAGCCAAGTCTATTGGTGAGTGAACGGACAAACTTAACAGGGTCCATCCATTCAGTGGACTGTGTCTCAGCCTTTAAAATGAAGGAAGGGGCTTCCCTGGTGGTCCAGTGGCTAAGACTCCATGCTCCAAATGGAGGGGGCCCAGGTTCGATCCCTGTCAGGGAACTAGATCCCACATGCTTCAACTAAGGGGTTACAGGCCGAAACTAAGACCCAACACAGCCACACAAATAAATACATGTAAATTGGTTATACCCCAAAACAAAAAGTTTAAAGTTTGGGGAAAAAAATAAAGTAAAAATGCTTTGCCAAAATCCTTTGAGGAGCAGGAGGCTTCTCAGGGTATGAGCTACCTGTCTCCTTGCATGGCCTTGCAATAAACCTTTCTCTGCGCCAATAAATAAATATAAATACATATTTTTATTTTCTTAGCATTTGTTTATTTGACTGCACCGTGTCTTGCTTTTGGCATGTAGGATCTTTAGTTGAGGCGTGGAAACTCTTAATTGCAACAAGTGGGATCTAGTTCCCTGTCCACGGATCAAACCCAGGCTCCCTGCATTGAGAGCGCAGTCTTAGCCATTGGACTACCAGGGAAGTCCCTAAATAAATATTTTTTTTTTTAAAGGAAAGAAATTCTGATACTTGGTACAATACGGATGGACCTTGAGGACACGATGCTCAGTGGAATAAGCCAGACAGAAAAGGACAAATACTGTGTGATTCCACTTCTCTTATTGTTGCCTCCCCCTTCTGAACACAAGGCTTCATGGTCCACAATGGCTGCTTGAGCTCCAGCCACAACAGATGCATTCCAGCGGGCAGGAAGGTGAAAAAGGGTGTCCTCTCACTTGAGAACACCAGCGGGCAGGAAGGTAAAAGAGGGCGTCCTCTCGCTTGAGAACACCTCCACTCACATCCCATTGGTGGGTGGCACACCCAGCTACAAGGGAGCCTGGAAATACTGTCTTTGATTCTAGGCGGCAATACTCGACACAAACGAGAGGCCCTGTTACTCAGGAGGAAGAGAAGGGTGGGCGCAGTGGGGTGGTCAGCCCTCCCCTCCCTGTTCCTCCAGCGCCAGGCCCTTTGGTCCCCCCCACACTGCCTCTGTGGTCCTCAGTATAAAAGCCAGTGTAAGCACACACCTTCTCCCCTCCCTCAACAGACTCGCGCGGGTTCCACGTGGCGCCCTGGATCCCCTCCACACCCCAGCTGGCCCACCACTCCCCGCCCTTTGCAGAAACACGAGGCCCGTCCCCGCCTCCAGCCGGCCCCTCGCTCGGGCTGTTTCCCAGCCAGGAATGTCCTCTCCACCGAGCCAGCCCGCGGTGCTGAGACGCTCACAGGGGTCAGCGGCTCCTTCCTCTGTGCTCTCACACAATGAGTTAGTTCCCCGCGTGTCAAGATTTCCTGCACGTGTGCGGCGTGCCGGGCACTGGGGAAGGAAGGCACTTTGCGCTCGGCCTCAAGGTGGATTTCATCTGCGGGCAAGTCTGCCTCTCACCCAGGCTGCGCTCTGGGGGGCTGGAGTGCCCCCCTTCCCCGCCCGACGCCCACCTGCCCAGTGCCAGGCCCCAGGTCGGCAGGACTCTGGCCGAGCACTCCTCAGCAGGGTGGCGATGGCCCTGGCAGGAGAGACCCAGGGAGCATGGCGCGGAGCAGGCAGTGGCCACAGGGCCAGTAACACGCTCTCCCCCCAGCACACCACACACGCCCGGAAGAGGGAGCAAGGGGCCGCGGCTAGGCAGGTGCGGAGGGAACCATCAGCCCACAACCCCCACCCCGGAGACAGAACTGGCAGGGGGCAGCCGGAGCAGCGGGGGCCGCGCAGAGGCCGAGGCGGCGGGGTGGAGGGGGGCGGCTGGCACACTTGCTGAAGAGTTCAGCCTTCTCCCCCGCAGCTGGGAGCCGTGGGAACGGGGAAGGGCTGTTGGCAGAAGAACAACGGGGCTGGATTTGCATTTCAGAACGCATTTCAGAAGGTGGAAGGAAGGCTGGCAGCTGGGAGGGCACATAATGGCCCCAAGGGCTGGTGAGGAACCTGTGAGTGCTGCCCGCCCCCCAGCCGGGGCCACCAGAGCCCACTGAAGCTGCCCCCTCGGCTGCCCCCGCAGAGAGGAGAGCGCTCAGGGCTGCCCAGGGCCCTGGGGCGGGGGTGCCCTTGGAGGGGGCCCCCCGGGGAACGGGAGGGTGAGCGGAGTGAGCCCAGAGGGCAGGGGGAGGCCCTGGGCAGCAGGCGGGCTGGCCTGCTGGGACCCCCGGCTCTCCCCTGTCCCCCACCCACGCTGTGGAACCGGCTGGGGTATCTGGGGAGGAAGGGGCCGCTGAGCCCACAGGCAGAAGGCTCGCAGCCAAGGGTCCCGGCCATCCTGCCCGGTGAGCTGGGGGGCTCAGCTACCCCGTCTATAAGAGGAGGTTCTCCTGGGGTTCTCCAGGCAAGTATACTGGAGTGCTTTGCCCTTCCCTGCTCCAGTGGACCGCGTTTTGTCAGGCCCCGACTAGCAGGGACATGTCCTCCGGCCGCTCCACATAGCTGGCCGGTGTGCCAGGCGCCCTGGGTGAAAACTTCACCAGCCGCCCCGGAGGCTAGTGCAGAAGCACTTCGGAGTCGCCGTGTCTCTGTGTGGCCGTCAGCCAGCGGCCTGCAGGGCCTGTGCCAGCCAGGGTTGCTCTCTGAGGCCTTGATGGTGTCGGTTCGGGACACACTCACAGAGCACCTATCCCGGGACACGTCGCCATCCCAGCATGTGTGGTCATCGTGTGATAGGTCATCATCGTGGAAGCTGGGGCCTTGCTTCCCGCCTGACCCCGCCCACCAGGCCCTCCGGGAGGGATGGGCCAGGCGGTGCAGGAGGGGCAGGTGTGGGCGACTATGGTTCTTAGGCCCCAGGGGCCAGGAAGGGCCCATGAGGGACAGGCACGACCCCACCTTCTGCAGAGAGCCAGGGGTGGAGGACACTCGGGGTAATGGATGAGGCCCCTCCTGTCCGAACTCCTGGAGACTAGAACAATGTGTGTGTGGGGGGCCTCCTCTCCTGAGCCCAGGCTGGGGTCACATGTCCCTGGGGAGCGGGTGGCCTCCAGGGTTCCCCAGGAGAGGCACCCATCCTGGGGACGCAGGGGAAGACTGGCTCACTGTGAGTCCCCAGGCCCCACCCTGGCAGAGAGACAGGCCTCCCCATGTGTGAGGGAAAAGCTCTGTCCTGGCCCAGCTTTGCATCTGGAGACCCAGGCCCCACCCCGCAATATGGAAGCCAGTGGCCTGCGTCTACCAGGCAAGGCAGAGACCTCCCGGCCGTGGGGCAGCCCACCACCCACCAGCGACTTGAGCTGGTCCCTGCGGGCGGGGGGGGGGGGGGGGGCCCAGGGTACAGGGAGGGGAGGAGACTGGGCCAAACTCTGAACAGCCCTTTCCAGCGGGCACCTGGGAGCCCTGGAGAGCGACGGACTTTTGCAGACTCGGAGGCCAGGCCGAGGCTTGGAGAGCTGCTGGTTGGTGGAAGGGTCTCTGCTCTCGGAGCGGGCACAGCGTCACCAGGCAGCCGGGCTGGGATCAGCTGGTGGGGCTCGGAGCAGGGAAGTGCGGTCGGCCCGCCCACGGCCCCAGGCAGGGGTGGGGGCGGTGAACTCTGGTTCTGCCCGCCCGCCCTGCTGGGCTACTTCCAAAGTCCAGGGCGGCGCAAGGCGCAGTCCATGTTTCCCCACTGGATCCCAGCCCACGAGGTGGGTGTGGGGTGGCAGAGAGCCCCCCTGCTCCTGGAGAGGGAGGGACATGTGGGAGGTGCCAAAAGGAGCCCGCGCACCTCAGCCTCCAGGTGGAGCGGAACATGCCAGCCGACTGAAGACCATCCCGTAGAGCAGCAGGACTTGGAGAAGTCCTGCCCCGTTTTGGACAGTCCGCCGCATCAAGACCGTCCTAGCCGTGGCCCTGCACCCACACCCCAACCTGTCCTGCTCCTCCTGTCCTGACCGTCCCTCGGCACTGGGACTGGCTTTGGCCAACGGAGCATCACGAAGGCCAACATGAACAGGCCAGACCTCGGGCCTCTGGCTTGCACCCTCTGGCCTCCCTGAGACTCCAGGTGAGGGTGCCCGAGGTCACCTGCTGGAGCCACGGAAACCGCTGAGTCAGTGCCGCCCCTGCCAGAAGGAGGCCGGCTGAGAGCGCACAGCCCAGGTGCACCCAGGACTCGGGGACGCAGCCACCCAGCCGGGCCCAAGCTGCCGGCCCCCGGAGTTGAGAACAAATACAGTGCTGGCTGTCTGAGCAGTAGGTAACCCACATGTGTGCATGCTCAGTTGCTCAGTCACATCCGTCTCTGTGACCCCATGGACTGTAGCCCGCCAGCCTCCTCCGTCCATGGGATTCTCCAGCAAGAGTACTGGAGTGGGTTTCCATTTCCTCCTCCAGGGGATCTTCCCAACCCAGGGATTGAACCCACGTCTCTTGTGTCTCCTGCGTTGGGCGGATTCTTTACCACTGAGCCACCTGGGAAGCCCCCCGTAAGGTAACCAGTATCTCTGCCTTTTAGAGATACATCTCTCAGTGGGTTGCACTGGAGAGAATTAAACCAGAAATAAAAAAAGGACGGAAGGTTCCATCTTGTCTCTGCACCCAATCAATTCTCTGAAGTCTCTGTTTCCTTCTCTTTAAACAGAGAAGGTGGCCACCTGCCTCTTGCAAGAATTCAGTGAGACTCTGGGCACGAAAGGTGTTTGTACAAATGAGTGTGTGCATGCACAGGCACCCTCTCCTTCCAGTAAGGAGACCTCCTGAATACAGTGTCTGCATTCTTCCTGGGTCAATGTTGTGGCTTGGAGTCTGAGCCTCCCAGCGGCAAGACAGGGAAGCTGGGCTTGCTGAGTTCTGTGCCCCTGAAGGTGGCAGGGCTTCCCCAAGGGCTCAGAGTGGGTGGGCAGAGCCTGGGAGGAGCCCAGACCTGTGACTCCTCACGGCGGCGCTCATCACAGCTCCGAGGCTGCTGCAGGGCAGGAGGGCGGGAATGAGAGGCCCACCCTGGGGAGGGGCCTCTGCAAGTCCATTTCACCTAGTACCAGTCCCTTCATGTCACTCCGGGGCTACCTCCCCCCAGGAGGACCAGGCTTCTGGTCTGCCTTGGGCTTGGGCCACAGAGACCAGCCTCGTGAGTACTGTGTGTGAAGCAAGAGCAAGTAGGCGCTGAGCGAGAGACTGTGGTGGGGGCGTGCTGGGCCTTGCACAGCATCCCTGGCCACCCCGAGACCACCCCTGCCGGTTTCCTGGCTCCCAGAGGCCCTCTGGAGAAGCAGGGCGGCTGGCTGGGGGTGCTGGGCAAACCTGAGGTGTGCACCTGTCGCTCTGGCCGCGTCTGGCTGGCGGGCTGGCTCTGTGGCACCTCTCCAGCCTCCAGAGCCACAGGGCGCCTCCGCCATAGCCAGCTTGACCCCAGCGGTCCTGTGGCTCCGCTGTGGCCAGGGGACTGTGGGGACCAGGCGCTGGGCTGGCCGAGGGTCCGGGCCGGGGCTGGGGAAACCCGGCCTCGGCCTCGCACTCTCTCTTCTCCCCGCCTGCTCTCACGGAAAATATGAACCGCGCTGGACGCGCTCCAAACGCAAGGGATTCCATTGTTCTGGCTTCCGCCCCGGCGTCTGGGGACCCAGCCCCTGTTTGGCCTTTCTCCCGGCGTCTCCAGGTCTTGGGACAAACCATTCAAGAGCCTCAACCCAGCCACCTTCCTGGCCTGGGGGGCAGACCCTGGGGAGCTTCTGGCCGGGCTGGCCTCCTCCTTAGCTCCAGATGCTCCTATGGGATGCTTCCAAGCAGCTCAGCCCTCAGGGTGCTCTCTCTGCAGACTTTCTCATCACTGTCCTTCCCTCACAAGCTCTACTTCGGTGGGGGGGCAGGGAGGGAGGGAAGGAGAGACGTGGTCAGGGGCCACTGAGTGAGGCCCTTTCACATGTAACCATTTGTGCCTGTGATAAAGCATGCAGAACTATTTCAACCATTTTTTAGCGTCAATTCAGTATCATTGAGTTTGTGCAGTGTTATGCAACCATCATCATGTATTTCCAAAACTTTTCATCGCCCCGAGAAGAAACCCCTGGCCCCTTACTCAGTCCTTCCCCACTCCCGCCCCCCAGGCCCTGGCAACAGCTCGTCCTCCTTCCGGATCGCTCCTGTGAGGGGAATCCTGCAGCTCGTGGCATTTCTGGTCTGGCTTCTGCACTGACCGTGCTGTCTGCGATGTTGCACCAGCTACCACTGCTTCGTGCCTGCCCCTGGAGAGTCACATTCCACCCCCTGGCGGTGCTTTTCTGTTGATCCCTTCACCAGCTGACAGGCGTCTGGGCTGCTCTCACCTTTTGGCTGTGGCGAATAGGGCTGGGCTGCAGTGTCATGTGAATACTTTATACATGCTTCATGTCGCCGTGAGCTCAGCAGGACTCTACCCACTTTAGCCATGAAAAGGCTGGGGCTCAGGGGACCTCGGGGCTTCCCTAGTAGCTCAGTTGGTAAAGAATCTGCCTGCAGTGCAGGAGACCCTGGTTTGATTCCTGGATCGTGAAGATCCACTGGAGAAAGGATAGGCTACCCACTCCAGTATTCTTGGGCTTCCCTGGTGGCTCAGCTGGTAAAGAATCTGCCTGCAATGCAAGAGACTTGGGTTTGATCCCTGGATTGGGAAGATCCCCTGGAGAAGGGAACAGCTAGCCGCTCCAGTATTCTGGCCTGGAGAATTCCAGGGACTGTATAGTCCATGGAGTCACAAAGTCGGACATGCCTAAGTGGCTTTCACTTTCAAAGGACCTGTGACTTAGAGTAGGAGGTAGTTAATTTTAAAAGAAAAGACACGAGATGACCTGGACTTTGGAGCCGAGAAGACCTGACTGAGAGCGGCTGAAGATGGAGCCTCAGGGGAGCCGGGCGCACACAGCCCGGACTGCACGACCTCCTGAGGAGGCAGGATTATTTTTAGTCTTATTTCAAATAAAGGAAACTGAGGCCCGTCTGCCTGCCTCTTGAATGTGTCCACCGGGGGCAAGTGTCTTCATCTCTGAGCCTTGAAAAGCCCCTCACCACCCGTTCTGCGGTCTGAGAACCTGGCTAGGGGCCGGAGGAGGTCGTGGGTGCAGGCGCTCAGCGTGGCTCAGCTGGTCCTTCCTGCTGGCGCAGGCCTGGCCCTGCTGAGTTCTTCCGGGCTCCCCAGCTCCGGTCCCCATGGTGGAGGGGCTTGGAGGCCGTGGCTCCTTACTGCAGCCTGGACTGCTTCTGCAGCCAGGGGAAGATCAGCGGTTTCCCCATCGGCCGCCTCCTCCTGAGTCACACTGTCGGGTCATTGAAGGAGTGTCCCTTGGCGTCCTGGCCAGCGGTCAGCACTGCATGCCAAGTCCTCTCTGGCTTCTCAGACCACTGGAGCCCTATTTCAGGTCATCTAGTCTGTGGCCGAGAGCATGAGGCTGAACCTGGTTCCTTGACTGGGTGGTGATGCTTGTACTCCTTCCAGAGCAATGGTGGGGCCCGGGCCTCAGTTGCTCCATCTGTAGAGTGGGGTTAAAGTCAGTCTCCAGTTGCAGGGGTCCCGGGACAGGCAGAAAAACCACAGCAGCTCCAGCCAGTGAGCACCAGGCGGGGAGTCTCCTTGTACCTTCCCCCTGCCGCCTGGCCTTCTCTAACCCTGGCTCTGCTGGGTGCCTGTTCTGCAGATCATGGGTGGGGCAGGGCTTTTCCAGAACTGTGTGTTGTGGGTCCCTCCTTTTCTCTGCCCTGGACCTCCTTTATCCTCCTCCATGGATTCCCTTGGGAAAAGGTTTCATGCACCAAGCCCACTGCAAGTATTAATCAGTGACAAGGCCCTTTGCCATTCTCTGCAACGGGAGACACGGAGGGCCTGCCCACCAGAAGCTCTGAGCAGCCTGGTGTGTGCGTTTGCTGTGGCTGCTATAATGGGACCACACACCGGGCAGCTTGATCCACAGAAAGGTCTTGTCTCTCAGTTCTGGAGGCTGAAGTCTGAGCTCGCAGTGTCACCAGGCTTGGTTTCTTCTGAGGCTGTGAGAGAGGATCTGCCCCACTCTCTCCTGCAGCTTCTGGTGGCATCAGCAATCCTTGGGGTCCCTTGGCTTGTGAACGCATCACCCCGTCTCTGCCTCCATCTTCATACAGTGTTCTCTCCACATCTCTGTGTCTCTGAAGTGTGTTCAGTTTCCCTCTAATGAGGACACTGTCATTGGATGAGGGCCCTCCATAATCTCATCCAACTTCATCTTACCTCGATCACATCTGCAATGACCGCACTTCCAGATAGGATCACAGTCACAGACACCAAGAATTGGGATTTAGACGTATCTTTTGTGGGGACAGAATTCAACCCCATACACCCAAGTTATCATTTCATACAATGTTTGGGTCTGGTTTTCTGACTCTGCCAGAGAAAAATGCGTAGTTTTGTGATGTTTCTTAGAAGGTAGAAAAGAACTCAGTGTGTGTGTGGGGTACTTCTTCATGGTCCAGTGGCTAAGACTCCATGCTCCCAATGAAGGGGGCCCGGGTTCCATTCCTGGTTAGGGAACTAGATCCCACGTGCTCCAACTAAGAGTTCGCATGCCTGCGTGCCGCAACTAAAACCTGGAGCAACCAAATAAATAAATATATGTTAAAAAAAAGAAAGGAACTCAGGGACCCATGCCTCCACATGGGGACCCTGGTAGGCCTGCTATGCTGGTCTGGGGGCTTGGGAATCACAGTTGAGCCAGGGTTCTGTGACCATGTGACCTGCTGCTAATAACAGGAACTAGAATCAGACCTTTTAAGGATGGAGAATGTTACCTTCCTTCTCCTGACCAGCTGTTATTCCCCAATTGGGTGACGTCTGTGAATTACCGGAGAGCAGAAGCCATAGCGTTGAAGGAGGCCCACTGGGGCTCCCCAGACTTATCACAGGAACATGGGTAAGTCAAGGCGGTCAGGTGAGCAGACAGACTGGCCCCTTGGGAAGCCACCGTCCAGAACTGTCCTTGCCTGCAACAACCCAGCCCAGCTGCAGAGTCGGCCGAGCCCAAGCATGGCAGACAGCAGAGTCCTGGGTGTGGAAACCTGTTTCTCAGAACACAGCAGGTCCAGAAGTGATGCCTCAAGGTGGTGACAAGCCAGAGCCAAGAGGAAGCACCTGTTGCCCGGGGGTACTCAGAGAGGGGTGTGCTGGGCCTGGCACTACGGCGCTTCCAGCCTCCCTGTCTGTTAGGAGGTCCCTGTCTCAGTAACAGGCATGACGACGTCCCCCGGGAAGTGTGGCCGTGTGTGTGTGTGTGTGTGTGTGTGTGTGTGTGTGTGTGGCTTCAAAGCCCATGCTCAGCACTCCCTGGCAGCTGCCTGAAGTTCCAGGCTCAGGGATACCAGGATAGGGCACCGCCTTTCTTCTAGGTCTTGACAAAAGACCCAACTGTCCCCAAAGGCAGGCCCAGTAGGGACTGAATTGACCCGCTCCCCTCACGTGGCCACTTACTCCAACTGGATCACACTCTGATGCTCTGAACCTTTTACAGTTATCGTTTTCCCTATTTACAGACACTGATGGACAGACAGGTTAAGTGACTTGCCCAAGATCACACGGCTGCAGGTCCTGGGCCCCCTGCCCGGCGTCGCAGCCGGCGTGTGCACGTGCACTGGCCCCACCAACGGGCGCGCGCCCGGGCGAGGCGCCGCTCCACGTGCGACAGACGGAGGGACCGCGGATTGCTTGTCCAGACCGCCTTCCCCGCCCGGGGCCCCGCGGCCGGTGGGGAGGGAGGCCTGAGTGGGCGGGGCCTCGCCCAGACTGCCAATGGAGGCCCGGGGGCGGGGCGGGGCGCGCGGCTAGGCGAGCGGGAGGCGTGGCCGGCGGGCGACGGGCCAATAGCGGCGCGGGGGCGGGCCCTGGCGGGCGGTGGGCGGGGGCGCGCGGAGGCGGCGGCGGCGGCGGCGGCAGCGGCGGCGAACAAAGAGGCGGCGGGCGCGGGCGGCCGAGCGGAGCCGAGCGCAGCCGAGCCGGGCCGAGCCGGGCCGGGCCGGGCCCAGGAGCGCGCGGGCGATGCGGGCGGCCAGGCCGGGGTCGGCGGGCCCCTGATCGCCGTTCCCCAGGCCAGCCAGGGAGCCCCGCGACGGCCGCGCGCCCCCGCGGCCGGCCCGCCATGGCCGGGGTCAGCTACGCGGCGCCCTGGTGGGTGAGCCTCCTGCACCGGCTGCCCCACTTCGACCTGCACTGGGAGGCCACCAGCAGCCAGTTCCGGCCCGAGGACACCGACTACCAGCAGGTGACGCGGGCTCCCTGGGTCGCGGCTCCGGTCCCGGGTCACGGCCCTTCCATTCCGAGGGTCCCGGCCCCACTCCCCGCGGGTCACGATCCCCCTTCCCAGGGTCACGGCCCCCGCTTTCTGCGAGGTCTAAAGGCTTCCTGTCACCTACCGGCGGTCACGGCCCCTTCCTCCTCCGCGGACCCTGAGCCCCCTCCCCCCCGAGGGTCATGGTCCCCTCCTCCTTTAGGGTCTAAAGGCTCCCCCCGACCCCGCATCCAGGATTATGGCCCGCGCCTCCTTGTTGGGCTCAGCACCCGTTCTTCCGGAGAGTCTCCTCCTGGTCACGGGGCTCCCCTGCTGGAGAATCTAAGGGGACCCCCCCCAAGCCCGCATGGAGGGTCCACAGCCCTCCTGCCAATTCTAGCCTTCTCTCTGGAGTCGCTAAGACCCTCCCTCCTTGCTGGGGTAGGAGGAGCCGCCTCCCTCCCCTCCATGGAGACCCCTCCGCCAGCTGTCAGTGTCTGCCCAGGCCCCTGAGCAGGGGCAGTCGGTGGGTGTTGCCCCGCAGAGCCCCCGACCCAGAGGACCCAGGGCTCGGAGACCGTGTCCATGCCTGAGAGCACTAGTGCAGCCAGGAGGGGATTCCTGGCCCCCTCAGCCCCAGCCGGGAAATGCCACTCACTGCCAAGATGTCGGTGGGTGAGTGGTCTGTGTGGATGCCAGTCCCCCCTGACTGCTAATGACCCCCTGCCTGGAGCAAGCTGTGGAGTGTACACACAGTGCCTGCCCGGAGATCCGACTGCCTGTAGCCCTGAGGGAGGGTTGGAGGGAGGCCTGGCCACAGGGACAAAAGATGGGCCTCAGTCTGGGAGGCAGGGAAGGGGCTGAGTCTGGGCAGAGCTGGTGGGGTGGGGGTGGGCACGGACCCTTTACAGCCCTCTTCCCGAGGAACCAGGCTCTACCAGTGGAGCCCTAGGTCTGGGGTCGTGCCAAGCCCCACTGCCATTGAGTGCGGGCCAGGGCCCCAGGCTGTGGACACTTCCTTCCTGCCTGGGGATCCGGATTCCACAGCCCCAGTGGCTGGGGTGCCTGGTCACCCGGATCATGTCTGAGTTCCTCTTTGGTGATGAATGCAGAGCCCTAGGGTGAGTGGGGGCGGGGAACGGCTTTGCTCACAAGACGGCCCGGGAGTCCAGCATCCGTGAACAGTGTCACCCCAGTTCAGAGCTCTGTCCTCAGGGCCTCTCTTGCCCAGAGGAGAACCGGAAGCACCCCAGCTCTGCGGGGAGTCTGCCACCCCAAACACAGCGCTTACCTGGAGCTTGGTTCCCCAGCCCTGCTGATCTGTTTCTAAGCAGATTAGAAAGGGGGCAAGGGATCGGCCTAGGCATGCCCAAGGCAGCAGGATTCTTACAAAACTGGACGCCCATGTTGTAGCAGCCCAGTCCTGGGGGGCTGACCAGGCTGGGGGTGACACCACTCCTCCGCGCACCCCCGGAGCTTCCCCTGGGGTGGCTCTACTACACATGTCCCCGGGGCTCTGCTTCCACCGAGCAGGAGAGTATACCTTACTTTAGGAAGTTCTCTGCCGCTTGTCAGTCCTGAAGCTCCAGGGGCACCCGGGGTGGCTGTGACCCACACAGCTTTCCCGCTGGCCCGTGGGCTGCCGCCTGCACATGCTGCCAACCCTGGCTGACCTGGCCGTCATCCCTCCTAGGAGCCGCCCCCCGAGTTGCCTGGACCTGCAGCGGGAAGTGAGTGAGGGGCCGATGCCTCTGGCCAGTGGAGGCGTCCGCGTGGTGGCCACTCCCCCACCCCCTCTCCACTGAATCCGGCCTCCTGCAGGGCCCTTTGCCCCTGAGAGGACCGCAGCTAGTGCCCCGGCCTCCTCTGAGAGCGCTGTTCCTGCCCCGCTGTGGGAGGGCTCTGACTCACTCTCTCTCCCGCCTCCTCTGCGAGGAGCAGAATTAACCACTGAATAATTCACGGCGTGGAAACCAGCCTGTCTCCATCCCCCGCCACCTCCACCGCCTGCTCGGGGCTGTGGAGCGAGCTGGGCCTGGGCGTGCACCTTGCCCCTGCCCTCCCGTGCCGTCCTGAGATCTGGGCAGGAGCGCCTCCTTTGCAGGGTTGGGAGGGATGTGAGGGCCCCACGCTCCTGCTCTGTGCTGGCTGAGCCGCCCACGGAGCTCCCCTCCTGGGCAGGCAGGCGATGGTCTGGCGTGGGCCGCCGCCTGGGGCCTCCCCCTGCCTCCCCCGGTGGAGCCCTCCTAGCTGTGCGGGGACAGCTGCCCTCGTCCCGCTGGCGGACGGGGAACCCCTTATCCTCCTGACTTGGGGCGCCCCACTCAGCCTGGGGGCCCGTCTGTGCCTGTCGCCCACCTGGGCTACAGGGGCCTGGAATCGTCTCCTTGCTGTGCGGGGAGGGGGCCTCTGCTTCGGAGGCCATCCAGGGGGAAGGTGGGGCCTGATGCAGGAGCAGGGGGGTGGTGGGGCCTGGGGAGACCAGCCTTTGTGCTTTGCTGTTGCCTCTGCCAGCCATCCACTGCTAGGAGCCCGGTGAAACCCACTGGAAACCCACAGGGCCAAACCCTGTTTGGGGGTACTCACTGGGGCTATCGCTAACCTTTTCGCATACAAGCCTGGGAGATGAGCATAACTGTTTCCATTGTGCAGATTAGCAAACTGAGGCTTAAAGAGGAGATTGGCCCAGAATCACATGGTGAGCGGGTTGTCCAGTCGCTCAGTTGTGTCCGACTCTTTGCAACCCCATGGACTGCAGCACGCCAGGCTTCCCCGTCCTTCTCCATCTCCCGGAGCTTGCTCACATCCAGTGAGTCCGTGATGCCATCCAGCCATCTCGTCCTCTGCCGCCGCCTTCTCCCCCTGCCCTCAGCCTTTCCCAGCATCAGGGTCTTTTCTGATGAGTCCGCTCTTGTGAGTGGTGAGTGGGCGGTAGACCAGAATTCTGCCTCAGGCCTCTTGCTCCTGCCCCTGGAGGAGTCAGAATCAGCCTTGGGGGGGGGGGGCTTCCTGAGTCCCCCATGGCTGACCCTGCAGGGGATGTACTGAGGGATGAAAAGCTGAAAAGCTGATGAGAGCGTTATGGGGGCTCTCAGAGCCCCGACTGGCCCTATGCTGGGGGCTCAGAGCCTCTGTAAGACCATGGATTGGATTTTGCACCCTAAAATCTTGCAGTTACTTTGGGGACTGAAGGTCTTGGGCTCCCATGTTCCCAAGGCTTCCATCCTGGCGAGGAGGGACTCCCTGGCCCATCCATCTGTCTCTTGGGGCTCCTGATGTTTGCTGAGTGGACAGACTGCAGGAGGGTGGGTTCTTTGGGGACTGTTGGGATGGGTGGGCTGGCAGGCGCTGGGAGGGGGCGGAAGGGCTTCCGGGGTCTGCTCTGTGCCCCTCCACCCCACCCCACCGCCTGCCTGGCTGCTGGTCTGACTCCCGGGGGCTGGACTATTGCCAGGGTGCCAGGACTCCCCAAACCCCGGGGCTGCTGATGGTGCATGGGGAGGACTGCACCCAGAGGAGGGAGGAGGCCTGATGGTTGCATAGCCCGCGACCTGGAGTGGCCTGAGGCCAATACTGTAATCCACAGCGATGTCAGGGCTGCAGGCGGGGGCGGGGGTGGTGGTCTCAGAGCCTTCCTTCTCTGCAGACTGGACTGGGGGTGCCTGGCTGGGAGCGCCAGGCCTGGACCCCAGCTCTGCAACTTCCCACCTGTGTGAAGGTGGGCCCACTTGGGTGGGTTTAACCACCTCTCTGGGCTCCCCTTGGTGGCTCAGACAGTAAAGCGTCTGCCTACAATGCGGGAGACCCGGTTCAGTCCCTGGGTCAGGAAGATCTCCTGGAGAAGGAAATGGCACCCCACTCCAGTACTCTTGCCTGGAGAATCCCATGGATGGAGGAGCCTGGTGGGCTACAGTCCATAGGGTCACAGAGTCGGACACGACTGAGCGATTTCACTTTCTTCTTTCTTTCTGGGCTCCACTTGGGGGGAACTGCGCCCTTAACTCCTACCAGCCCTTCCCAACCCGTCCCTCCCAAGCCTCCCACAGCTGCTGTGTCCCGAGGTAGAGTTCAAACCCACTCTCTGCCCTCTGTCCCTCTCATTCTTGCTCACTGCCCCTGCCAGTTCAGGAGAGGCTCAAGCCTGGGAGCTGGAGAACCGTGCAGCCTGGTGTGGTGATGCTGTGATCAGGTCAGGACTAGGGAAGCCCGGCAGTCAGGGAGGGCTTCCTGTAGGAGGCGCTCCCTCTCCTGGAATGCCCGGAGGGTGAGGACTCACCTGGAGCGTGGTATGCAGTGGGCACACCAGCTCACCTTCCAGGCCAGCCCAGCATGTGGGGCCCGTTTACCTATTAAAGCCCTGAGTGCCTGGATGTTCCTGTTGAGACCCTGAAGATAAGCCCGAGGTGGCTGAGAGCTTGGCGAGGCGTGTTCTAGGCAGTGGGAATGCCACACGCAAAGGCCCCAAAGCAGAGAGAAGCCTGGGCCTCAGCCCAGAACAAGGGAGTCCTCGGGTCTGAACGTGCTGCCTCTGAGCGGGGAGTGCTCTGTGCCCGGGGTGGTGGGGAGTGGTGAACCCAGCCTGGAGGGTCACTTAGGGGCCCCACTGAGAGACCACAGCACCTTGGCTTCATTCCTGACTCAGGCGGGGTCGGCGTGTGCCCGCGGGTGAGGCTGGCCCTCTCCGCATCGTCCCCACATTCAGAAGGAAAATTTGCTCCTCTCGCCTCTCTTCTAGTTTATGAAAGCAAGACAGCTTCATGGAATATTTGGAGAGTAGGAAAAAGTGTAGAGACAGGGAAGAAGTCCCTGCAGCTGGAGTCTGTCCCTGCCTTAAACCTGGGGAGGGTGCCGCCTGAGACTAGGAGTTGTCACCAGCTTTTACACATCGAGCCTGGGGACCATGTCCTTGGTCCTGGGTTCTTAGCTTGCCCAGAATGCCACGCACCTCTCAGGTCAGGATTCTGAGGCTGCAAGTGCCAGAAACATCCCCAAAGGAACAGTGCCAAGGGGCGGTGTGGAAGCTAAGTCCCCCCTGTGTGGATAGCATCTGTGCGCTGGGCTTTGGGGGTGCAGGGCCGATGCGTTTGGGGGGTCCAGGAAGCCCCTGCCGGCTGAAACCGACTCTGGCTGTGTGCCTCTTGGCCAGGGTCACGGTGCTTGGAGGGGGCGGCTGCCTCTGCCCAGATCTGCGCCTGCTGAGGGGCCTGGTGTCGCGTGGGTCAGGGTTAGGGTCTGCACCACCGGGCCCCATCTTGGGGCCTTTCGGGGCTCCTGGTTCTGTCCCCAGCACTGTGCTGCTTGACCTCGGGGACATGGAGGGAGGGCAGGAAGCCGTCTTGGCTCTGACCGGGGGCACTGGGTCAGGCTCTGGCCAGGTGTCCGTGGCTCTGAGAGGCTCAGGCTGTGTGTTGTAAGCACGTTTTTGGGAAGCCACACGGCCTCCCTGGGGGTGGACCCCATTCCCCCTGCAGAAGCGAAACCGAGGCCGCTGGCCAGCCGGCATCAGAGGCGGGGAAACACAGGCAGCCTCCGGCACCAGGCCAGCAGTCCCCTGCCCGGACACAGCCCCGTGTGTGGGTCCGAGGCTGGTCAGGGGCTCCCTGGGTCCCCCAGCCGGCGCCAGTTCAGGAGGGCTCAGGGGCAGTTGGGACCAGACTCCAACGGCCACGGCAGCTCTGCTGAGCCCTTGGCTGGGGAAGAGGAACCGAATCTGCAGCCCAGGGACTGGATGACAGATGTGGAAAGCACCCCATGTGGCCCCCGAGGAATTGGGGGCACGTGACCGAGGGCGGGGGTGGGAACAGCAGGGCCTCAGGAGCACCCAGCTGCGCCCATGCTGTCTCCCAGGTTTGCAGGGAGCCTGCCCCAAGCCCTGTGCTGGGTGGGGACGCACCCGTGGCCCTTAGGGGCCTTCCCCGGTGTGGGGGCTGAGGACAGACACACAGTAGGACTCCCGCTCAGCACAGTGGGGCTTGGATGACACACACCCGGCTCCGGTGCCCAGCGCGGGGCGCCCCTCCCTGCTGGAGGACGCCCCCTAGCCAAGGCTCCCTGGCCTGCCCTGGGGTCCCTGCTGCAGACGGGGATGGCACATGCCCCCCAGAACTGAGTCTTCGGCCTGCCCAGCAGGGTTCCCAAGAGCCCAGGCACGCAGACGTCTGCCGAGGAAGCGGGTGTCCCTCGTGCCACAGCTGCAAAGGCTGCAGCAGGCCTCCAGCCCAGAGTCCGAGGCAGGACGGGGCCTGTGTCTGCTGCCAGCTGCCCACGAGGCCTCTCTGGTCCTTGCCCAGAGCCAGACAAGCGCCGGGCGTGAGGTGTGCCCTCAGGGAACAGGGCGAGGAGAGGGTGGAGTGACCCCCTGGGCCGGGCCTGGAGGAGCCGATGGGCTGGGCGGGGCCCTCGTGACGACCCCCCCCACCGCCCCGCACCCGCCCCACTCGAGGGAGGCCTGGGTTCTGCGTGCCCACTCGTGTGCCCCAGCCCCTCCTGGGTCCCCTCGCTGGGGCCGGTGGGCTCCGGAGGGCAGATGCCCCACGGGGCTCGGTTTTGTCCACAGGCCCCCTCGTGGCTAGGCATGTCCCGTGTTGGCCGAGGGCGCGGGATGAGGCCAGGCCTCCCAAAGCCCGCGTGACCCCTTCTGTCTGCCTCTGAGTGCCAGGTGCGGTGCCACCCTCGGGCTCCCCTGCTCTGGCCTCCCGCGCCCTGGCCTGGGTCATGACCACCAGGGGCGCCCCGGGGGGGGGGGGGGGGCGGGTGCGGGCCCAGGGTGGGGCGGTGTGTCCAGGGGCCGCGTCCCCCTGCCGGGGCTCCGATCCGGCCCCGCGGGTGCGCCCGTTCGTCCGGCAGGTCCTGGCCGCGTCTGAGGCAGGCGCCCGCAAGCCGGCTGGCGGAGAGCGCGGAGTCTCTGGGTGTCACTCTGGGAGACGCGTTAGGGCACCGTGACCGAAATGGACGCGCTGGCGTCTTCGAGGGCAGCAGCGCCGCCCGGTTCTTTGGTGTCGCCTCCACGAGTGGGCGGGGTGAGGGCGGGGCCTTGGCCTCCCTGCTCGTGGCCCCAGGCCTCGAGGGCGCAGGAGGGGTCCTGGGCTGGGCGTCTGTCCGCGGCTTCAGCCCAAGCCCCGCCCCGCCGGGCCTCCGTCTCGCCGTCCCAGGGCGCCGGCTGTGCCTTGAGGAGGGGAGGTGGCGCTGGCAGCCTGGACCTCGGCCCCAGGCCGGGCCCCTCTCGCGCTCACGGCAGGGCCACGAGCTCACCATCCTGGAATTCGTGAAACCCAAGCCTGGCCTGGTGGAAAATCTGTTTTTAATTTCTGGCCGGCGTGTGGGAGCCACAGCGATTGTGCGGGGGGTGGGGTTGCCGCTCAGGCAGCTCAGCTCCCACCCAGCCTGGCCCAGGAGGTGAGGGAGGCCTTTTCCAGAACTTTCCCCGGGATCCCCGGGCTGGCTCCAGCCCTGCCTCTGTTAGGTCAGTGCAGGGGGCCCTGGGGGTCCTTTCTGGCCCCAGGCCCCTGGCCTGGAGGATGGACCACTTCTGCCCCAGGGTGTCTGGGCACCCACAAGGCCATGGATACAGCTGGGCTGCCAGAGCAGGGTGCTCAGGCCCAGACCCTGGGGCAGTGGTTAGTGCCAGGTGGTGTGAGGCCTTCCCAGCGAGAGACCCCCTCCCAGGCCAGGGCTCCAGCCAGGACTTCCATGGGTTCCCAGATGGCGCCTGGGTTGTGGGGACCGGCCAGCCTCCTGGACGCCCCTACCTGGCCTCTTCCTCTGGAGAAGGGCCTCTGGCAGCCCCAGGGCCGGGGAGGACGACCCTGGAGGCGCTGGAGGGGCCTGTGGCCCCCCCACTCCACCCGCATGCCCCGACCTCGTCCCGCAGAGCCCTTGCTCTGCCCTCGGGGATCAGGCTCAGCCTGACCCCCCTGCCTGGTTGCAGCTGCTGGGGGGCCGCCCGGGATGCAGGCTTGCAGCTCGGGCCTTGGCTGGCCCTCACGCACTGCTCCTCCCCGCGAGTGCTCACGCCTACCGTGCCCTGCTGGCACCCGCCGCCCCCACGACGGCGGGCGAGGGGACACCCCTCCCCTGCTCTGGCTCCCACAGCCTCTGCCCTTCCTGCACCGCGGGGATCCGGGCAGACGCCTGCCAGCCCAGCAGCAGCTGTGTCTGGGGGCCCCATGCCCCCAGTGCCCAGGCCAGGCCCGGTGCTGAGTGTGGGCGCCGTGTGCGCTAGTGTTCCCCGGTCTGGGGGCCGGCTCTGGACTGAGGGCGCTGTGTGCCCCAGGGAGGCCAGTGTGGCCAGCGCATGGACACGTGAGCTCACGGGTCCCTGGTGGAATTTGGACTTGCCTCTTCTTGGGAGCCTTGCCCTTTACCACCTGGCCAGGCTACCTCCCAGAGAGTGTTGGCATAGGGCGGGACGGGGCCGTGCAGCGGGGGGCAGGCCGGCTGACTGTGGCCTTCTCAGGGACTCCGGCCCTAGGAGAGCCCCTGACCCAGCAGCGGTGAGGCCTCAGGCTGCAGTCAAACCCCCAGGCTGGGATCCTGCCCCGCCCACTAGCCACGTGACCTGGAGGAGGTCCAGAGCCCGCCCAGTCTCTCCTGGACTGCTGGCCCCAAGTCTCCCCTGCTGTACCTGCGCCGGCGTACTCACCGGCTCCCCAAGGAGGCGGGCCAAGGGGGCACGAGCTAGGACAGCAGGGTGACGAGGACGCAGCCCCTGGGGCTGCAGGCAGGGCGCCACAGGCCCCCACTTCCCATCAGATCGCCCGGGAGGGTCTCCCAGCCTGGCCGCGGGCTGTGGCGGCCTGCAGAGGGGCTGAGCGGGCCGGCCAGCTCTCAGGGTCAGCTGCCGGGTGGCACGGCGGCTGTGTGGTCGGAGGGCCGGGTGTTCCGCAGGCAGCTTGTCCGCGGTTCGGCCATGCTCACTGCGTGGGGCACACCCCCTCACGGGCCTCCAGGCCACGCGCTGCCAGGACACCCAGCTGGACCAGTCTTGTGTGGTGGCAGGCGGAAGGGCTGCCCCAGGGTCGCGCGCGGCCCTCCCCACCTGCTGGCTGGGCGCACCTCGGTGCAGCTGGGCTGGCGCTATGGGTTGCCTGGGCCGTGTGCTGACCGCCTGTGTCCAGGCTGTGCTGAAGGAGCGGGCGGGCGGCGGGTGGGGAGGGGACAGGCTGCAGCCTCTTGCTCTCCCGTCCGCAGTGGAGCTGAGCGCCGTGCTTGTTACTGACATCTGGTGGCACGGTGTGGCCCTCCCCTCACAGGCCCAGCCAGGGTACCCCCTTGCAGCCAGCACGCCTGAGGCTGAGCGGGGGCTCCCCGCACCCTGCAGGAACCACCACCCGCACAGGGAGCCCACCGCTCCCTGGGGCCCCGGCCCTGGTCCCCTTGCTGGGCTGGGAGGACCTGTTGGAGGCGGAGGCCTCATTGGTTTGCCCAGTAGGCCTCAGACGTGGGCCTGGCCCACCCTGGACGGAGTGAGTTCAGACCCCGAGCACCGGCTCGTCGGGCGTCTCCAGAGCGGGTGGGGGCTTGTGGGCCCGCGGGACGTGGTGGCCCCACAGGGCCTCCTTGGTGGGCACGCCCCATGGCAGGGGCTGCAGGGCCTTGGGAAAGGCCGGGCGGTTCAGGGCTGAGAAATGGCAGCCAGAGGGGCGGGTGCACGTGTGTCCAGCTGAGGCCTCCCAGCGAGCTTGCGACACTCCAGGTGCTGACGCCAGCAATGTGGCCCGCGGTCAGGACAGGAGCCCCAGCGCCTGGCTGCATGCTGATGTCACTTCCATCACAGACAGAAAATTCCACTTGGTCAGAGCCCAGATGCTGATCAAACGTTTCCCATGCAGAGGGGCCGCCGCGTGGTTTGGAGGGGAGGCGGGGCGCCCGCGGGAATGCCAGTGGAAGGCTGTTCTCTGGGAACCTGGCCTCAGGATGAGGGCAGAGGGCAAGCTGGTCCCCTGGCCAGAGGAGGCCACTGCCTAGGGCCAGGCGCCCCTGCCCTGCCCTGGCCCTGGCACCCACGTGGGCCCGGCTTGTTTGCATCAGGGGGCTGGGGCCCTGAGCCCCAAGGGCCAGCCCCGCCCATGTCAACTGGAGGGTTCTGTCACCTCCTTGTGGGCACCGAGGGGGGCTGTCCTGGTTTCGACCCCCGCAGCCTACCTCCTGGGGCCGTGCGGGGGGCCCCCACCAGCAGCCCAGGGGGGTCATGATTTAAGGCGAGCCCCGTCTGAGGGCAAACTGTTCTGTCCGAGCTTGTGGGGGGCAGGAGCCTCGTGTTTCTGAGTGTTCACTGTAGGCCTGGCCTCAGGCCCGGGGGGGTAACGCCCCAGCCAGGTTGATGAGCTTAGCAAGGCCTTTCCAGCACCCATCAGGGAGCAGGGGGTGTGGGCAGACAGGCCCAGCGCAGAAGTGGTGCAGTTCCCTCATCCAGGAAGGGCCTTCTGGCGCTGGGCAGACAGACAGGAGGGCAGGGACCGGCTTCCTTGTGTTGGGCTAAGGGGGCGACTGTGGCCCCCGGGGTCTCTGCCGTCCCCAGGGAAGCCTCTGGAAGTCACTCTCCTCCCCAGGTGTCCCTCTCTGAGCCCCAGGACACGCGCTCACCCTCACAGCCCTGGACCGGGCCTTCCCGGAGCTGGAGGTGGGCTCCACTCCGTGAGTTGGGGCTGGCTGCGGGCGGGAGGCGGCTGCTCCCCCAGGGCTGGGGCTTCCAGGGCCTGCGGCGGGTGGCTGTGCCTGTGACAGGTGTCCGAGGCCTGTTCACGACCACAGAGCTTCCAGCCGTGGGCCGCTGCGCCCACTGCTGCTGGGGCTCAGGACGACATCTAGTGCGGGTGACTGTGCGAGGGCGTGTGTGCACCTGTGTGGCCATGTACGGGTGCAACCATGCATGTGGGTGTGAGCATGCACACACTCACCTTGTCTGTGAATGGCCTGGACGCCCCTCCAGCCGTGGGGACCCGGCCCCTGCCCCGGGCAGAGCTGGTGCGGGAGCAGTACCCCGGGGGCTCCCGGATGGAGGTGCTGCTCTCAGCCTTTACACCTGTGAGCTCACGCCCTCCTCGGTGCGGCCCCGGCTCTGTTTTATACACGGGCGCCCAGACTAGGTCAGCTCCTGGCGCCAGGCGGAGCAGCGTTTGACCCTAGCACTCGGGGCCCCTCGAGCTCGGCCACCTGCGGGGCTGGGCAGGAGCACCCCAACCCCACCCCTGTCCAGCAGCAGGCGGTCCTCGGCCTCCTGGTGGCGACACCCAGGGCGGCCCTCCCCTCGACCTCTGCTCCTAGGACACCTCTGCTCCACCGCACACCGCCCAGCTCCCGCGGTCGCGTGGCGGCCAGGGAGGGCGTGGGCACGTCGGTCCACAGGAAGGGAAGCAGGCCTGCGGGAGGGAGGCGCGCCGGGACTCACGCGGTGGAGCTGGGTGCAGGCCAGGCGCCTCCCACGCCTGACTGAAAAGAGCTACTAACACGTTTCTGGGTTTGTGTTGTAATTATAAAGGTAGTAAGGTTCGTGGTTTAAAAAGGAAAACCAAAAAAGGAAAGAAAGAAAACCAGTAACAACAACAACAACAAAACAAATCAAAGCCGTAGGAGATCCCGGAGCGCCTCCCAAGTGCCCGGGCCTGGCGCGGCGCCCTATGCCTGGAGTGCGCTTCCCTGACCCGCTGGACTGGGCTGTGCCCGTGCAGACCTGCTGCCGCTCCCGCTGGGCCTGCTTTCTCGGTTTCCCACAGCCCCCAGCTCACACCCTGCAGGGCTCAGCGCCTGCTTCCTCCACCAGCCTGGCACCTTCCACGTTTCCCAAAGGAGCGGTGCCCCCTCACCCTAGCTTCGCCCCTGGTGCTAGGGTCTTGCTTGGGCAATCGCGCTTATCTCGCCTCCGATTCTCAGGACGGACGGGAGTGGGTGGTCCTGGCTCCGTCCTGAGCTGTGCTCGAGCCCTGCGGGCTCGGTGATGGGCCCTGACAACTCAGTAGGCACTGGCCTTGCCCGCTGCCAGGCTGGGCGGCCTCTGGGCCCCAGCTGGGGTGCCCCTTGCCCTGTGCCCCCGGTCCCTGGCTTCCTCACCCCCAGAAGGATTTCCTCTAGAGGACGTGTGTAGATGCGCTTATTGGAGGGGGAATGAGGTTGGCCGGAGCGGAAAGCTGGCCTGAGGACCGCTGGGGACCAGAGGGTGGCCTCCTGCTGGGGGTGGGGGCTGCTGCCAGCACAGGGCTGGCTTGGGGCTGGTCGTCAGGGCCGCAGCATCCCATCAGCGGGGCAGGCAGGGCGTGGGGCCGGGAGTTGACCGCCAGTGGGTTCCGGTTGAGGGTTTAGGGGAGGAGCCTGCCGGCAGGATGGAGGCAGTGACCCCCTGACCCGTGAGGAGGGGGCCTGCGCGGGCAGAGCCCACCGCGAGACTGCTTTTCCAAGCATCCTGTTTGCTGTGGGCAGTGTTGGGCGGGGTGGGGGCTGCAGCCGATGCTGGGCGCCTTAAGGTGAGCACTCATCCCATGACTGGCACCTGTCCCTCTGGCAGGCCCTTGATTGACACCAGAGCTCCCTGCTGTGGCCTGGCTGGTGTCCTCGTGTGACCTTGAACACCCCTCCCCGCCTGGCCTGAGTCCCTCTAACGTGAGCGCCCTGGGACCGTGAGGAGTGGCGGCCCCTCTGGAGCCAGCACACAGGGGCTGCTCCCTGCCCCGCCCAGCCGCTGAGCAGGGTGGTCAGGTCCTGTCAGGCCCACCCACCCACGCTGCACCCTCACTGGTGCCCTGGCCTCTCCCAAGAAGTTGCCCCATCCTGTACTTCGTAGGGAGGACAGAGGCCTCCAAACAGCACAGCAGCCCCCAGGGACTACGGCTGGGGTGCTGGGCCGGGCAGGAGGCCTTTGGGGCCAGCTGGCTCCCGGGAGGGCAGGGAGTGCCATCCTCCATCTGCTGCCTGGCAACCATCTCCCGGGAGACAGTCGCTGGGCGCCAGGGCTGTGATCCAGCAGTCCCAGTGCCTCTGTGGCTGAGCTTCTGGTCCCAAGGGGGCCCTGCAGGGGTGGGTAGGCCTGGGGCATTCCACCCCACAATGGCTGCCCAGGCTCGAGGCCACACGGCTAAGAGTTAAGATGTGAGGAAGGTGTTTTCAGGTCCCCCTGAGGGCTGGTTTTCTCTGCAGCAAGGGCAGCCAAGAGGTGTCCAGTGAAGGCCTGGGCGGGGTTAGGAGAGGCGATCCCATAGTCTTGCCCACCCGGCCCCTCCAAGTGAGGCTTGGACAGTGCCCAGATGTCTAGGAACGAAGACGTTGAGTCTGGGGTCCCAGGTCTCGGTGAGCACAGGCACATGACTCCGGTGCTGGGGACCCGTGGCCCCTGGGCCGGGGGCACAGGTGGGATTGGCCGCTCCTGGGGTTGGGTGCAGAGTCGGCCTGGGAGCCCCTCCTCCAACACCGCTTCCCCACCGCCCTCAGGCGCTGCTGCTGCTGGGGGCCGCCGCGCTGGCCTGCCTCGCCCTGGACCTCCTCTTCCTGCTCTTCTACTCCTTCTGGCTGTGCTGCCGGCGGCGAAAGAGCGAGGAGCACCTGGACGCGGACTGCTGCTGCACGGCCTGGTGCGTCATCATCGCCACGCTGGTCTGCAGGTGAGCGCGCGGCGCGGGGCGGGGCGGGGCGTGGCCAGCGGGCGCGCTGTGGGCGGGGTCTGACTGGAAGGGGCGGTGCTGTCGGGGCGTGGCGGGGGCGGGGTCAGACTGCAAGGGGCGGGGCAGGCCGAGTCCCGTGGCGGGACGCCAGGCCCGCGCCCTCACGCGGCCCCGTCCTGTCCCAGCGCCGGTATCGCCGTGGGGTTCTATGGCAACGGGGAGACCAGTGACGGCATCCATCGGGCCACCTACTCACTCCGTCACGCCAACCGTACGGTGGCAGGGGTCCAGGACCGCGTGAGTGGCCGCGTGGGTAGGGGGGGCCTCTTGCTCCTACACCCGTGTGTGTGCATGTGTGTGAGAGCGAGACGTGGGGGCGTGCGGGAGCCGTCCTTGTCCCAGCTCACTGCCTCCCCCAACCTGGAGCAGGTGTGGGACACGGCAGCTGCCCTGAACCGCACAGCGGAGCCCAGCCTGCAGAGCCTGGAGCGGCAGCTGGCCACGCGGCCGGAGCCCCTGCGGGCGGTCCAGCGGCTTCAGGGCCTGCTGCAGACACTGCTGGGCTGCACGGCGGCCATCCCTTTCTGGAGGAACCCAGCCGTGTCGCTGGAGGCACTGGCCGAGCAGGTGGATCTCTACGACTGGTACAGGTATGTCCCCCTCTCCTGCCTGCCCCCGCTGGTCCCCGCCCCAGCTCCCAGTGCCTGAGGTCTTGTTGGGGGAGGGGCTGGGGCCACTGGTGGTCACCGGCAGGAGTGCCCTTGGGGACGTCTGTTACAAGGTCAGAGGCCAGTCTCTGCACCCAGAGCTGCCAGTGGACACTCCTCTGGGCCCGGGCTGTTGGCCTGGCTCTGCCCAGCATGTGTCCCTGCAGGTGGCTGGGCTACCTGGGCCTGCTGCTGCTCGACGTGGCCATCTGCCTCCTGGTGCTGGTCGGCCTCATCCGCAGCTCCAAGGGGATCCTGGTAGGGTGAGTCTGAGGCCCCTGTCACGTCCATCCCGAGTCAGCCCTGACCTGCCCTCCCCCGTCTTCGGGTCCAGCCTGGCGTGGGGCGCAGCCCTCACCCCAGCCTGGAGAGTGCCGACTGACTCTCTCTGCCCCAAGGGTCTGCCTGCTGGGGGTGCTGGCCCTGATCATCAGCTGGGGAGCCCTGGGCCTGGAGCTGGCCGTGTCTGTGGTAGGTGACGGAGGGGACGGGGTGCCCGTCTGCTGGCAGAGCATGGGAATGGGGGGGTGGATGCCACAGTCACCTCCTGCTCTCCTCCACCGGACACCAAGATCCAGAGAGACGGGGGACCTGTGTGTGACACACACACAGCGAGTCAGTCCCCACCCCCCGGCCCCGCAGAGCCGCGCCACCTCCCTGAGCCACACGCAGACACTGGGGGGCCAGGCTCCACCCCGGGAGCTGAGGGCTCGGGGGCCCAGCTTGGTATCCCCTGCTCCTTGCCTGCCCCCGCCCCAGGGCTCCAGTGACTTCTGTGTGGACCCCGACACCTACGTGACCCGGATGGTGGAGGAGCACTCGGTGCTGAGTGGGGGTGAGTCTGCGGTCGTGTCCCAGCCGCCTGCGAGCGCCCACTCCTGCCCCCGGGCCATCGGGCCAGGCCACGGCGGCTCAAGCCAAGTGGGCGCTTTCTTCTGTTTTCCAACATGAGCTCCATGGGAGCCCAGACCTCAGGGGCCGAGCACAGGTGCGGTGTGGCGAGGCTGCCCTGGGCTGTGCTAGGCCTCGCTCCAGCCCCCACCCTGCTCCGGACCCCAGAGAGCCCCCCGAAGGGGCCAGGCAGCACAGGGAGGGGTGGGGGCCAGGGTTAGGCAGTTGGGGTACACATTTTCTTCCTCAATTCTGGCTGGGCCTGGCTCCCCTAAGTTTTCAAAATCAGAATTGTGCATGAGTCCCCGTCTTTGAATGTTGGACACGATCGACACCTGTTTTAAGGGGGATAAGCAGGCCACCTGCACCTTTTGGGTGACATTCTGGATTAAGAACTGTTCTGCTCACCTGGCCTGTGAGCAGATGCCTGCCCAGCTGACCTCCGACTGCTTACCCCGCTCCTGCCGTGGCCTGTCTGTTGCTCCCCAGAGACGGGAGGGATGAGGCAGCCCTCCAAGAGAGAACTGTGCCCGTTTCAGTAACACGACTCAGAGTAGAAGGGTCTGGGCCCTGGAGACCATTCCCCCCTCACACCTGCACGCTCACACGCAGACACAGACGCATGCACATGTACATGCACACGTGACATTCGTGTGTTCAGACACGTGCACCTACACTCAGACGTGCGCACACAGGCACACGCATGCATGTAAAGATACATACAAGCAAGCACACGTACATTCAGCATACACGCAGATGTGGACACACACGCATGCGTGTACACAGATGTGCACGCGGACAGCCGGAGTCACTCAGCCGCCCTCGCTTCTCTCCACAGACACCCTGCAGTACTACCTGGCCTGCTCCCCCCATGCCGTCAACCCCTTCCAGCAGGTGAGAGCTCAGGCCCGCCCCTGCAGAGCACCTGGTGCCCTGGCCCCCAGCCCCAGACGCCCACAGACCGCGAGGCCCCCTCCCACCTCGTCAGGCCCCTGGGGCCCTCACCCTGGTGCCCTCAGCAAAGCCTTTCAGGGTGGCCTGCTTAATGCCCCCAAGCTCCTGGGCACCTTGCATCTCCCGGGCTGCCCTTTACGACAGAGCCGGATGCCTCCCGGGCAAAGCAGGAGCCCAGGGGTGTCCCGTGGCGGAGTGGTCCTGTGCCCGCCGGGTGGAGTAACTGTCTGGGCCGATGTGGAATTTGAAGGGAAACTGCGTAGCCCATGATCACCCCACGTCCCCGTGTGGCCCTCTGGGTCCTCCGGACTGCATATCTGCTTTAAAGACGCTGTACCTTCCGTGGTCTGTACTGTCTGTGCGTGCTCATCCTGGGGGCCAAGGAAAGGTGTCCCACAGCGGACTGCTGGGCACAGCCGTCCCACCCCAGGAGCTTGGGGCCCCACGGGCTGGACGCCCCTGGGACTGGCGGGGGCTGCTGGCACTGGAGCCAGCCCGCCCCACGAGGGGGGTGGGGTCCTCGGGGAGGGAGACGGGCCGCCCACCCGCGCGGGCCTCAGCGGCCTCTCTGTGGAGCAGAAGCTGTCGGGCAGCCACAAGGCGCTGGTGGAGATGCAGGACGTAGTGGCTGAGCTCCTGAAGACTGTCTCGTGGGAGTATCCTGCCACCAAGGTGAGGGGCTGGGGGCCAGCTCAGGGGCCCGCAAGCTCCCCCTCGTCACCTTGAGAGGGAGGCGGGTGCAGTCACTGCTCAGCCTGCTCCTGGGGGACCCTGCCCGGGGGTCTGGTCCTCTCCTCCATCCTTCCCTCCACGCCTCCAAGGGCCTGGGTAGGTTTAGTGATGCTCACACACACACACTGCAGCCCCAGGCTCACACTCCAGAGTGTGCTGGACGATGTTGTGTCTTTAAGACACGGTGAAGATTTCCGTCGTCTTAAACTGTTCCTTAAGACAGTCTTCAGGCCCATGTCGGGAGACGCCCGCGGGTTTGCTGTCGCTCCGGTTACAGGGCAGGCCCGCAGCGGTGGTGTGTGCACGGGCGCTGTGGGCCCCATGCTCCCCGCTGCCCTCACGCTTTCAGCCGCCTCCCGAGGCCAGGGCACAGACTTGAGGGTCGGCTTTTCTCAAAGCCCGGGGTCCTCAGGGCCTGTGCCAAGACTGGGGGGGCAGTCAAGGGGGGATTCTTGCTGGCAGGTGAGGGGTGGAGGGAGGCCTTGGCTGGCTCCTTTCCTGAGCGCTGTGCTGACGTCGTGTGGTGCACACCCCCCAGGACCCCCTGCTCCGTGTCCAGGAGGTGCTGAACGGCACGGAGGTGAACCTGCAGCACCTCACTGCCCTGGTGGACTGCCGCAGCCTGCACCTGGTGAGAGCCGCCCACGGCCGCTGCTGGGCCCATGTGGGGAGCAGCTGGGGGAGGGGTGGGAGGAGGGAGAGCGGCTGGGGGAGGAGGGGGAGCTGGGGGAAGGGCAGGAGGAGGGGGCAGCTGGGGGAAGAGGAGCGACTGGGGGAGGGGTGGGAGGAGGGGGAGCAGCTGGGGGAGGAGGGGGAGCGGCT
>JADEYB020000015.1:39281577-39558708 GCA_015832495.2 Alces alces
GAGCCGCGGGGCAGGGGTGGAGGGGGCCGAGGGGGCCCTGGGGTGCCTGAGCGAGCCACGGGGCAGGGGTGGAGGGGGCCGAGGGGGCCCTGGGGTGCCTGAGTGAGATGCAGGGCAGGGGCCGAGGGGGCCCTGCATACGGGGGCGGCGCCCAGGGCTGCCTGGGCTCAGAGTGCTTGCTGTTGCCACACCCCTGGGTCAAGGCCACAGGGGACCACTGTCAGACAGAGGGTCAGCACGTGGGATCCTGTGGCCAAGGAACCTGGGCCCGGCCACGTGGTGGGCTGGGGCGGGCGGGCAAGGCTCCGGCTGGGCCGGGGCGGGCAGGGGTGGCCGTGGGCCTGCTCGCAGCCCCTCTGCGTGCTGGGCTCCTGGGACCCCAGGCGCTCACTGGCGGGCTGTCTGTAGGGTGGGGTCTGCCTGGTTCCCAGGTGGGCCCACTGATGCGGGGCCCTCTCCTCTCACCTCAGGAGCCAGAATGCCAATTTCCAGAACCCTCGCTGTGAGAACACCCCCCTCATTGGGCGCGAGTCCCCGCCGCCTTCAGTAAGTCTTGGGGCAGAAGCTGGAGCGGGGGGCCCGAGGCCAGGGTGCGGGCTCCACCCCGCTGCTTTGTGCCTGCTGTGGCTTTCTGGGCGGCGCGGGCCCCGCAGGCTGCCCTGAGCCTTCAGCGCGGGGCTGCAGGTGGAGCCCCAGCCGGGGCCCTCGGGCGGGCTGCTGGCCTGCGCACACGCGCTCCTCCAGGAGGCCCGGGCTCTCTGCCTACCCGAGCCCTGCTGCTGCTTTCCTCAGTTTCCTGAACTCAGCCCAGGTCTCCCCCCAGGCTTTTCCAGCTGGGCCTGGTGCTTGCTTCTGGTCTTGGGAACGAGACATGAAAAGGGGGATAGGATGGTTTGGTGCCAAAGAAAGGAGCTCACAGGGGCCAGGGGTCCTGGAGGGCTTCCTGGGGGCGGCGGGCCTCCAGGAACAGGCTAGAGAAGCTAAGGGCCACCTGGCTTTAGACATACACTCCCGCCGGTGCGGCAGCCCGGCTGTGCCCCACGGCACGGCGCTGACCTCGGACCTGCCCTGGCCCCAGGCTGAGAGGGCTCCAGGCGGCACCCCCGGCGGCACTCTAGGCTGAACCCGTGGCCTGCCCTGGCCCGGTCCTCGCCTGGCGTTGAGGCTGCCCTCTCTCTCTCTCTCCTGCACTCCTCCCGCCCCGCGCCCTCCTAGCGCTATCTGGCCGCCCTGGACTCTGGCGGCCACACGGGCTGGCAGTTTAAGCCCCTGAACAGTGCCTGAAGGCTGTGGTGGCCGAGTCCTCAGAGTGACAGGTACTGACCCAGCTGGCCCCCGCCCCGTGCCGCCTGCCCGCCCACACCTCTGCTCCTCGAGCCCGCTGCAAACTGCTGCCCACTCCGGCAGGCCCCAGGGCCAGCGCAGGGCCAGCACAGGCGTGTGGACCTCAGGGACCCTGGCCCTGGGCCGTCACCCTCACTCCAGGGGCAGGGAGCCCCCCGCAGAGCCCCTCTCCACGCCTGGCCTGGCTGCAGGTGGCCGCCGCCCATCCGTCCCTCCCGGGCCTGGGAGCGTGGGTTTGGGAGGCTGAGCGCTGAGGTCCCAGGCGTGGCCAGCAGACCTGGCCCTCGGGGGGGACCCCAGGCCTGCAGAAGCGCGGGTACCAATGGCCACAGCCACCCTCGCCCTCGCTGGCGCCCGCCGCGGCCCCTCCCGCCTGAGCCGCCACCCCCCACTGCCTCCCCAACCCCCGCTGCATGTCCCTGGAATGACGACACGGCTCCCAGTGCCCACTGCTCCTCCGTCCAGCTCACCTCCGTGGCCACCCACCAGGAGTCCTGGGAGGGCTTCTGGGGGCAGGGTCCATCCTGACGCCCGCACGGTGGGCACTCGGGGCTCGTGGGGTGCCTGGCCGTGGGGCCGGCTCCCTCCCGCTGGCGGCCTCGGCACATGCCTTGGCTTTTGTCCCCGCGATGGGCGTGTGGCCCTTTGCACGCCACCTGCTCTGAGCACACATCTTTTCCACATGTGTTCATTCTGAGCACACATGCACATATGTGTGTGTGTAGCAAGCAAGCCCTTCACGCTTCGGGTTGGACAAGAGTGGCTGGGTTGGACGAGAGTGGCTGGGATGGGCGGGCTGTCCCCGCCCTCAGCGGCCTCTATCCGGGTCTGTGACCTGCCAGGAGCCCACAGTCTGGTTCGCACCTGAGTGGGTGGCAGCATCACCCAGGCCTCAGGGGGCCTTTGTGGCTCTCCAGGTCGGTCCCTGGGGGCCGGGGCAGAGCGGCTGTGGAGCCTCCTCGCTCCTGTGACCCTGACCCTGGTGGTCTGGGTCCTTGGGAACCTGTCCCACCCGCCCTTGGACACAGCCTGGCCCCGCCCTTGCCGACATGCTCTCCCCAGCCACCGGGCCATGCTGTGGGGCCTTCGGGTCCTGGGCATGCGGGGTGCAGGGGGCGCCTCCGTGCTCCAGCTCCATGCCCAAGACGGGGGTCGGGGGCCAGTGGGCTCCTCTCGCTGGGAGAGGGGCTGGTCCTCCTCCGGGCCTGGACCAGCGGGCTCCCCCAGAGCCCCGTGCCCCGGGGCTCTGTCCGATCTGCCTCTGCACCGTCCAGCCAACTCAGCCAGTGAGGCCTTGTCCAACCACGCCCAGTGCCGCTGACCATCGGCCCCCCCTTTTCTCCCTCTAGTACACTTCCAGCATGAGAGCCAAGTACCTCGCCACGAGCCAGCCTCGCCCCGAGTCCAGCAGCAGCGGGCACTAGACCCCCGGCCGCCACCCGCCTCACGTGCCAATCGCCCCGCTCCTTCCCGTGCCAGCCTCCCTGCTTGCACCCGCGGCCACCTGCCAGACCCTCCCCGCGTACGCCGGGCCCGCTGCGGGCGCCTCTGCGGCCACTCGGCCCTGCCCTCCCTTCCTGCAGGGGCGCGGAGACAGACTCCTGGCCTGCTCCCCAGGGCAATGCGGGGGCTCTGGGCCCGCACCCTCTCCTCGGTCACAAGCCTGGACACCTGGGGGTGCTGCTCGAGACGCCCGGGCCCCCAGCCCCCACGCGCCTCCGCCCTGCAGGGGCCGGCTGTGCTGGTGCTGCCCCGGGGTCTCCTCAGCTGCGCCCGCCCCTTCCCTCCCCAGCTGGGCCGTCTGCTCCCTCTCCGTTCACAGGCGGCAGTGCCCCCCTCGGTGCTGGGCGTCTCGAGCGATGGCGTGTGTGCCCGCCTGCTTGCCTCCCGCCTGCAGAGACCCCTGCGGCGCCCTCACACACCTCCGCAGCATCTGTCCTTCCTTCTCTCGCCCCCCACCCCAGGCTCCTCCGCCTCAGTTGCCAGAAGCCTCCCAGGGGGTCCCCCCTTCTCTGCTTCCCTCCCTGCACCGCTCTCTCCCTACAGCAGCCCCCGCCCATGGCATCCGGCTGTCTATGGTGGCAGGAGACAGGTGCCTGCCGAGCCCAGGCTGCCCAAGCAGTACCGGCCGCCCTCCTGGTGCCAAACCCCCTCCCCCCCGACCCCCGGAGCCTCGGCAGCTCAACCGGGTTCGCTCTTTGCACTAACCACATCTGTCATCTCTAGGGCAGGCGGTTCTGCGGGCCGGCTGGCACCCCCTTCCCGGTTCCCTTTGCATCCAGGACAGGCCAGCCTGGGGGCTGCACCCAAGCAGGCTGTGACGGTGCCCTCGGCCCCCGCGGCCCCCCTTTGGACTAACCACTAACCTCACTCCAGCCTCTCAGAGAGAGATCGCCCTGGGCACCCCACGGTCCGCAAGCGTGACACCAAGTCCAGGCCGGAGACGAAGCCCCGGAGAGCCAGCTGGGTTTCGGGGTGGAGAAGGCGCTGCTGGGGGTATCAAGACCAAGAGGCAGCCCAAGGGCCTGGAGACCCCTCCCTGGGCAGGCGTTTCCCCCAGGGGACCGTGTCCTCAGGAATGAATGTCCCTTCGGCGGTAGGGCTGAGGCCCCTGTGGCCTCAGTCTCCTGCCTGTGAAGTGGGAGCAAGGCTTCCCTAAGGTGCTTTTGGCTTCCTGTGCAGTGTTTGCTGTTTTCCTACCGCAGAAGGTGGGGCCGTCCCCAAGTCAAGGCCGGGAGGTGCCTGCCCCGCCCAGCCAGCCAGCCACCGAAGGGCCAGGTGCGGCTCTGGCCTGCGTCCCTCCAGGGGGGAACACAGGCCCGGGCCTCAGGGCCCGGCAGTTTACAGACATTATGCGAGGCTCCTCCTGGAGCGGCAGGGCAGCGCCCCTTCCTTAAGGTGGCCCGCAAAGAAGCCGCCTCCCCTTTCTCCAGGGTCCCTTCTGTGTGCTGGTGTCTGGGACCAAAAGGATGGGTGGGCGGGTGGGCCCAGGGCTAGAGCGCAGTGGCCTCTGGCCCTTTGACCACAGGGCAGAGGCTGCCCGGGAGAGGGGGGATTGAGTGGGCAAACAGAGGTGCCCCCAGGTGTGCCTGCGGGCCCCCAGCCGCGCATCTGAGCCCTGGCGCATGGCCAAACCTCACCGAGGGGCTCCCGGCGCCCTGTCCTGGGCCCCCCACAGGCCAGAGCCACAGCCCAACTGCTCAGTTTTTCTCTGGGCGCCCCGACCCAGGCGGGGCCTCCCGGCCTCGGCCGAGGGAGCGCCAGCTGTGCTGGCCGCGGCTCAGAAGCACAAAGGCCGCCAGGCCGCCGAAATGTGAATGTAGAAGCTTGAGAGCCGGTGGCGGACCTGCGGGAGTGGCTCGGAGCGCGTGCCCGCCCGCCCAGTTCCTCCCAGTCACCGAGGGTGCATAAAGGAAAACACAGACGTCGAAAGGGCAGCAAGACAAGCCTCGGTCCTGCAGCGGGTGGGGGAAGCCTCCCGCCCTTGGTTTTCTTCTTGCTCTAAGTTTTCAGGCCCTGCGGTTTCTCCGGCGGTGGTCCCCGACCGCGCGGAGGAGAAGGCGGGGGCCCCGCGGGCAGGCGCACGTTTCCGGTCTCGAGGTCCCCTGGCCTGGTCAGATGTCCCCTCCACGCTCACCCCATCTCACTATGCAATCCCAGTCCAAGCGCCAGTCCCTCCCCGTCCCAGCGCCCCTGCCCGGCGGGGAGCGGGCGCATGGGTGGCGGTCCCAAAAGGGGACGAGCAGGGACCGGGGCCTCTTGTGCGGGATTTTTTTTTTTTAACCATAATGGTTGTGTGCCACACCACTTTATATTTGTTACATATATCCCTCCAAGTTATTTTGTTAAGACTCCCCCTCCAAGGTCCCGCCCCCACCACCCAAGATCGATTTAGCATCCTGAGCGGGGATCGAGGCCTGAACCGCTTGGCGTTCTCCAAATTTCCATAGGGCCATGGCTGTATGTGCTGTCGCTGTATTTCTGGGTGTGTGTGTGGTTTTGTTTTTTTTTTTAAGCTTTTTTTTTTTTTTTTGGTAAAACTGGGTTTGGGGTTTGATTTTTATTTCGCTGGGGGTTTTATTTTTCTTGGCAAATACTAAAACTCTTGTCAATGTAATTTCTGTGGTTTCTATTCAGCTTGGGTTTCATGTTTTAAAATAAACAAATTTTAAAAAACAGGCCTCTTATTCCTGAGTTGTTTTGGCACCCTCCCAGCTCTGCGGGCCGGGCGGCCACGTGCGGGAGCAGCTAGGGCCGGGGGGACCCTGGTGGGCGGGGCCTCGCGGGGAGCTGGGGCTGGTGGGCGGGAAGAAGGGTCTAGGGGTGGGGCCTCGGCGGGAGGAGGGCCTGACGGGGCGGGGCCCGGTGGGCGGGGCGTGACACGGGTGGGCGGAGCTGCTGGTGCAGGGAGCGGTGGTTTCTAATCTTGAAAGATCTATTTGTACATCCGCGCTGGAGAGTCCTCGAGGAGACTCGGACTCCTGTGCGGAGGGCCGCCGTCTCCGGTCACCAGGAGAGGTGACAGAGCTGGCCCTGGGCAGGGCTGTTGGAGGAGGGCAGAGAGGCCAAATGGCGTGTCCCCAGGAGCATCTCTTGAGTCCCCCGGTGTAACGCGAGGAGGGGTTCCGGTTCCTGGGGCGCCTCCCCAGAATCGTATCAGTGACCTGAGCAGGGACCCACACCCCGCCCACCGAGGTAGGAAGGATCATTCTTGTTCTCATTTGAGAAGCTGGCTGGGGAAGGCGCGGTGCTGTCCCTGAGGGCACATGACCCAGGGTGGCAAGACACACGCCCCCACCTCACAGGGAGACCCTCAGGCCCTGTGGAATTGGGGGAGGCACTTTTGCCCAGGAGAGAATCTGTATCACGTGCCAGGCGCACAGGTGGGCAAACGGAGCCGCGAGGCTCCAGGGAAGACACCCAGGCTCCCGGCTCTCGCCCCGGGGGTGCCTGGGCTGGCGGGGACACTGGGCGGAGCCTTTGCCTCCAGCACACATCAGCAGCCTGGTCCAGTGGTTTCCGATTTGCCTGAATCCTGGGGAAAGAGGCCCAGGTTACGTAAGCTTTTAGAGGGTGGGGCGGGGGCACACATCTGAGGCTCTGTGCTTCTGCAGTGCCACGTGGGGACAACAGAAACTGACTCTCCTCTTGAGTTCAGCTGCAAGGCAGAAAAACCCTGCTATAGCTGGAGGGGGAATGACCCAGAGAAGTGTGTGTGTTTGAAGATGGGGAAATGTTCTGATGGTGATGATCTCGTAGGCAGAGGAGATGGCCGCAGCCGGGAAAAGGAAAGAGCTCTTTGCGGAGCGATGTTCCTGAGTTACCAAGAGGGGCTGGGACCTCAGTCCCAGTGAGGGGTTGGCCGCAGACGGGAGTGTGTTCCCTCCTGCTGGGCCAAGAGCATATGGGCGGCTTGGGGCTGGGGTGCAGAAGGTCTTACAAGGTAGAGGAGGCTGGAGAGGAAGTGGGGGTGCTGTGTGAGGGGCAGTGAGCTCCCCAGAGGCCCCTGAGGCACTTGGTCTGGAACTCAGGTGAGACTCACCAGGCCAGAAGGCAGCCCCTCCAGCCACCCAGCTGTGGGTAGTGAGCGGGCAGCGGGCCGGATGCAACAGGTCAGAGGCTGCAGACTTGACCAAGAGATGATGTGGAAGCCAGAGAGGCCAAGGGAGGTGAAGGTGACTTCAAGGGCGTGATTGAACCTGGAGATTTCAGCCAGGGGGAGGACAAGCCCTCCAGGGGCGAGGAATCTGGGGTCCCGTGGGGTCAGGAAATGGGAGGGAGTGAGCTGGACAGACAGCAGGCGGGGGCAAAGTAGGATGCTGCGGCCACGGGGTAGGTGAGGTCTGGGTGGAGTGGCGGCCAAGACGGAGTGGAGGTGTGGCTGCCTGCAGGTCGTTGGGGGAGGAAATGCCAAGGGTATGGGAAGGGTCACTGACACCAAGTCCCCAGGAGCAGTGTGGGAGAGTGTGGCCATGAAATAGGAGTCGAGATCGCCTCAGAACGAGGGGGTCTGTGGATACCCACATCGGGGAGGGGGCAGCAGAGGTTATGACCCTGTTTGGGGCAGGGGCATGGGCTAGGGGCAGCAAGAGCATCGTCAGGAAGTGAGGTGTGAGGATGGCAGATGTCCAGCAGGGGGCGCCGAGTCCTCGGAGGACGAGGGGCAAGGGCAGGACAGTTGGAGGGGCCCGCCAGGGAATCTGCATTCCCAGCAAGTTCCCACTCAGCTGTGACCACCACATTCAAAAAGGAAATGAGCGGTCACTTGGCAAGGATCTGGGGATTCCACCAAGATGGGCCATGAGGAGATGCAGCAACCAGCTATACACCAGAGCCAGGGGACAGGGCCCCTGGGTGGCCTGCCTCAGAAGGCTCAAGCTTGCCTCTTGACAGCACATGTACTTCAGAAAGTAAATACTGGTAATAACAGTAGATTCCAAATACTGGTAATATACCAAATATTGATAATAACCACAGATTCATGATGTGAACTTTCAAGAGCAAGCAAGGGGATGCAGAGATGGTGTTCCCTCCCATCGATCCCAGGCTGCACCCATCGATCAGGTTCCGTTCAGTTCAGTTCAGTCACTCAGTCATGCCCAACTCTTTGCGACCCCGTGGACTACAGCACGCCAGGTTTCCCTGTCCTTCATCAACTTCCGGAGCTTGCTCAAACTCACGTCCATCGAGTGGGTGATGCCATCCAACCATCTCATCCTCTGTCATCCCCTTCTCCTCCCCCCTTCAATCTTTCCCAGCATCAGGGTCTTTTCCAATGAATCAGTTTTTCGCACCAGGTGGCCAAAGGATTGGAGTTTCAGCTTCGGCATTGGTCATTCCAATGAATATTCAGGACTGATTTCCTTTAGGATGGACTGGTTGGATCTCCTTGCAGTCCAAGGGATTCTCAAGAGTCTTCTCCAACACCACACACAGTTCAAAAACATCAATTTGTCGGCGCTCAGCTTTCTTTATAGTCCAACTCTCATATCTGTACATGACTACTGGAAAAACCATAGCTTTGACTAGACAGACCTTTGTTGGTAAAGTATTGTCTCTGGTTTTTAACATGCTGTCTAGGTTGGTCATGGCTTTTCTTCCAAGGAGCAAGCATCTTATAATTTCATGGCTGCAGTCACCATCTGCAGTGATTTTGGAGCCCAAAAAGAGGGTCCTGGAAAAGGTGGATTCTGATTGGGTGAGAAACCACCAACTCTGGCCAGCAGGCGGCGCCCAAGGACCGTGGAGGGTTATGCAAGGGGGCTGCCCGCTGCTTGGGCAGGGGTAATAGGGGCGTGTGGCGGGGGAGGCAGCCACAGCTCTGAGCCCCCAGACTCAGCATGGAGACATGATCTGGGCAACCTCCAGGGGCGGAGATGAGAAGCCCCCGGGGCCCCTTGGTCCCCTCCTAGTGACGATGGACCACGTGCCTTCTGTGTCCAGCCCCAGGCTGGACTTGGGGAAGAGGTCACCTTCAAGAACATTTGGTGAGGGCGAGGCTGGGGTGGCAACAGGACTGGCCTTTGGTCTGACAAAAGAATGGGGCTGGCTCTGGTCCCCCTGAGGCCCCGACCCGAGGCCCAGAGAGGGCACGACTGGCTGAAGCTGCAGCAGGGTCTGGCCTCTGGAAGCGTGGATGGAGACTTGTGGGCAGCCATGGGCCAGGTGGACGAGGCCCGTGGGGGCCACCCTGTCTCCAGACATCTGACGAGCTCCACCTCCAGTCTGTGCCGGGGCCTGGAGCGTCTTCCTCTGCCCGCTGCCCTCTGCAGAGCCTTCCTGCTCCAGCTCAGCTGGGCCCCTTCGGGGCAGTTAACTGTGATGGCCCAGCTGAAGGAGGTTCATTTCAACAGAACAAGGCGGGCCCCACCCTGGCACCCGTCTCGGCCCCTCCAAGACATGGCTCAGCCTCTGCTCTGGCCGTCTAACCAGGCCCTCACCGTGGGCAGCTCGGGAGCCAGAGGCAGAGCGGGGTTGGGGCACCCAGCGGCCCCCGGGGCTGTGCTTTTACATTTCGTTTCTGAAAGCCTACAGCGACCCGCCATTTGGGAGGGCCAGACTGGGGGACGCAGAGCCCCTTGAGCCCACCAGACCCTCTCCAGCCCGCCCTCAGCCCAATGCGCGGGGAGCGCCGATGCCACCAGGGGTGGGGCATGGGTGCCCCGGGCCGTGCCCGCCAGAGGAGGGAGGGCACCTCTCCGTGACTCACTGGGGGAGGGCCGCCTCCCGCACCCCCAGGGTGGCGGATGCCTGTTCCTGTAAAGCCTCCTGGACCGCTTCCCCTTCGGAGGACGGAGCCCGTCCCCGCCTCACTCAGCTTCGTGTTGAGGAGGAACGGGCCAGGGTGCCCCAGGCCTGCCCCTCCATGACCCTGCCCGGAGGCCAGGGGCTCAGCTGCCTCATGCTGACCCCCACTTCCCACATGGAGGTGGAGACTCCCCCCACCCCACCCCGGGCTCCCTGCTCCGCCGCCGGGACAGCCCAGACCAGCTGTGATCCTCAATGCCCACCCCTGGACCCCAGGGCCCCACCGCTCCGTGGGGAGGCGATGCCAGCCACCAGGGGCAGGGCGCCAGGCCGCGGGTCAGCTCCAGGGAGAGGCTCCTCTGACTCACGCCAGCCGGAAGGAGACCCGCGGCCTCTGCCCACATCGGCAAGTTCCGCTGTGACCGCCCCACGCCCGCCCAGCCTGGCACAGCGGGCTCTGGGGGCGTACCCCAGACAGGGTCAGGTCGTGTGACGGCGAGGGGCCGTCTCTCCTGCACTGTTCCTGTCCCTGCCGCACCCCCAGGGCAGCTGCTGGGCAAATCACGCGCTGACTCAGGGCTGCACAAGGCCCAGGTGGGGTCAGGCGCCGGCCGCCTGCTCCCCTGGCCAGAGCGGGCACCGGCAGGGTGTGCGGAAGTGGCGCCCTCCCCGACCCAGTGGGGGTGCTGAGTAGGGCAGTGTGGCGGGGGGCGGTTCTGTCCCCACATCAGGGGTGGGAGGAGAGCCGCTCCTCCACCCTCGGTCTGTCCTCAGATGTGCCAACAGGGTACGCGGCGGGCATTGGGGAGCAGAGGCAGTGGGAGGAGCCCCAGAGCCCAGCAAGGACCCGCGGGGCGGGGGCAGCTGGGGGCTGCGGTCGGGGCCAGGGAGCAGCCAGTCTGGGCTGCTTGAGGAAGAGGAAGTGAGGACTGCCCCAGGCCCAGGGAGGGGACCCCCCAGAGGCCAGAGCAGGCCCTCCCCACCCCACATCACACAGGCTGATGTGAGGAAGGGCCTGAGGAGCTGCCTTCCGTAGAAAACATTGCCACCGTCTAGGGTCAACAGCACGGGCAGGGGTGGGCAGGGTCGGGGGTGAGGCCAGGATCCAGGCCAGCCCGATCTCGGACCTGGAGCTCTTCACCAGCGCAGCTGCCTGGCCTTGGCCGTCACCTGCTCTGAGCCTCAGTCTCCCCATCTGCACAATGGGGGCAAGAAGGTGGCCTGGATGGTCTGTGACAGGGACGAAGTTGGGTAAGGAGGTCCCAGGCCAAACCACGGCGAGCCTGTCGCCCTCAAGGGAGGACTGGACTCCCTGGCAGCCGGCCCGGGCCGGGTCTGCAGACACTGGGGCTGCGGAGTCTGAGGGCAGCGTGTCTGATCATGTGAAATCTCCCCCTACACCTGAGGCTACCCTGGGCTGGCCACCCAAGTTCCTGGGCCTCTCAGGAACGTGCAAATTGCTATTCTGAGCCCAAGTTCCCATCCCATGATAGTTGGCTTGGGGGGTGGTCTGTCCATACCTACCCCACACGAGTGCCAGCAAGCCCCCAGAGCCAGCTTCCATGAACCTGCATCTTGGGCGCCACTTCCAGCCAAGACCAGGACCCCTAGGTTGCCCCAAAGAGCATCTTTATTCACAGCAAAGGACGTCACCATAGCAACACACGTCAATTCCCTGAGAATGTTTCCCTTATCGTTCACTTTCCTAGCTGTGTCTTGCAGAAAGAAAAACAGAATGCAAAACACACTTCACTGGTCAGGTGCGCCGAGCTGGGCTGGGAGGAGACAGGTTCTGTGAAGGAGGTGGGCAGGGAGAGACCAGATATCATGACACATAAATACACAGAGTGTCAGACATTTCCATCAGCTTTAACAGCAAAGACTATCCCAAGTTTGGCTTCTGCTTTTTCTGATCCACAGAAAAGATAACACCTTCCCCAAGCCCCTGAAAACACAGACAAAAACACCCTACTTTTGGTTTTTTACCCACCCCCTTTCAAGAAACAGTCACAGTAAAAAACACTGTCACAATATTTACAGACACACCCACTATGGGCGACTTTCTCTCTACTTTGGAGAGGAGTTAAAATGCTCAGCTGACTCCCCGTCACAAAGGGAAGCTGGCTGAGAGAGCAGGGGAGACCCCTGCCCGGGATGCTTCACCCAGCGGCAAGGTTGCTGGGGCTGCTGTCGCTCGGAGCCGTGGTACCCAGGCCGGAGCTCAGCGCAAGGGGGCTCAGTGCACTCCCCCAAACCCAGCTTCCTCGCGCTGAACACAGGGAGCTGTCCCGGGGGCTCTGAGCGGGGAGCCATGGGCCTTCGCTCAGCAGGACGGAAAGGCGCCCACATGTCCCTGCAGAGCAGCCCCTGGGCCCCATGCTGCCCAGAGACCCCGAAAGGGTAACAAAACTGCCCTCAGAGTGACCTCCGACACACAAATCCTTCCGGGGTGGAACACGGACAGACAGACGGACAGACGGGCGGGACTCTGCCTGCCCCTTGGAGAGCAGAGCTGCCCAGCAGTCTGCTACAGGGACGGGCTCACAGGACACACAGGCGCAGCCCCGGGGCGGCCTCGAAGGCCCAGGCCGGGCGGCACGACAGGGGTCCTCGGGCCCTTTGGATACCAGGGGCACCCGGGAATGGGGTTCAGCCACGGCCGCTAGAAGATGGCAGTGGGGGGACACCAGGGCGTGTCCGGGTACAGATGGCAGTGGATGGAGCGGAACCTGTGGGGACAGAGCGGGGGCTCGTCCGTGCGGGCTGGGGGCCCTGCTCCACGCGAGCAGATGCCTTGGGGGCGCTCCAGCTCTGCCCGAGCTGTAGCGGACCCCAAGGGACCTCCGTGAGCCCGCCCCCTCTAGGCCTCCCTTTCCTCACCTCGAAGGGTCAGCCTCCACCGAGAAGGGCCCCTTAATGTGGACGGCGTTCCGCTTGTTTTCAAACATGCCGTAGCTCAGGGTCACCTGCAGGGAGATGGAAAGGGTGATGCTGGGGGGTGCGGTGCCAAGGCTACCCTACCCTGGCTCTGCCCAAGGCAGGCACGTGTGCAGTTCTGCACGAGGGGACAGCCTGGCCTTCTGCCCACCTCTGGCCGAGAAGCCAGGTCCACGTTGCACCCCCTGCTCTGCAGCCCCAGGAGTAAAGCCCAAGGGAGCTTCAGCTGCAGCGGCGGCCTCACCAGCTACAGCGAGGGAATGTTTAAGGATACAGGGAAGACCCGAAAGGCTCAGAGTAGGTGTCCCGCTGAAGACAGAGGCAGGACGGCCAGACCACGGGACTGCTGCTGGGGAGATCTGGGTGCCTGGGTGGTGGCAACCAACAGCCGGGCCTTTGGTGACCTATTCAAAGCCGTGGTCCCTCCGCGGCCCCATCCCCCGCCCCCGCCCCCTCCCCACTTCCTTCCACCCTCCTCTCCCAGACGCTCTCCTCCAGGTCCGCATCGCTTGCACAGGCATCCCTTGCACACGCACCTGCTCGTGGAGCTCGGAGGCAGGCACCTGCTGCAGGTTCTCCAGGTGGGAGTGGAAGAGCCCGCAGCGCACCAGGGGCACGCCCAGCAGGGCCTCCACGATGTAGCCGATGGTGCAGTCGTCCGGCAGTCGGATCCGCTCGGCCGTGCTCATGAAGTGGCCTCCACTGCAGGAGGGAAGGGCGGAGGGCCGCAGTGAGCCGAGGTGACAGCCGGGCGGGGCCCCAGCGGGCAGCGTGCGGCTCGGCCAGCCGGGCTCCAGCAGGAGGTGGACGCGCCCCGCGGGGCCACTCCCAGCCTCCCTGAGCCCCAGGACATTCCCCTCCTCTGTACAAGCCTGAGGACTCCCCTGCGAGTGGCGGGCAGGGTTACCAGATGCAGGAAGGGGTCCTGACCCCCCTGGTGGCTGGCGGGCGGTGGGGAGGACTCACCCTGCCGGAGGACGTGAGGTTTGGGGACACTGGTGCTGGGAAGATGAGCCGCGCCAGGCCGGCCGTGAGGGGACCCTGGGAGATCGGAGGCAGCCTCACCTGCGCCCCAGGGCACTCACCTGGCCCAGGGGCTCATCTTCAGGGCCAGCCCTCGGCTGATGCAGAAGCCAGCCCCGCCGGTGGCAAACCAGAAGTGGACAGGACGCTGTGGGGAGCCGGGGGCGGGGGGACGTGGTGAGACTCCCAGCCCCTGGTGCCGGGCCGCGGGGCACCCCCAGGCTCCTCCCCGCGCGCGGTGCAGGCTGGCTCGGGGGTGCGGGGGGACACTCACCACCTTGTTTTCGCTGACCCGCTCCGTGGCCTGGATGGGCCTGTCCAGGCTGGGCTTGCCCAGGTAGACGTCCTGTGTGTGCGGGTAGCTGCCCAGCAGCCTCAGCAGGGCGCGCACGTTCACATAATTATCGTCATCCACGTGGCAGAACCACCTGGGGTGGGACGGCAGGGCCGTCACCGGGGGCGTCGTGTGGGTGGGACTGCCAGGGCCGGAGCCCCACCAGGGGACGCTCCCGGGGCCCCGCCAGAGGCCGGCACTCACTTCCTCCCCGACTCAATGAAGCGGTCATACTCCACGGCCATCTTGCAGGACAGCGCCTGGCGGCTGTGGGCGGCGGAGCAGTTCGTGTTGACCACGTGGCCTGCGGACAAGGGGAGGGGCTGTGAGCGGGTCCGAGGCGGTTCAGAGAGGGCGGCCTGGCCCGGGGTCACACAGCAGGCCCGGGAAAAGCAGAGCAAGAAGGGGCGGGGGGAGGTGGCATTCTGTCCCGGGGCGCCCTGGGTTCAAGAAGTGCCGGCAGTGGCCACCCCACTCAAGCCCTCCCCCTGCGCCGGACCCCGGCCTGCAGACCCCAGCCCCCAGCGCCACCTCGCGGGGCGCCCCGCCCCATCCCCGCCCATTCGGGCTGCTTTTTCCCAGCACCAGCCACCTGTTGCCGCCACATCAGCTCAAAGGGCCCAGGAGCTGAAAGGGCCTCATTTGCATGAGAATGGGGGGTGGGTGAGTGGTGGGGCGGGGCGCTGAGCAAACCCGTTGAGTAAACTGCCCTCCCAGGCCTTCGGCCCGGCGACCTCTCCCGAGGGGCGCGTTTCCCCTGGGCAGGGCCCCCCTCGCCTCCCCACACCCAGGGCTCACCGGTGCGCCTGGCCAGCGCCTCGTCTTCCCCGTCCGTGAAAATGAACGTCTGCAGGGAGAAACGCGGCCTTGAACGGGCAGCTCGGGGGCCGCCCCGGCCACCGCGGGGCCCAGGGCTGGGACCCCTCGTGCCCACGCCGCACCTTGGAGCTTCCGTTTCCACCCCCCCCATGCAGAGCGGGGCTCCAGGGCTGGGGGCTCGGGAAGGACCCCCACCCCACCCCTGCCCACGGCGACAGCTGCGCCCAAGGTCGCCGGGCAGCAGCTGCGGCGGCACGAGCCAGGTGCGGCGCCCCGCCCCCCGCCAGGTAACCGCGCGCGGCCCGCCCTGGGCACCTGGCGAGCACACACCCTTATTGACAGAGTGCCCGGCCTGCGGGAGGGGCAGGGCACAGGCGGAGTGGGTCGGCTTCGGGAAGCCAAATCTCAATCAGTCGGGGACAAAGGCCTCCGCTGGGCGGCTGCCAGGCACTGGCGGACAAAGGGCCCGCAGGGAGGGTGAGTCACCGGCATTGTCCGCCAGCTTCGTCCCGGGCCGCGTTAAGCGGGAGTGGCCGCCCGGCCCATTACCATACAGCTGGCCTGGTTAACTGGGCCAGGCTGGGTACAAGGTCTGGCGGGGCAGGGGTGTGGCCACAGCCCCGCGGTCCCCCAGGCTGCACCCTCAGGAAGGGCCCCTAGCACCGCCGGCCGCGTGGCCAGCCCACCGAGGCGGTCACCTTCTCAGAGCCAAAGCAGCCCCCAGGGTTTTCCGGAGACGCTGACAAGTCTGCGGGGCTGGGCCGGGAAACCGCACGGGCTCACGGCTCCGCACAAGGGTCAGCGGCCACGGCTTGGGCTCGCAGACAGGCCTCGCTCGAGGCCACGTCGAAGCTCCAGCTATGCCAGCCTGGCTCCTCCACCCCTGCCAGGATCGCTCTACGGAAGGGGGGGTGCCCAACGGGGAGGGGCCAGGAGCTGCCGGCGCCCGCCTGGGCCCGTCGGCACACGGGGAGGAATGTTCCTTCCTCTGCCGCCTGCCCAGCGCGTGCAGCCCAGCGCACCCAGGCGTGCCGAGTGCAGAGCCCGGCCTGGCGGAGGGTGTTGTGAGTGCAGGCAGCAGCAGACACCCCCCCCCACCACCTCCGTGGCCGCCGGGCCCCGGTTTCCTCCTGGCGACAAACGGGCACGAGGGAGGGGCTAGCGTGTGCAGCCTGATGCAATGTGTACTCGGGAGCTGGGGGACCCACCTGGGGTGCCCACCCTCGCCTGGTAGCCCTGGCTCCCGGTCCAGCCTGAGCCCAGACCCGGGCACACGCTCAGGTGAGACCGCCAGCTGGGTGGGCCTGGAAGGCACTGAGGGAGGGAGGGTGGATGGGCCCCTCCCGCCCGCTGCACGCACGGTGCCCTCCTCCCCAGCAGACACCCCAGGGCGCCCGCACGCACGGACTCGCATCCAGCCCCCCGCCTGCTCTCCAGCATCTTGGCCCAGGAATGCCGTGGGAGGCCGAGGCCGGCCCGTGCAGACGCGCCGTTGCCGCCACTGGATTAAAAGGAAAATGCTTTCTTAATGAGATCAAGCGAGGCCTGTTCTCCCGCGCTTCGGTGGTGCCCTAAAAACCCAGCCCAAGGCTACAGAGATTAAAGTCACCTTTGTTCAGAGAGGAGGCGTGGGGCTGTGGGGGTGTGAGGGTGCCGGGCCTCCTGTCTCGCCACATCAGAGCAGTCAGGAGAGGAGGGGACGGGCCTCGCCCGCGGCTCCGAGCCTCAGTTTCCGCCCTCTGTGCAATGGGCGTAACCAGAGCTCACGCGCCCGGAGCAGAGCACCCAGATCCTTCTCTCCTTCCAGCTCTCGCACGGCCGGGGAGGAGGGCACCGTCCCTTCTCGAGTATACAGGTGGGGAAACAGGGGCCCACAGAGAGGCGGGCCCCGGCCTGCGGTCACGCCCCGGGACAGAGGTGGTGCTGGTCCCCGACAGCCGTGCCCCGCGGACCCCTCCCCACTTCCCTGAGGCGGCAGGGCTGGGGGAGGAAGAGCCGGGCGGCAGGGCGGCAGGGCTGGCGGAGGGCGGGCGGGGGGACACCCACAGGAAGCGGCATTGTTCCTGGAGCTGCGATTCAAAGAAACACAGGATGCCAAGCTCTCCCCCCGACAATTGTGGCCGCTGTGGTGGCAGCCGCCGCAGCCTGGCCCACGCCTGGGAGGGACGGGGGAGCAAAGTGCGGGCCGAGGGCCCAGCCCCTCACCCTGGACCTGTCATAACGTGGCCCCTGCTGACCACCCCGCCCGAGCCTCTCCAAAGGCTGGAAGTCTCTTGCACGCCCCGCAGGTTGTGTTCAAGATGCCCAGTTGCCCTTTCAGAGCATTTCCTACTCTCCGTCTAGCTCAAATGGCACCTCCTCCAGGAAGTCCCTCCCTCTCCAACCCGGGTCAGATGCCCCCCTTGCAGCTCACACAGCCTCTGTGGGTTTCCCCCACCACAGTTCTGACTTCGGGGAGTCTCCCCCATCAAACCGGGTCTGAACCACCCTGCACAGACAGGGTTGGGAGGGGAGGTCTCTCCGTTGAAACAGTTTCAAGGACCCCTCACCCACAGGACACCATGAGGGGGATTCTTGCTAGACGGACACACGAACTGACTGTTGGGAGTCAGATTCGGCTTCTCCCGGGTGTGGTCAGCTATGAGAAGGGAACCTTCAGTGGGGAAGGCGACCTCCCTGCCTCTCCAGGTTTTGGCCGTCCTCTTTCACAACCTGGACCAGAAGCCAGTGCCTTCCTTATTTCAGAGGTGAGCGGACTGAGAGCCACAGAGGCCCTTGGTCATGCCCAGGGTCACCTAGCTTGGCCGGAACTGCTCCCTGAGAGCCCCCTGACCATATCCCCTCTGCTGGAGGAAGTGCTCAGGGTCCGATGAGAGGTGCTCGGAGCTGGCGGCAGCCCAGAGCGGGCTGAACACTGCCAAAGGTCACAGAGCAGGCGGGCGGAGTCCTGGGGGTGGTGCCTGGCTCGGACGGCGCCCCGCAAGGCTGTCACTCAGGGAGGGGGGCCGCAGGCCGTCATCGCCAGGCAACCTGAGTGGCCAGCACGCCGGCGGCGGTTCCCATGGAGCACGTAGCGGCACACAAGAGGCCGGACGCCTTTCTCCGCCGGAGAAAGGGGCTTTGTTACCTTGCCCGAGCGGCCGGCGTGAGAGCCGCCCGGCGCTGGGAATCCTAACGGCCCAGCAGCCAAACAAAACCCGCAGCCCCCGCCGCCCCCTCCTGCCAGCCTGCTGAGCCCCTGGGAAAGGGACGCCGTGTTCCCAGGAGGCTGCCATGGGGCTCCCAGGGCCCCCTCCCCACGCTGGGACCAGGAGGACCCTGCTCCCCTGGCCCTCATCGTGACCTCGTCGGAGCCCTGCCCCTGAACAGGGCTCAGCCAGGCCAGGAGGCCCCCAGGCCTCGAGGGTTTCAACAGGGAGGAAGAGAGGCAGGGTCTTCTCTGAGCCCCCAGCCCGGTCACCCTCATCCCTAATACTCAGACAGTCCCTGGTAGCTCCCAGCTCAGGGAATTCCCCCACCCTCTCCCCAGCAGCGCTCACACTCTGCCCCCATCCTGCCCCAACCCAACCATCCAGCTGCAGCCTGGAGGGAGATTTTTCAAAGTGGGGTGTGTCTTTATTATGTGTGTGGAGGAAGTCAGTACTCAACTAGGATCTGCTAAGCTCTAGGTCCCAGGCTCCAGAGAATTCTGCACTGCGGAGCACGGGCCCCAGAACACACCCCGAGACCCAGGGCGTGCTCTCTCGTTCTTCTTCGGAGATGGACCCCCCCAGGGCCCCCACCAACACCCACTCCCAACTTCAACAGCGACTTGTTCCCCGTCCCATTGCAAAGGCTGGGATGGGGGGCAGATCTGGCCCTGTGCCCAGGGATCCTAACCCTTCGCTCCACTTCTCAGGAAAGAGTCTTCCTCCCGGGGAAGGGTGTGAGCCCAGGGAGGATGCCCCACGCGGAATCCACTTTGGGAAGGCTTGGGGACAATAATTCCCAGCTGATGAGTTCCAGGGTTTGAAGGCAAGGAGCACCGCCGGGCGCCAACGCCAGGCACCAGTGGCTGGCGAAGGCTCAGTGCAGGCCGCTGACCGCGGTGTTTGGGGAATGAGTCCCACCCTGCACTTCCACATCAGGCAGACTGGGCTGGAAGCGCATGAACCGGCATCCCTACGCCCGATATTCCCGGTGGCGGTACGAACGGCAGCCTGGCGCCCACTGGTTGCTGCCACCCGCTGGACAAGCGGGCACCTCCTCCCCTGCCCACTTGCCCAGCCTGCAGGGGCTCACCATCTCCTCGTGGCGCGAGATCCACGTCTCCAGAAGCAAGTCGAGACGCGCGCGATGAAACTTTTTGGTGGTCTTCACCGCGATGAAGACGTCGCGCGGCGCCAGCTGCTCGACCGGGGGCCGCGGACGGCCGTCGGCGGGACGGGGGACGCCCCCGGGCGGTGGGCCCGCGTCTCTGCGAGAGCGGGTGAGTAGGCTGAAGTACTCGGACAGACTGTGCACCTCGCGGACGGGCGCCCCGGGCGCCGCCGCCGCCGCCGCCTCCAGCCCGGGCGCCCTGGCCGCCCCCGAGGGGCCCGCCAGGCTGCGCAGCGCGCGCCTACCGCGCTCAGCGGGCACCGGGGGCGGCGGCGGGTCGGCCGTGAGCACCAACAGACAGGCAAGCAGCGCGCCCGCCAGCGCCAGCAGCAGGCGGCGGCCGCAGCGCTTGAGCATGGTGGGGTGGCGGCAGCGCGGAGCGCCCGGCCCCTCTCACCCGCGCCGAGGCTCCGGGGTCCCGCCGCACGTCCAACGGCGGCCCGCCCGCGGCCCGAGCTCTTAAACCGCCCCGGCCTGGCTCTGCCCCTGAGGCGTGGCTTCGCTCGAGGCCCCGCCTTCGGCGCGAGTTCACTGGCTCCCGGGTCCCCGGGGGCGGGGCCTCGCGCGTCGCCCCTGACGCCCGGCAGCGCCCACGTGGGACCGCGGCGGGGGTCTGGGAACCGAGGAGCGGGCGCCCTGCGTGGTCCGCACGTGCACACCCCGCCCCGTCCCGCCCGGATCGCCCCCCGCGGTGTCCCTGAAGGGGAAAAACCCAGGCCGGTCAGCGTGGGGCCGGAGCTCCACGTCTGGCCTACGGAGGGGCGCGCCCTCAGCGCTCTGACGGCGATTCCGGGACAGGGACTCTGGGCTCAGACGTCCCGCGGGGGACGTCCGTCCTTCCCCACTGGGCACTTCCCCTCCCCGAGCCGGCTTCCTCCGCTAGGGCTGGCGCAGGCCGGTTCACAGGATTGGTGGACCTCAGCGCTCCGTCCAGAGCAGCCCTTATTAATAAGACCGAGGAAGGGCTTAGCCAGCTGAGCCACAGGTAGGGACACGAGGTTCCAGCGGGAAAACACCTTAGCAGATTACATCCCTAGACCCGAGCGAATTCCCTCCTCTCGTCCCAACGTCGAGGCGGGGGAGAGGGTGGGTGGCCAGAAATCCGAGGCCGAGGCCGCCCCTCCCCGCGCGGGATGAAAGGCCGCCTTCTGTCCCATTTGGTCCCTCTGCGCTCGGGCCAGATACGGGTGGCCCAGCTGTGCCACCGCTCCGCCTCCCCGGCACACGGCGGGCCCCCACCCCCGGCCCTTCCCACGGGCTGGGCCGGCCCACCGCACGAGCAGGGGCGGCAGGAATGCGCGCCGGCAGCCCGCGTTGAGGGTGAGGGGCGAGGAAATGGCCAAGGGCTCCCCGTGGCGAAAGCTGAGTCTGAGCCCCCAGCCCGCAGCGTCTTCCGGAAGCGCAGCCAGGGGCGGCTCTCCGCTCGGCTGCGCCTCCTCACCCTCCCTCCCCAGTCCCTCGCATCCCTTCCTAAGGAGGGAGCACCTCGGCTACACTGGTCCTCTCTTAGCTCTGGCTCTGCCCACTGGTCCGTTTTCTTCACAACCTTTACGTCTGCTCCAGGGCACCCTTCGTGGTCCTGCTCCCTCCCCTGAAGGTCAACTGCAGAGATGAGGGCCTGGAAGACAGTAAGCACTCTATAAAGATGTATTGTGTAGGGAGTTCCCTGGTGGTCCAGTGGCTAGGACACGGAGCTCCCAATGCAGAGGGCCACAGGTTCCCTCCCTGGTCAGGGAACTAGATCTCACTTGCTGCAACTAAGACCCAGTGCAACTAAAAAAAAAAAAAAAAAAAGATTTATTGTGTAGATGTCTGGCCTGGTTCAGCGATTCTCACCTGGCCCATTTGTTCTTAGGGCCCTGGGGCCCTATCCCCTGCCCCTCTAAGATAGGGTGCGGTGGGGGATGGGAGTTCCCAGGCCTCTTCCTGTATCCACCCCCAAGGTAATTAGCAGGCGCCACCCCAGGCAGGCAGATGCCTGAGCAGATGGTGCTGGCTGTGCCCAAGTGACAAGACTCCCATGGAGTCACCTCCTGCCATAAACTCCTCCCCATTGATGGGAGCCAGCCTGGGAGCCTCTCCTCGGCTGCAGAGGTGGGAGTGGGCAGGGGTCAGCCGAGCCCCAGCGCAGCTCCAGTCCTGTCTGAAGGGCCTCTGTGCCCGCTTTCCCTCACCCCACCACCGCTGCTATCCCAGGTCTGGGCTGGGTTGATAGGGAGCCTCGCCCACAGCCTTTGTCTCTCCCCTGGACCTCTTGAGCCGCCTCCATGCGGGTCCTCCTGCCAGCCTACCTGCTGTATTGATTCTCCACTCAGAACCACACAGCTCTAATCATGCACGCAGGTCCAAACCTTTGATGGTTCCCCATGGCCTCTGGGGGCTTCCCAAGTGGTGTTAGTGGTAAAGAAGTCACCTGCCAATACAGGAGACATAAAAGATGCAGGTTCGATCCCAGGGTTGGGAAGACCCCTGGAGGAGGAAATGACCACCCGCTCCAGTATTCTTGCCTGGGAAATCCCATGGACAGAGGAGCCTGGCAGGTTGTGGTCCATAGGGTCACAAAGAGTCGGGACACAGATGAAGCGACTTAGCACACATGCATGCATGGCCTCTTTTCAGTTCAAGTCCTGGCCCAGTGTCCACCCTCCCACCTAGGTCCCACCTCCATCTCGTGCCTTGCCTGCAATGCCTCCCAGTTCTCTAACAGCCCCAAACCCAAACCGTCACGCCCCGAAGTCTCTGCACCTGGTCGGGGCACCTGGGCCCTTCATCGGCGTCCGTATTAAGCAGCGTCACTAAGTGCTAAGGGTTCTGCAAGGGAGTGGAGGGAGGGACAGCCATGGCACCCGTGCTCCTGCCTGACCCTGACGAGGCCCCGTGAGCCCGCTCCTCCGGGGCCCCGCCCCAGGAGTGGGACCCCCTGCTTTCTCCCACCTGCTCGCTTGGCCTCCGCAGTCCTGGCTGCTGTGGTTTCCGCCCACCAGGCAGCGGGAGTGATGTGCCCATTGTACAGAAAGCAAGTGGAGGCTCAAGAAGCTCTGCTGCATTGTGCTCGGGGAGCAAGGAGGAGGAGCAACTGGAGGGGGTCAGAGGTCGGCAGGGCTTTTCTGCACCTCTCTGCAGCCGGGCTTGGTGGGAGTGGGGGGACCTGGGTGTGACTGCCTGCCTGGGAACAGCAGGACAAAGCTCTGCAGCATTCTTGTGGGGGCCGTGGGCTTTGGCAAGAGTGATTCAATCTCTTTGCTGTCAGGAGAATGGAATTTCGTGGTGACTCCTTGAGGTCTGAAAACTGGAGGGGGCGGCCGCCCTAGCTGCCCCTGCCCCCTTCCCCAGGCTGGCTGCAGCCAGAGGCTCTCCCCTCCCCTGCCCTCACCCTAGACCCAAAGGCTCCCTCCAGGGACCCACTGGGCAAAACAGCTCTGAGGGAGTGTGGGGGGGTGATAGAGGAGGTGCTGGGCCCAGGACAGGAAATGGGGAGCCAGGGAGTGGGTGGGGAGGGCTGACCTGGTTGTCAGGAAGCCCCTGGGTGCCTTAGGGCCCATGGGAAGGGGGAGGGGGAGCGGCTGTCCCAGGACCCTCCCCAGGCTCAGGCATGTGGACACAGCCCAGAGGCTGGGGGCTTCTGGAGCCAGACTAACTGCTTTCCAACCCCAGAGGGGCCACTTCTCAGCTTTTTGGCCTTGACCTGGGACCTCCTCTGAGCCTCGGTTTCCCCACCTGTAACACGAGGATGACGCTGTCATCTGTCGTATAAGGGGCTGATGGGCAGTGGGTCAGAACGCCGGCGGCCTGGCCCTCTCGCCCAGGGACTTGGGCCTGGTGCCACCTGGGTGGCTGACCTCTGCTCAGCACGGCCCCTGCTCCAGCCCACGCGGGGCTTCTGGGCAGCCGGGTGACCCAGTGCCTCGAGGCCTGTCCGTGAGGCTGAGTGGAGAGGTGGCCGAGGACAGGGGCCCGCATGAGCAGTCCTCTGCCTCTCCGTCAGGCTCGGAGGACGTGCCGTCTACCCATCTGAGCTCAGGCCCCCTTTCCCGGGTGGGGCTCGGCCTGGGGCCCCCTGCAAATGGAGTCAGTCCCAGAGGGCTCTAGAAGCCCCTTCCCCAAGGGCCCCGGAGCCTTGGGCTAGCCTCCCTGAGTGGCTGTTTCCTGGGAAGATCCCGGAGACATAATGGGTGAGCCATTAACTGAGAGGAGGTCATCCGTGGCAGTCCTGCTCGGCGTCCGGGAACAGCCCAGAGAGGGACGGGAGGCGCTGACCACCCCTGTGCTCCTGGGGGGCTCACACGCCCCCTCTGACACCGACATGCGAGAGCCAGTCCTCAAGGGGGAGCTTGGGCAGCGTGGGCACCTGGGTGCCAGGGAGCGAGCGGCGAGTGGCATGGACACGGTGGCCCCGGGAGGCCCCCACCCGGCAGCTTCTGGGCAGAGTCTGCGCTGGAAGGAGGCTCCGGGGCAGGAGGGCGGGGACGCAGCTGGCAGCTGCTTCCCGCTCCTGCTGTTGGCGTGGCGCTGCCCCCGTGAGAAGGACAGCCCACAGCTGCGGACAAGACCCCAGCCTGGCCCTGCCCGCCCGGGACCCCTCAGCCCCAGCCCCGCGCGGTGTGGTCTCGGGCCGGTTTCCTTCTCTCCGTGGGCCTCGGGGGTTTTCCTCAATACTGCTTCGGGGATGTAGTTGGTGCCCGCTCTCCCCCGCTGCCCCCCACCCCGTCCCGCCAACCCTGGGCTGGCGAGGGGCTGGTACTCTGCAAGTGTGAAGTGCCAGTGTGTGCCGGCCGCCTGGCCCCTCGACCTGAACCCTGGGGCCTGGCGTAATCAGAGCAGCCAGGCTGACTTGGCCCGGGTGGCTGAACAAGGCCCCGAGGCGAATTGATGGACGGATGGACAGATGGACGGATGGACACGTGTGCACGCACGGTCGTCCAGAGACTCGGGAGAGCCCGCCTTCCCCTGCAGTGCCCACCCCCACTCAGGGGAACGTGGGTCTCAGGGTAAGGAGATCGGGCGGGGTTGCCCGTGGAACACTGAGCCGGCCCCGGGGATGGGGCCTCTGGGCAGGTGGACACCCACTTCGACCCCTGCACTTCCCAGCGAGCTGCCCGGGGGAGGCCTGGAAGGTTGGTCTTACAGGTGGGACACGGGCTCCACGGAGGGGAAAGGGCTGCCCTCGCCCCCACAGGGAGGTCGGGCCGTCCCACACTCGGGAGTAGGATTCGTGCCCGTGGTGAGGGCAGCAGGCCAGAGCCCGCAGCTGCGCTTCTTCCTGACGGCCGTGCCGGGGCTGGCCATGGCTAATCTGATTTGCAGCCCCCAGTGGCAGAGCCCTACCGCCAGTTCCCACTGCTGACGTCCTTCAGGGGCCAGACGCCCACCAGGGAGACACCAGAGCCGCTCTGCCCCGGCCGGCCTTTGTCTTGCCAAGAATGGCTGGCTTGTGCTGGGCAGGGGCGGGCCGTGGCTATGCTGCAGCCTGCCGGGCTCCAGGCACGGTCCCCTGCCCCAGTCCTGACCCTGTGGCCGTGCGGTGGGACCAGACCCCAGGACCGGGGAGCAGGGGCGGGGGCCGCGTGGAGGTAGCTGGGGGCTGTCTTGGCTCCAAGCGAAACTGCTTCCTGCCCTGTGTGGTCCTGAGCCAGTCTCTGTCTCCCTGGCCTCAGGACCCTCCTCGGTAACGTGAGAGGGTGTTATCTTCCATCCTGCTCTCTGGAGTCGGGGCAGGGGGAGGTGGCATCCTTCAATATTCCAGGCTGCCTGGAAGAGGGGGCGGCTCTGTGCCTAGGCGTGGCAGTCACACCCACAGGGGGATGAGCCACCACCACGGGACCCATCTGTCCACCTGTCTGTCTGTCCATCCGGCTGTCCATTCACCTCCAAGGACACCCCCGGGCCCTTGCTCCATTCCAATCTGATCTGGCTCCAGGGCAGGGAGGAGGTGACCGAGACGCCACCCTTGGGCCCAGGGAGCTCACAGTCTCACGGGGAGGAGCCTGCTGGCACCCAGCTGTTCCCCAGACAGACGGATGGTGGTAGGGGCTGGAAGTTCTGTCAGGTCCAAGGGTGCCAGGGGCCTGGGCGAGGGAGAATCCACCTCGTGCCGGGGCTGGGGTACAAGGCTTCAGAGGAGGCTTCCAGGAGAGGATGGTGACCTTCGCCCTGCGAGGCTTCCCAGGTGGCGCTCAGGGTAAAGAACCCGTCTGCCGAGGCAGGCGACAGAAGAGACACGGGTTCGATCCCTGGGTCAGGAAGATCCCTTGGAGGAGGACATGGCAACTCACTCCAGTACTCTTGCCTGGAGAATCCCATGGACAGAGGAGCCTGGTGGGCTACAGTCCATGGGGTCACAGAGAGCCGGACACGACTGGGCACACACACCACTCTGCAGCTGACGTCTGGGGAAGGAAGCAGGGCCGGGCAGCCTGGGGGGATGGAGAGAGTGTGTTTAGATGGGGCGTGGGGAGAGGAGCGGTGGAAGACGGGCCTGCAGGAGCCTCAGATTCAGGCCCGGAGTTCCCGGGGGAGCCACAGGGCTTATGAGCAAGAGGGACGTGGCCCCAGGTGGCTTTACCAAAGGAGAAGCAACTGCGGTTCAGCCAAGACACAGGAGGCAAGGCTATGCCCCCCGCTTGTCTGTCCATCCCTCGGGCCTCGTGTCCTTGTGGTCAGAGAAGAAGGAAGCTGGGAGGGCGCGGGGGCCCCCTGGGCCTCGGCGCGCCCTCCTCCCTTCCTTGGCGGCTGCGGAGGGTTTTCGGAAGAGGGCAGGGCCACGTTGCTTGGAGGTGGGTGGACCCTGGTGGGAAGGGGTGGGGGGACAGGACAGAGCCTGGGCCAGGCCAGCATCGGAGGGAGGCCTGGGCCTCTAATAGCTGCCTGCCCTCTGCAGCCCCGGTTTCGTTGTCTGCACACTGTCTGCAGGGCTTGCCCCACTCCCCGGCCTCGTCCTCACCCGACGGTCGTCGTGGCCCCCTGCAGACGTTTTTGCTTGTCACACCTCTGGGGTCTGCGAGTGGGTCTAGTCGATGGAAGCCAGGCATGTTGCTCAGTGTCCTGCTACATACCAGATGGGCCCCAAACAACGGAAAACTCCCCACCCACGATACCAGGAGGCTGAGGGGAAATCACCAGTGAAATGACAGGTCTGTCTCCAGGCTCGGGCCTCATGGGGCCCCCAGGGGTGGCCCTCCGGCCAGGCCTGGGCTCACAGCCGGTGGGCGTGTGCCTGGCATCGGGGCCTCCAGCGGCGGCTTGCTCCCTGTCTCCTGCAGAAGGTCACCTGAGGGCAGAGGGTGCTGCAGGCAGGGTGCTGGGCAAGGCGGAAGGATTTCACAGGGGACTTCCGTTGAAGGCCGCAGCGGGGGTCAGTGGGGGCTGGGGCGAGGGCTGGCGTGTGGTGTGGGGGCTTGACTAGGGGCCGGGGGCTCCTTCCTGGCCTGCTGCCCCCCACCCGCTCCCCGCCTCCAGGTGGTTCCAGCCTCAGGACAGGCCAGAGTAGGGAGGTGGCAGGGAGGGGCCTCCTTGCGAGTTGTTTGCTCAGCCGAGGTTTAATCTCCAAAACAGGAAGGCTCATATTGACAGAAGCAGCAGACGGAACTGCCGATGCGCCTGCCAGGTTAAGCTCCTGGGGCCCCGCTCCCGCCCCCGTGGGCTGCTCACAGACCCTGCCCTCAAATGCAAGGGCGACCACCTCCTCCCCCCACCCCAGCCCCTGGGCTGCACCGCGTGATGCCTGCCAGGCCTTGAACTGAGGGCCCCTCACTACACTCTGCCAACTGCAGGGAGGAGTGGAGCCGGCGGGGTGGGGGTGTGCAGGAAAGTGGGGGGACTGCGTGGCTGCAGGCTCACAGGCTTAGTAGGGCGTGTCTCCCGGTCTCATTTTCAAATGAGGAAGCTGAGGCTCAGAGAGGGAAGTGAGCTGACCTGCGTCACACAGTGGTGGGGGGGGGTGGTCTGCCCCAGTGCCCCCCACCCCGGTTCCAGAACGCACTTGGGTGCAGGGCTGTCCACCACCACCGTCTGACCAGCAGGGCCCCTTCAGGGCCCAGGGTGACCTCCTGTCTGAGGGCCCCTCCCTGCTGTGCCTGGGGAGGAAGGCTGCAGTGACCGTGAACGTTGGCCAAGCAACCACAGCTGACTCAGAAAGCTCCCTGCAGCCAGAGGAAGCTGGGAAGGGGCAAGCCCGCCGGGTGCCCATGGGCCGGCTCTGGGATCATTCTGGAGGATCACTTCCCCTGACAGTGATGTCAGCCCTGCAGAGGCCTGGGGCCCCTGTCTCCTCGCAGGGCCCCGACTCGACGGGACCAAGGTGCAGGGCGCCCGGCTGAAGCCTGCACTGGGGACCACGCTGTGGCGCCCCCGCACCCCTCTGGCCCACAGTTTCCCTGGCCACCTGCGGTGGGAGGCGGTCACAGGTCCAGGTGGGTCCCAAGACCAAGGTGCCTGAGCCCCCGCCAGGAGCTGGAGCGGAAGGAGGCGCTGGCCGCGTGGTCTCAGAGGCCCCGACCCTACAAGTGGCGCTCTGGTCCAGCTCCTGCCTTGGCTCCTGTCTCACCACCCTCTCGGAGGGCTGCGCCCCCCCACCCCGCCGCGTCCTCCGCCGGCTCCCTGCACACCCCGAGTCCAGCAGACCATGCTCCCGCCCTCCCGGCCGGCGCCTCTGCCTGAGCCTACACCCAGGCCGCCCGCCCCAGCCCGGAGCGTGGCCCTCAGGGCACCCCTCCAGGTGGGGGGAGGGAGGGTCCCCAGCCTTGGGGACTGTCTGCCCTCCGCCCAGCGTGGGGGTCCCGGGCAGGTAGGCTCTCTCTTCTCAGCTGTCCTCCAGACTCGAAGGCTGCCCTCCAATCATGGCACTCTGAGGCCAGCCCCCTGCACCTGGGGGCGGGGGTGCGCACCCCCGATCCCACCCCTGCCTGCCACTGTGTCACTCTATCCCAGCAGCCCGGCGGGGTGGGGGCCCCCGGGGGGACAGTGTCCCCCTTTGAGGCGAGGGCGGCAGTGGATCGGCTGTCCTGGGCGGGGCCGTCTGCTGGCTCAGGGCAGGGGCCGCGGCTTTGCCGTCTTCAATGGCCCGAGATTAGGTTCCGTCCCCGGGGGGCCGCCCGGCTGTGTGGTCATTGTGACGGCGTGGGAACCGCAGCATCCCGGCCAGACAGGGGTGCGCCTCCCTGCCCATGGGGGCCCCGGGCTGGGGCTGGCGGGGCGTCCCCCAGGGACGGGGCCCAGGCCGGCCCGTGGACGCAAGCACACACAGCCCTGCGTCGACGCGGGGTCTCGGGAAGGCTCGCCCCGCGGTGGGCCGTGTCTGCGCTGCGTCCTGAGGACCCTGCCGGGCGTCTCACCGGCCGCCCCCTAGCCGTGCTGGGGAAAGGGTGCTCCTTCTTAGCAGCCGTTCTGATGCGCAGAGCGCGATGGCGGGATCTCAGTCGCTTGTCCTTGGTCAGCGCGCGACCCGCCCCCAGGGGCACGGCGGCCCCTCCCAGCCCTCCCGAGGCTTTCTGCAGCCTCTGCTGACCGGAGGTCCTCCCCCGGCCCCTGCCCTGACTGCAGGGCTCATCCTGGGCTGACTGGTCACGGGTCAGTCCCTGCTGGAGGACAGGAGGGAGCAGGCCGCCGCAGGCCGACGGCTTCGGGCGCCAACCGCGGGGCCTAAAGACTCGAATCTCATCCAGGGATGGGCAGGCTGTTGTGGGGGTGAGTGAGACGCCTCGGCTGCCTGAACACCCCCCGCCACGTCCCCATCGCCCTTCCCCAGCGCGGTCCTCGGGCCCTGACGCTCGGGGCCGTGCGCACAGTTTGGCAGACGGAGCCCAGCTGAATTCCTCAGAGCACACACACGCTTGTGTCTGTGAGTGTGTGCAGATGCGTGCCTGCCTTCACACACGTGCAGGGGAGCCCGTGTGCCCTGGCTGGGGGGAGGGGCCACGGTGGCTCCGACTCTGCACGTGCCGGCCGGCCAGCGTGTGGCTGAGTGCGGAGGACACGTGTGTCCACGTGCACACACGCCCAGGGCCGGGCCCTGCAGCTCGAGCCGCCTCCTTCCCCCTGGTGCAGCTGCAGACTCGGGAAGGAGGGGCGGGGCGGGCCGGCCTCAACCTTGCTCCCCAGAGAGGTGGCCAGGCCAAGGTGGGAGGCTGGGGCCAGGCCAGTGAGCCGGTGGGGGCCAGGGTGGGCTGTGGTCTGTGCCACGTGCTTCCTGTCCGGCCAGTGGCAGAGATTTTGGACGGAAGGTTGGCCCGATCAGGAAGGCGCTGCCTGGAGAAGTGGGGCTCCCGGAGGCTGAGTCAGCTTCCCCCGGAGTTCATGCGAACCCTCTGCCTCTTCCTCCTCCAGGAGCCTCCTCGACCACTGCTGTCCCTGGGCTGGCCCCAGACGCAGGGCTAGTCAAGCGGGAGCATCCCGCCTCTGCCCGTGGCCCCAAACGGGGCACCTCAGGGCCAGCTGGTGCTGCCAGGCCCTCTCAATGTCCCCCAGCACCTCCCGGCTGAACCACTGCCTGGGGACCCCAGCAGACATGCCCCCCAAGTTCTCACTGCCCTAAGAAGTGGCTGGAGACCCCGAGGCAGGCAGGACTTGCTTAGTGACCCACAGCCAGCTCTGGAAGGACGCAGCTGGGCCCTCCCAGCTCAGGACACTTATGACTGTGGCATCGACGGCTGACCGCAGGTCATCCTCCAGTGCATCTGAGCCGACGGCTGAAAACCCCCGTCGGGGAGCAGGGATCAGTGAGCAGCCCCTTGCGTCCAGGGAAGGTGCAATCCTCCAGGCTTGTCCCCCGCCCCCTGCCCTCCTGGCTTCTGGGAGATAAGCCTTTTCAGACGCCCACCCCCGCTTCCCCTGTATTTGCATCCTCGGGCTGCTGTAAGCAATGACCATGAACTTGGCTTAAAACAACAGGTATTTATTGTCTTCCAGTTCTGGAGGCCAGGAGTCCGAGCTCAAGTTGTGGGCAGGGGTGGTCGGGCTCCTCTGGAGGCTTAGAGGGGCATCTGCTCCCAGGCCTCTCGCACAGCTTCCAGGGAGTGCTCACGGCCCCCAGCATTCCTGGGCGAGTGGGAGCATCGCTCCGACCTCCGCGTCCGTCATCACGTCTCCCCTGCATGTTTCCGTGTCCTCTGCTCCTCTTCGCAGGGTGCTTCTCACTGGATTTAGGATCCACCAGATCCAGGCTCATTTACCATGCTGGCAAGGTGATGCTCAAAATCCTTTAAGCTAGGCTTCCGCAGTATGTGCCCTGAGAATTTGCAGATGAGCAAGCTGGGTTTCAAAGAGGCAGAGGAACCAGAGATCAAATTGCCAACATTCTTTGGATCATAGAGAAAGCAAGGGAGTTACAGAAAAATATCTACTTCTGCTTCATTGATTATGCTAAAGCTTTTGACTGTGTGGATCGCAACATACTGTGGAAAATTCTTAAAGAGATGGTAGTACCACACCACCTGACATGTCTCCTGAGAAACCTGGATGCAGGTCAAGAAGCAACAGTTAAAGCAGACATGGAACAACTGGCTCCAAGTTGGGAAAGGAGTAGGCCAGGCTGTATAATGTTGCCCTGCTTATTTAACTTCTGTGCAGAGTACATTGGGTGAAATGCCGGGCTGGATGAATCACTAGCTGAAATCAAGATTGTCAGGAGAAATATCAACGACCTCAGATATGCAGATGATACCACTCTAATGCCAGAAAGTGAAGAGGAACTGAAGAGCCTCTTGATGAGGGTGTAAGATGAGAATGAAAAGGCTGGCTTGAAACTCAACATTCAAAAAATGAAGATCGTGGCATCCAGTCCCATCACTTCATGGCAAAGAGAAGGGGAAAAATTTGAAGTAATGACAGATTTTACTTTTTGGGCTCCAAAATTACTATGGACAGCGACTGCAACCATGAAATTAAAAGAGGCTTGCTTCTTGGAAGGAAAGCTATGACAAACCTAGACAGCATATTCAAAAGCAGAGACATCACTTTGCTGACAAAGGTCTGTATTGTCCGTTCTATGATTTTTCCAGTAGTCATGTACAGATGTAAGAGTTGGACCATAAAGAAGGCTGAGTGCCAAAGAATGGTTGCTTTTGAATTGTGGTGCTGGAGAAGACTCTTGTGAGTCCCCTGGACTGCAAGATCAAACCAGTCAATGCTAAAGGAAATTAACCCTGAAAGTTAATTGGAAGGGCTTATGCTGAAGCTGAAGCTCCAATACCTTAGTCACCAGATGAGCTGACTCATTGGAAAAGACCCTGTGCTGGGAAAGATTGAAGGTGAAAGGAGAAGAGGGAGGCAGAGGATGAGATAGTTAGATAGCATTATTGACTCAATGGATGTGAGTTTGAGCAGACTCAGGAAGATAGTGGAGGACAGAGGAGCCTGGCGTGCTGAAGTCCATAGGGTTGCTAAGAGTCAGATACAACTTAGCAACTGAAAAACAACAAATCCAGGCTGACCCCCATCCCAAGGTCCTTCACTTAATTATGTCTGCAAAGACTCTTTCTGCAAATAACATCCCCTCCACAAGTTCTGGGGGTTAAGAGTTGGACTTACCTTTTTGGGGGAGGCCATCATTCAACCAGGGTCTCCCAGGGGGTGCAGTGGTAAAGAATCCATCTGCCTGCCAATGCAAGAGATACAAGAGATGCGGGTTCAATCCCTGGGTTGGGACGATCCCCTGGAGAAGGAAATGGCCACTCACTCCAGTGTTCCTGCCTGGAGAATCCCATGGACGGAGGAGCCTGGCGGGCTCTGGTCCATGGGGTCACAAAGAGTCAGACATGGCTGGGCACACACACCCCCCCCACACACCATTCAACCCTTAAATGCCAAGGGTCTGGGAGGCTGCGTCTCCCCTCACTGCCCGCCAGAGGCCCTGCACTTCATCACGGCAGCCTGGGGGCCGTGGAAGGCACCCTTGACATGTGTGAGTCAGGAGGGGCAGGGAGCCCAGCTGATGGGAGTGGGGGCAGCGGCTTGGAGAGCAGGCAGCTCCAGGCCTGCCCCCGGGAATGTAGACGGGATGGGAGAACAGACAGGTGCTGCACCCCTGTGCCCGTGGCTGGTCCTGGGGGCCCCGGGCCCCGCCCCACATGAGGACAGAGGGCACACGTCAACAGGCCGACACCCCCTCAACGGCTGGCAGTCTGCAGGGGCCTCCCACTCGCAGGCCATGGGCATGAGCCTCAGGTCTGGGCATGAGCGCCGGGCAAGTGGCCACCAGGCCCAGGGCCAGTGAGGCCCGGAGCTCACCCCCCGCGATTGCCCCACCAGTGAAAGGCGCCTTCCGCCTGGAGTCACAGTGCCAGACACCGGCTCCACTTCTCCGAGGCTCCTTTTTCAACAAGCAGAAGGCTTGGCTCCAAGCTCACCAACCGGGCCTGAGGCCGGGCCTGAGGGCTCCCACGCTGAGGGTGGCCTCCTCGGCCCCGGCTCGCAGAGCTGGGAGCTCCACTACGTCTTCTGTGAGCCCTGCTCCGGGCTCGGCCTGCCGAGTGTAGCATGGGGTGAGGCTCGTACACGTCTGTGTGGCTTCCAGGGACCCCAGAAGCGAGGGACAGTGTCCCTGGCCACAGATACACAAACTGAGGCCAGGAGGGGCCTGGCCTGGTCTCTCTGCCGGTCAGAAGCAGGTTGAAGCCCCAGCTGGCCCACCACCTGCTGACCTGCCTCCTCCCAGGCCCTCTGGGGGCAACCGGTGGGAACAGGCTGTGTCTCAGCCTCCCAGCCCCGGGCGGCCGCCCCCTGGGAGGCCTGGCCAGCGGGCTCAGGTGTCCCGCACGGCCGGTTCCCCTGCCTCGTCTCATCCTCGCCTCTGTGGAGCCAGAGGGCGGGTCAGTCCCCAGGGGCGGCAGCACGGAAGGCAGGCGGGCGGGGTGGCCGTCTGGCCTCGGGGGTGGGGTTGGGGGGGGGGCTTGGGCAGGCTCTGTTGCCATCTTCCAAGTCCCCCCGGAGGCTGGGCCGTCCAGGTGTGTCCACGGGGACCTCCATCACTGCCCCTTCCCACGACCCCTGTGCCGCATCCCCGCCCAGGGTGTGGTCCTCACTAGCCGCCAGCTCTGCAGCCCCAGCCTGCCCCAGTCGGGGGCGCGGGGCCCATCTGGGGCCCACCGGCTCAGGCGAGTGGCTGCCAGCTGCAGACGGCCAGATGGAGCCTGGAAGCCTTCCCGGGTGAGGGGCCTGTACTCCCCAGCCGCCTGGTCCTTCTTCGGGGGGGGGGGGGGCATGGTCATGACCTCGTTTTATAGGAACTGAAAGACGGCCCCGCGTGTGGGGGTCCTGGCATGAGGGCCGTCCGAGCCTGTGGCCAGGACTCCCCGCTTGCCACTTCCTGCTCCTGACTGTCCGGCCCGGCCCTGGGTCTGACCAGAGAGACATCATCTTGAGCTGGGCAGTTGGGAAAGCTGAGGTTGAGGGCTGGGCCGGGTGGTCACTCTGCCTGTCTGCCTCTCAGAGCCACACTCCTGGTCTTGAAGTCTTGGTTCTGCGGATCGTGCATTAGCTGGGTGACCTCAGGCGAGTCAGAACCTGTCTGTGCTTTGGTCTCTTCACCTGTGAAATGGGAGCCGTTAGGAGACCTACGTCAAAGGGTGCAGTGAGGATCGAGTGAGCCGACCCCGCAGGCCTGGTGTGTGGTGAGGGCAGCAGGCGGTGTCCTGGCCCCATCACCGTGGCATCCTCAGGCCCCCTGCTGCAGCATAACCTCCAGAGCCCGATCTCGCCTTGGTCACTGCAGAATCACCGGGCTCAGGCCAGAGTTTATGCCCGGGGAATGCCTTTTTATATGTGACATTTACTTTTGGCTGTGCCGGGTCTTCGTTGCTGCACAGGCTTTGGTCCAGTTGCGGTGAGCGGGGGCTATCCTTCATGGCAGGGTGCGGCTGCCCATCGCGGTGGCCTCTCTTGTCGCAGAGCACAGGCCCCAGGGCGCGCAGGCTTCGGGAGTCGTGGCCCGTGAGCTCAGCAGTCACGGCTCCCAGGCTCTAGAGCGCAGGCTCAGTAGTTGTGGTTCACGGGCTTAGTTGCTCCGAGGCACGTGGGAGCCTCACGGATCAGGGATGGAACCCGTGTCTTCGGCATCGGCAGGCGGAGTCTTTACCACTGAGCCACCAGAGAAGCTGCGTCAGGGAAGGTCTTTAAAGGCGTGAACCCAAGTCAGCCTCATTCCGGGGGCCTCCCCTGCTCTGTTTCTCTAGGGAGACCCCGTCTCCCGAGCCTGAGCCCCTCACGGGCTTTCTTGGAGCCCTGCTCAGCGGTGCTATTATCCACGTGCTGTGGTGGAGACTGGGGCTGAGGAGGCAGCCCGCCCTATCCAGGGCACCCCAGTTTGGCTGGTGCTAAGGAGCTGCTGGGTGGTCCGGGCTGGGGGGGCTGGGCCGGGGTTAGGGGGATGGAGAGAAGCCGAGTCGGGGGTGGGGGCCCTCGGCCCCTGCAGGCTCGAAGCTGGGCGGGTGCCCAGGTGGCTGGGCCTGCCGAGACTCGCCGACCAGCGCCGCTGCAGACCTCAGGCACCCACACAGCGGCAGATCTGGGTGCCCCCCACCCAGGGGCCTGCCACCCCCTCCCTGAGCGCCAGCGCGGCCACAGTCAAGGGCTGCTGCTCTGCCAGCTCCACCCAGGGCTGGACTTGGTGGGGGGCAGGGGGCCCCCCGAGGCTAGTGTTTGCCCCCCACGGCTGAGCCTGCCCGCAGGCAACCTGCACAGCGCCTGCCGGACGTCACCCGCCCCGGAGTCCTGTGGACAGTCCCGGTCCTCGCGTCCTCTCCGGGCGCAGTGATGCTTGCCACATGGCAAGAGGTGCTGACCCTCACAACCCGTCTGCCTACGGCCTGGGGGAGGGGCGAAGGCAGGAAGTGCGGGGGAGGGGCGGTCTTGGCCTGCAGCTTGGTGATGGCGGCTGCAAAGCTAGGTCTTCCTCGGTCCCCAGGGAGTCCCGGAATCCGGCTCCGCCTCCCCACCCCTCCTCCTCTCAGGGCCCCTGACACCCCCTCCCACCTCTGGGGGACAGAACGTTTTCCCCTCTGCTGTCCCCGTGGGGCGAGGAAGCGGAGGCTGGCCGGGTTGTGGGCCAGAGTTTCTGTGGGCCCTGGGCCTGCTCAGGGCCCTTCCTCACTGAACCCCTTGGCGGGCTATCTGTCTGAGCTTCAGCCTCTCTCACCACTGCCACCTTCGCGGGGCCCGGCCAGTCGGCACCTCACCTGCATCTTTGCACGGCTGTCCCCTCTCCCCCAGGGTGGCCCAGGCCTCCTTGGTGGCTGCCTCCGGCCAGGCCGGGCAGCAGGAATCTATCTGGGTAGCCAGCCTCCTAGTCATTCCCATGGCCCCTGGGGGCCGAGAGCCATGGGGGGCTGGAGTGGGCAGAGGGTCCAAGCCTGGGTCACACGCTTCTCACTCAGGACTGGGCAGAGCTGTCTTGTCTCACGAGGCCCCTCAGTGAGAAGCCTGGGCTGTCACCCCTCGCCACCTAGGGAGAGGCCCAGGATTGGAAATCAGGCGCTGCCTCCCTGCTGGAGGCTCTAGCCCTTTCCGCCTAAGACTCAGTGTTCTCAGCTGTGAAATGGAGTGGTGTCCTGTTCTTCCTGCCTCACATGATTCCTGAGAGGTTGAGAAAGCAACGGAGGCCAAGGGTGAGCATCAGCAGGTGCCCGAAAGGGTGAGGAGAGACAGGCCAGTTTCAAGGGAGGGTGCTCACGGCTTATCAGGCCTGAATCCTTCTAACAATCACTCATCCATGGCCCCCAGTCAGGGAGCAGCCACCACGCACCCCAAGACAGGAGCCCCCAGCAAGTTTCCCATCAAGCTGAGCTCCCCTGACATCTGAGCTGGAACCCAGAACTGGAAGCACGTTCTCCCAACTGCACCACCCCGGTGGTGAGCTCCCCATCGCTGGAGGCATGCAAGCAGAAGCTAGGCAGGAGAGGCGCCGTGGGGAGCCAAGCGTGGGTCTGGCGTCCAGGCTAATTGAATCCTGGGGATTCCAGACTGCAGGATTCTTTCCCTGGGGACAGGATGCAACAGGAATCGGTGTGTGGAAAGACTGCACCCAGGAGGCAAACGGGACAGTGAAGACCTCTGGTGTAAATTCAGAGCAGCCCAGACCTGGAACCTCATCCACCTCTCGATGAGAGCGCCCCATCCCTTCACGCAGGGCGCCCGCCGCCTGCCAGGAGCCAGGCACACGCTTGGGGCTGGGGCCCCGTGCTCGTGGGTCTGGCATCCGGGGGAGAAGGACTACACGGAGCCCTGCAGGGCGTGTGGGAAGGGACAAGTTTACAGGAAGAGCAGAACCCGTGCTGGAGTTGGGCGGGCAGGGCCTGTGGCCTCACGGGGATGGTGACATTCGAGTGAAGACTCAGATCGGGCGGGGCACAGGGTGCATCTGAGACATCTGCGGAGAAAACTTGCAGACAGAAAACAGACAGAGGGCAGGCGCAGCGCGGAGGCCAGGCTCACGGCGCGGGACTGCGGGAGAAGGCGGTCCCGCGCACAGCCATGAGCGCGTGGGTGAGGGGCGGACGAGCAGAGGACAGAGCCCGGGGTGGGCCTGGAGACCCTCCACTCCCAGAACAGGAGCTGACCACCGGGCCAAGGCTCCCCTTCCCGCCACTGAGGCTCCCAGAGGAGGAGGGCGGGGACTCAGGGACAATGCCAGGGACAAAGGGCCAGGGGGCTCCGGGGGCTGGATTTATGGCCTGCTCTGACCCCGGCAGAGAAACCAGCCTTGTTGGGCATCCCTGAGTCACCAGCGACCAGCCTGGGGGTGGGACGGCCAGGATGAAAGGCCCAGGGAAAGGATTAGCCGTGCGTGGCCCAAGAGGCCACGCAGGGCGCCATAGCAACCGCAAGGCCACAGAGCCCCAGAGAATGGGGCTTGTGTTAACACCCCACACAGCCTCCCCCATGGGGCTGGGGGCTTGTTAACCAGCTTACCAGGCGGGCCCGGCCCGGCCCATTGACATGGAAATGCAGGCCTGCCATCAGTCAGCCCTGAAAAGGCCTGCCGGACCCTGAAAGGCGGCAGCCAGGGAGCAGGGGGCCCTCAGCGGGCGGGGTGGGCCGGGACGAGCCTGAGTCCCACCTTCCTGCCCCGCGTGCCCCCAGAAGCTGAGTGCCCGTGCACCATGCCAGCAGGGGCGCCCAGGCTGGGGAGGGTGATGGGGGTCAGAGTGGGCCCTGGGAGAAGGCTCACAGGGGTGGTGCGGCAGCAGGAGGCCGCGTGGTCCATGACGCGGGTTGCATGGGTCTCGGGGGTCAGCGCGGGGCACGGTGGCCCTGAGCCCGCTCAGTCCCGGACTTCATGGCTGGAGGGGACCCCAAACGCAGCCATGGACACAGGCGTGGGCAGGGACTGTCTGACCCTCACCCCCACCCCCGGGCCCACACCCATCCCACCCTGCCCCCAGCTCAGAAGTGAGCTGTCCCCGAGCCTGCCCAGAAAACGCGCTCAGGTGACCTGTGAGAGCGCCCAGCCCTCCCCAGCACTGAAACACGGGCTCAGGAAGGAGGCAATGGGGTGGGAGTGTCGGTGGGGAGAGAGCCCATCCGCCCGCCCCAGCGGGGGAAGCCCCGGCGAGGGGAGATGTGCAGAAATGCTGGGCAGGCCCGCGGGAGGCGGGGGAGGCTGGGCAGGTGTCTAAGCCCCTGCTGACGGGGGATTATAGCCATCTGGCGGCCCCCTGCCCACCGGCCGGCCCCCTCCCCCAGGCTCTGGGCAGAACGGGGGTCACTGCAGGGCGGCTCTGGCAGCTGGCTCCCGGGTGGGGCCTCAGTTTCCCTGTTGGCAAGGTGGGGTTGGCAGTGGGCAAGGGTGCCTGGGGGGTGGCGGGGCCTGAGGGCTCAGGAGAAGGCCTCTCTGCACTGGCCTCCGGAGGCAGAGCCCACTTGCCGGGCACTGGACGTGTCCCCGAGCCTCAGACCCTCATCCTGGCATGGGGAGGGAGTTGCGGGCTGAGCCCTGGCTTCGCAGGGAAGTGACGCGTCTCCCCCCGGAGAAAGGAGCTGGAGGCACGATCCTGGGGAAACTGAGGCTCAGGGATCCCAGCCTCAGCCCTGGCTGGCCCTGGGTTTTGCTCACAGGGCACCCCTGTTCCTGCCTACAGACACAGTCAGCCACACACGCCCCGAGGCCCCGGCCCCCACTGGTGTTGGGTTTCTCAGGGCAGGGCCCCAGCTGCACACAGCTGGCAAAGGGCGGGGGGCTGGGAACCTGAGAAGGCTGCGTCCCCCCGGATCCCAAGGCGGGGGTCGCCCATCGGAGCCTCCCCCTTCGTTCTCAGCCCCCAGCTGCCATCTGCCTCTGTCCCTCCTCGGGGGAAAGAGGCGGGGCCGGCCCGCATTCCTGCACATGGCCCTCCCCACGTCTGCCTTCCCAAACCTCCCTTCTTCCCCAGCAGGCCCCTGGCAGTGTCTGGGGGGCCCACCCGGAAGTGCTCACGGGGCTGCCCCCTCCGCCCACCCGGTGCCCTGGCGTCTGTGTGCACTCTTGCCCGCGTCCCCTGGCAAGAGTGTCCCTCATGCCCCCTGTACGCCCAGCTCGGGGGGCACCTCTCTGCCCCCCCGACAGGGCTCAGGAAAGCCCTTGAGCTGAGCGGGCAGGAGAGAGGCAGAAGGAAGGAGGCCGGCTGGACGGTGGGGACAGGCGTGCCAGGAGGAGGGGATGGGCCAGGTGGGCACCCGGCCCTGTCCTGCATTCTGGTGACCCAGAGGCCTTCCGTGAAGGGGTACCTGGCTGGGCAGAGGGAGATGGTGGAGGGATAATGGGTGCCAGAGGAAAGTGCAGACCTCCAGGCTGAGGGCTGAATGAGAGGCTCCTTATTGATCCCATGGACATCCTGAAGGAGGAGGTCCTAGAAGCTGGGCCGTGGCAGGGTGCATAGGCGTTCGCCAGGCAGAGACAAGACTCGTTTTCTAAAGTTCTGTGTGGGCCTGGTACTTCGCTCAGTCAGCATTTCTAGAGCACCTCCTGCGTGCCAGGCCCCAAACTGAACTCTGGGACAGAGACATCCAGAGAGGACTGCTCCCCACGCCCTGCAGGGGGAGATGGGCTACGCCCTGAAGCCTAGGGAGGGCGAAGGACTGACCTACACTGGGATGAGCTTCTCGCAGGGGCGGCTTGCCGGGCCTGGGGGGCGGTGTGTGCAAAGGCCCTGCGGCCAGGAGACTGCAGTGTTTGAGGACAGGAGAGGTCAGGGAGGAACCAGACAGAGACGCGCAGGCATGCTGAGGGGGAGGCGGGCACGGTGCGGGTCGCGGGGGTCCCACCCTCCCGTGTGCACTGCCCCCGGCCCCCAGGCTTCCTTCCGCGGGAGCCCAGAGCCTGCAGTGGACTCCCAAGGGGCCCACACGGCAGCGCTGAGGGCCATGGGGGCCCGGCTTGTGCAGGGAATGATGTGGGCACACGGGGGACACATAAAGTCACGCTGAGAGACACTCAGAGACGGGGACGCGGCAGAGACGCAGGGACTTAAGCGGGCTCTTTGCCCCCCAGGCCCCTCTCCCCCAGCCACCCCCCGCCCCCAGCACACACACCAGCCGCCAGGCGGATCCCCTTTCTCCTCTGCCCCTTTCTCTGGCTCTTCAGCAGAGCAGTTGCTTGAAACTAATTGAATTTTCCGCCTGGGAAGGGCCTGGGGAGTTAAGGCGGGTGGGGGCTGGGAAGGAGCTTGTTAACAGGTCTGGCCTCCCTCCCCACCCCGGCTCCCCGCCTCTGCAGTGGGGGCGGGGTGGTCAGGCACCCGGTGGCCTGGGAACAATGGGCAGACGGACAGGACGCAGCCCCTGCCCCCGGCAGGGCCTGAGGGGAAGAGAGGAGGCCTGGCCGTGGCCCCATGCACCCCCCACCACAGAGAGAATGGGGTGCGGACCCTCTGGATGGTGATGCAAGGCGGTCCCTGCAGACTCAGGAGCCCAGCGCACCGCCAGAGGGGAGACTGAGGCCCAGGCAGGCCCTCTGTTGGCCCGAGGACGGGAGAGCCGGCGGCTCGTGGCTGAGTGGGCTGGGGCTTTGGAGAGAAGGGGTGGCTGAGGGGCCCCAGGGTTTGCCCCCCGCCCAGCTCCAGTGCTATCCTGGGAGGTGTGCTGCAGGTGTGTGCGTGGTGACAGGCGTGTGCGGGCTGGGCTGAGGAGCAGCAGCCTGGAGACAGAGGAGGGGGCTTGTAACCCTGGCTGCCAGACCCCTGCCCCCCACCAGCCTCCCTCCTTTGCTGAACCCCAGCCCCCTCCCACTTGGAGACTGCCCAAATGTGCGGCGGTTCCGCCCTGTTGGCAAGCCCCCTGCCAACAGGGGTGTGGGGCGGCTCCGGGGGCTTCGGGAGCCAGATGAGGGGCCCCCGACCCCCCGGAGGCGGCCAGATGCTGGGTCAGGCCTGGGGGCTGGCCTCTGACTCGGGGCAGCCGAGTCTGCCCCTCCCTCGTTAAACAGCTGCCTCTCGGGCCTTACCGGGGCTCCTGCCTGGGGGGCCTGCTGCGGGGTTTCGGTGCTTCCCCTGGTGACGGGGTGACAGTGGCGGGACTGCAGGTCTTGTACCGTCGGGGGCGGGGGGACGTGGCTGTCCCTGGGGGGCAGGGGGACATGGCTGTCCCTGGGGATGGGGTGGTGGCACGTGGCTGTCCTGAAGGCAGAGTGGCTATAGCCCAGGATAGGGACGCTGAAGCCCTGGGTCATGCAGATGGGGGTGTGGCTCTGGTTTGGGGTTCAGATCCTGACTCCATGTGTATCCCCCCCCCAGTCCAGATCCTTCCCCCACTAGGTCTGCAAGGCTGTGGGGGTTCCCCTGGAGCAGGGTGGGTCCCAGACGTGGGGTCAGGGGGTCTGGGGAGGACGCTGGGAGGACCAGGGGCCCAGGCGAGCCAGGAGGCAGCCTGGGGTGACTAAGAAGTCTGGAACTACCAGCGGCCTGGCTTGCCCTGCCCCCCAGCTGACCTCCCTCCGGGATGCCCTCAGGCACAGCCCGCCTCCCTTCCTGCCCCCCTCCCTGGGGCCCTGGCCCACGAGGCAGGCACACCCGTTCCTGCCTGCTTCTCCGGAGGGCACGCGCCAGGAACCGGCGGCAGCCTCTCCGGCCTGCGCCTCTGGGGGTCACGTGGGGGTCACGTGGGAGCCCGGGGTACTGAGCTGGCCGGCGGGGGCAGGCGGCCCTGGGCACCAATGACCGCCTTTGCCAGGCTGGGGCATGACCTGTCTGTCCAAGCCCACCCAGCCACATACCCTCCACCCTCCCACCCACCCACCCACCTAGCACTCCTACCAAGGGCCTTAAGCGCCTGCCTGCCGAAGACCTGGGGCTCGGCTGGGTCACAGGCTCTGACCACACAGTGTCCTGTTCCAGGACCCCAGGCTGGCCACACCTCAGTGTCCAGGCATTCAGACAGGGATGCAGGCCCTGGGGGGCATGCGTGAGGGTCACTGCCTAGAGCTCAGCACGGTAAGTCACTTCTAACAGCCGCCAGGAGGCCATCCTGGGGAGGTGACCCATGTCTAGGGTGGGCGGGGCCATGAGGGCAGAGTCCCGGCGATCAGCCTCCAGGGCAGGCGCTCTGCTGTAGAGAGAGGCCCCCAGAGGAAGGATGTGGTTGGAGACGAGTCAGAGATGCAGACACAGAGACAGTGAGACCCAGAGGACAGTGAGGTCGATCGGGTCCTCCCCTCTGGTTCGGAGCCCCGGACGGGCGGCCAGCGAGCCCAGGGCCCCTCCCTCCTCCGTCCCTGCAGGGAGATAAAGGGGATGAGGCTGTGATAAGCCTGAGTGTCTTGGCAGTCAGAGCCTGATTCTCCTCTTGGGGGCATTTTTTCCCCATCAAGTCATCCTGGGCTTGGTCCAGGGCCCTCTCCCCAAGCCTGGGGTGACCAACACTCCCCCCCGAGACACCCTGAGGCCAGAGAAGGGTCTGCGAGGGGCCTTTCCCACAGCCTTTCCTGGAACCCAGGGCTCCCCATGTACTGAGCTCGCGGGGGATGGGGAGGGACGTGGAGTCGGTGAGGACCTGCTCCCCCGGGCATCTATTGGTCCACCCGGGCAGCGGGGCCCCTCTGCGGCCTCTGGGGCTGTGCCTGAACGGGGGTTGCCTGCCCTGCTCATGACAACGGGTCCAATCCCGCCAGCTCCTTGGACTTGGGTCAGAGACCAGGAGGGCCAGCTGCGGCCTCTGTCTTCCTGGAGCCCCCACCCCAAGCGGGTAGGCGTGGCAGAGGAAGCCATCCATCGGGGTGGGGGTGGGGGTGACAACTGAGGGTTCCAGGAAGGAGCGAAGCTCTGAGCAAGAGGACACTGAGCCAGGCAGAGTCCGGGGCCCCGCCTGCTGTCCCCACCGCGTCCTCTCTGCTTCTCTGATCCTGCTCCCTTGGCCCCCTGCCCCCTCTGGACAGACAGACGGACAGAGGGGCATGTAAGTGGACAGATGCATGGGTGGATGGACAGAGGATAGAAAGGAAAGATGGAAATTAGGACCGATGGAGGGACGCTTGGAGGATGAGTGGTCAGATAAACGGAGGGGGAGGACAAAAAAGACAGAGGGACGGATGGACAGAGGGATAAAAGGACGGCTGTATAAATGCTGGGCTGGCTGGCTGCCTAGACGGGTGGATAAATGGCGTAGAGATGGAGAGATGGCAGGAGAGTGAATGGATGGAGAAGCAGATGCTCATATAGACAGAAGGATGAGGTGGCTGAATAGTGGCCCCCACCACCCCCAAAGACGTCCACGTCCTTCCCCCTGATACCCGTGGGTTTCCTGCCCTTATGCTGCAAAAGACTTTGACAACGTAATAAGTGAAGAATCTTCTTTTTTTTTTAAGTGAAGAATCTTGAGACAGGGACAAAGAGGTTTTCCTGGACCTTGCCAGGGGACCCAGTTCGACCACCAGGGTTTTGTAAGTGAAGAAGGGGTCAGAGGAGCTGCAAAGGTGGAAGCGAGGCTAAGTGTTAGCATGGCGACCTCTGAAGACAGAGGCTGGGGCCTCCAGCCAAGGGATGCAGGCGCTTCTGGAAACCGGAAAAGGCCAGAAAACAGACCCTCTCCTGGGGCCTGCAGAAGGGATGCAGCCCTGGCCACACCTTGATTCTCACCAGCCAGACCCATGTCTGTCCCACGGGGCTGTGAGATAACAGATTCACGTTGTTTGAGGCCGCTGCGTTTGCGGTAATATATTACGACAGCAACAGGAAGTTGATACAGACAGAAGGACAGGCGCTAAACGGAGGGGTGAGTGGGTGGATGATCAGAGGGACAGGCGTGTGGAGGGGTGGCTCCAGGGCTCACTGCGCAGTTCACACTTAAATGAGCCCTGAGGCTGCGGGCTGCTTGGTTAGACTGCTGGCCCTAAGCAAGGTTCAGGGCTCAGATGCCCCAGACGTCCGACATAACCAGAGCCCTCACACCTGTAAGGCATGAGCCAGGCCGTGAGCCTCAGGGCTTACCGAGGTCGGCATAGAAACACCCAGAAGGCAGTCCAGAGTGGGGCCTGTCCTGGTCCTTGGGGGGTCCAGACGGCCTTTGTTTGGACGCTCACCTTCACACACACACAGACAGCCACACGGACACACGTATGCACACGCCTACCCACGCTCCTACACGGACACCACATCGCCGCAGAGGAAGGGCCTGCTCAGCCCTGAACCTGTGTCCCCAGCCACGTCCCTGGGCCTCTCGGGGTCTGCCTCTCCCCATCTGCGGGCTGAGAGGGGCGGGGGGTGGGACAGGGGCCCCGGCCACGCGTGGGTGTGGCGTCAGAGTTGTTCCTGACCACCAGGCTTCCTCCCCCGCGCCCCTCTGGGAGCGACTGTAATTAACTTCTTCCTGTTCTGATCAGGAGCCTGTTTCCAAAAACATATTTCGAAGGATTATTTTGCAAAGGAAATGTTTTTGAAAGAATCTCGTGTCCTGACCCAGCCTGGGGAAGTGGGGGCCACAGTTGGAACAGGGACGGGGCGGGGTGGTCCTGGCGGGTCCTGGCGGCCTCGGCGAGCTGTTCATCCAGGGCTGGGAGGGCCTGGGGCGAGCAGAGGCCCAGAAGTGCGAGGAGGTGAGCAGGGACGGCTCCTCTTCCCCCCACACGCTGCTGCCCTCTGCTGAGCTGCAGGCCCCAGCCACCCTTCGCTGGGGAGTCGCCGCCCGTGGAAGCCTCCGCCCGGCTCCCTGCTGAACACGCGCTCCTGTCCTCGCCTCTCCCCAGGGCCCTCTCCTGTCCTCTGTCCTGGGCCCAGAGTCCTGCCCACCCTGGCCCTCGTGCAGAACACCCGCTGCAGCCAGGGGGCATAGGCATCCTCCAGCCAGCGGGGCGCCGGCCTCGGTGTCTGCCCCTCCCGAGTTCTGCTGCTCCCGTGCATACCTGGCGGGCACTCACTTTCTTCACTTCTTGCTGGGGTCAAGAAACACGTTGTAAAACTTCCATCATCAAAAAGCGAGCAGTACTTTGATGGAGCGTTGCTGGGGCTGGGGGGAGTCGTTTAATGGACAGTTTTGGTTTCCAGTAGAAAACACCTCGACTCTTCTCTGGGATGTGTGGGCCGGGGACACGCCAGAGCCTGCAGGGTCCTGACCCTGACCGAGCAGACTCCAGCCCCGTCCGTGTGCCCACACGGGGCCCGTGCGGCCAGGTGGCCTTAGACTTCCGCTCACATTGTTCACCTCGTTGTGGGCACCAGCTCCGTGCGCACGACGAGCGTTTAGTAAAATTGTCTGCTGAACAAGTGATGGATGGACTGTGTGGACCGCGATAGGGGTCTTGCGGTAAAGACCCTTTAATTTTGAAAAATCCACCCCGCAGTTTCCACCGCTCAGAGTTCCCGGCTCCCCAGGCAGCAGCCCCTGCCTCCGCTTCCCCCCAACCTCCCCCTCACAGGGGGACGACCCCCAGGGGCCCGGGGCAGGGGAAGCCCGCCAGCGGGGGGCGTGGGGACCAAATGTGAGAAGGGCAGGGAGGGGAAGGTATGCTCCTGCTGAGCGGCTGAGAGCAGGATCTCGGCCTCTCTGGGCCTCAGCTTCCATCCTGGGAACACAGAGCGCCTAGGAGATGAGTCCTTCATGACCTCTGAGGCCCTGGGGTCAACCGGGTCAGACAGGGCTCGCCACCCGCCGGCGCTGAACGTCCATCCAACTCCACCTCCTGTTCAGCTGCCCGCCCAGCCAGACCTCAGCCAAGGGGCACAGCCCCCTCCCACTCTGGAGGCGCCCTGGAGGCCCACCCGGCCTGGCCCTCTAGAGGGGCTGGGGCTGCCAGTCTAGGATGCCCGTCTCCACCCACAGCCTCTGCCCACTCCACGGCACTGCTTCATCGCGTGCCTCTGCGGGTCTCTGTCCATCCCCGGTTTCTCTCGCCCTCACCTTCCCTGCCGGCCCCTCTCTGCACCCCCAGCTGCGACCCTGCACTGGGCTTGCGATGTCACCGCTTGGGGTCCCGGGACTCCGCCCCCCACAGATGTCCTGGAACTACCGTAAGGTTATTTCGGGAGCTGGCGGCTCCCCTGGGCCTTTCCCAACAGTTTTGGCGAGCGCGTTCGTGGGGGTCAGCCAAGCAGGCCGAGGACATGCGGCGGCCGGCCCGGGCAGGGCTGCAGGGAGCGTGCTGTGGGTACTCGGTGACCGGCGCTGACCTCCGCTGTCCCAGGCGGGGCCACTGGCTGGGCCTTTCCAGCTGTGCGGGGCCAGAGCGGCCCCGAGAGGACGCTGGGGAGGGGGCAGCCCCAGACTGGCTCGGTCCCCGGCATGTAGGGGGCCGCTGGACGCTACTCACGTGGTGCAGCCCAGCCTGGTGCTCCCTCCGCTCACCGCTAAATGCCGCCTCACTCTTTCCCCGGCCCCCAGTGCTCCCAGGCTGCTCTGACCCCAGGGCCTTTGCATCTACAGTTCCCTCTGCCTCTCCTGAGCGGGGCCTTTCTCAGCATGAGCTCTTGAGGCAGCAGCCACTTCCCCTCAGAGTTCCCTTCCTGCTCCAGCTGAAACAGCCCCCACCTCTGAAGAGCCGACTCGCTGGAAAAGACCCTGATGCTGGGAAAGACGTAAGGCAAAAGGAGCAGGGGGCGGCAGAGGTTGAGATGGTTAGATAGCATCACTGACTCAGTGGACATGAATCTGAGCAAACTCCAGGAGACGGTGGAGGACAGGGGAGCCTGGCGTGCTGCAGTCCACGGGGTCAGAAAGGGTCAGACATGACTGAGCGACTGAACAAGAATTCCACCCCTACCATCTCAGCCTGCGCCATTCCACAGAAATAGAATGCAGGCACAGATGCAATTTAAAATTTTCCAGTGGCCACATTAAAAAAAAAAAAAAAAGATGGCTCAATCGGTAAAGAATCCATTTGCAATGCAGGAGACAGAGGACACTCATGTTTGATCCCAGGGTTGGGAAGATCCCCTGGGGGAGGAAATGGTTAACCCACTCCAGTATTCTTGTCTGGGAAATCCCATGGACAGAGGCGCATGCGGGCTACAGTCCATGGGGCCGCAAAGAGTCAGACACAATTGGGCAAGCATTCTTATTTAACCCAATACATACAAAATATTATCATTTTGTTCAGTTCAGTTCAGTCACTCAGTCATGTCCAACTCTTTGTGACCCCACAGACTGCAGCACGCCAGGCCTCCCTGTCCATCACCAACTCCCGGGGTTTACTCAAACTCATGTCCATCAAGTCAGTGATGCCAGCCAGCCATCTCATCCTCTGTTGTCCCCTTCTCCTCCTGCCCCCAATCCTTCCCAACATCAGGGTTTTTTCAAATGAGTCATCAGGTGGCCAAAGCATTGGAGCTTCAGCCTCAGCATCAGTCCTTCCAATGAATATTCAGGACTGATCTCCTTTAGGATGGACAGGTTGGATCTCCTTGCAGTCCAAGAAACTCTCAAGAGTCTTCTCCAACACCACAGTTCAAAAGCATCAATTCTTTGGTGCTCAGCTTTCTTCACAGTCCAACTCTCACATCCACACATGACCACTGGAAAAACCATAGCTTTGACTAGATAGATCTTTGTCGGCAAAATAATGTCTCTGCTTTTTAATATGCTGTCTAGGTTGGTCATAGCTTTTCTTCCAAGGAGCAAGCATCTTTTAATTTCATGGCTGCAGTCACCAACTGCAGTGATTCTGGAGTCCCCCCCCAAAATAAAGTCTATCACTGTTTCCATTCTTTCCCCATCTATTTGCCATGAAGTGATGGGACCGGATGCCTTGATCTTAGTTTTCTGAATGTTGAGTTCTAAGCCAACTTTTTCACTCTCTTTTTTCACTTCCATCAAGAGGCTCTTGAGTTCTTCTTCAATTTCTGCCATAAGGGTGGTGTCATCTGCATATCTGAGGTTATTAATATTTCTCCCGGCAATCTTGATTCCAGCTTGTGCTTCATCCAGCCCAGCGTTTCTCATGATGTACTCTGCGTATAAGTTAAGTAAGCAGGGTGACAATATACAGCTTTGAGTTACTCCTTTCCTGATTTGGAACCAGTCTGTGTTTCCATGTCCAGTTCTAACTGTTGCTTCCTGATCTGCATACAGATTTCTCAGAGGCAGGTCAGGTGTTCTGGTATTCCCATCTCTTGAAGAATTTTCCACAGTTTGTTGTGATCCACACAGTCAAAGGCTTTGGCGTAGTCAGTAAAGCAGAAGTTTTTCTGGAACTCTCCTGCTTTTTCTATGATCCAACAGATGTTGGCAATTTGATCTCTGGTTCCTCTGCCTTTTCTAAATCCAGCTTGAAAATGTGGAAGTTCATGGTTCACGTACTGTTGAAACCTTGCTTGGAGAATTTTGAGCATTACTTGGTTAGCATGTGAAATGAGTGCAATTGTGCAGTAGTTTGAGCATTCTTTGGGATTGGAATGAAAACTGACCTCTTCCAGTCCTGTGGCCACTGCTGAGTTTTCCAGATTTGCTGGCATATTGAGTGCATTACTTTAACAGCATTATCTTTTAGGATTTGGAATAGCGATCTAAAATCATTAATGAGATATTTTACACCATTTCTCTGCACTAAGTCTTGAAAATATAGTGTTTTTTTAATACTCACATCTCAATTCACACATATCAGGTGCTCAAAGGCTACGTGCAGTCAGAGGCTATGGAACTGAACTGTGCAGCTTTTTTTTTTATGCTACTGTCCTGTTTCACTTTCTTCCTAGCACAAATCACTATCTAGAATGTTCCATGTGTTTGTTGAGCTATTTATCATTTGTTGTGCTCTCCACAATGCCATGCAATAGGCGCTCTGAAAATGTTTGGGAGTGAGTGATGGGAGGCTACATGGGTCTGACTCACCCTCACCCAGGAGGGTCACGGCCCCCGGGTCACAAGAGCAGGTCACAGAGGTTCACTCTCTAGAGAGCGGGGGCTTGAACCCATGCCGGTGTCCTGCATCCCCTTGAGCTGTCGCCATCTCTGCCCTGGTGCTGGGCGCGGGGACTCTGGGTCCCCGAGGCGCCCGAAGCCCCATCTTAGGCAGCTTTAGGATCCCCCAGCCACTTCCCTATCTAATTGGATTCCCAGCTCTTCCGCCTTCAAATGGGGCTGCTGCCGGGTCTGTTTATAAACCTGGTGCAGCCTGCTTCCCTGGCGGCTCCCGGAGCCCAGACCCCATCTGGAGGAGCCGTTACAGTCCCCCCTCCAGACCAGATGTCCGCCGGTCTGCCCTGCCCTGCCCAGCCCAGCCGGTCCCCAGCCTCTGTCCTGCCGCGGAAACCTCACCTTGGCCTCTGTGCCCCGCCAGTGGCCGCCGCACCCAGACAGCCTTCCTGGCAGGCCTGTCTGGGCTGGTTGAGCTTCCTGCAAGATGGTGCCATCGTGGGATAACCCCTGACTGGTACTGGTCAAGGCCCAAGAGGCCCCGGAGTCCCAGCCACATCCTACCCCGCCCAATCCAGAGCCATTAGGGAACCCTCCCCCTCAGCCCCAGGACCCCAAAGCAGCACCGCCAAGGGCTTTGGGGGGGTCTCCTGAGCACATCCTTTGACAGGGCAGGGTCGTTCCTAGCGTGCCTCACCAGGGACCCATGCACACGGCCCACAGCAGCCTCAGGCTCTCCGTCTGTGAAATGGGAAGGGAGGCCCGTGCCTAGCAGGGCTGTGAACACACGCAGAGCTAGGGGCGCAGCTGTGGGAGCCGGGAAATGACAGAGGGAAGCTCTGTCCTGCCTCCCAAATCCTGCCCCGCTTCCGCAGGGCTGTGACTGAGAACAGCAGCTCCACCAGCAACCTGGGCCAGCGAGGTCTCCCCCTGAGCCTGGCTGCCGCCTCTATAAGCATGTGGTGAAACAGAGCGGGGGCCGGGCGCCCCCTCCTGGGGGCTGAGGCCTGACTGGGGTGGGCCTGCACCCGCTCCGGGAAGCCTGTCTGCGCAGGAGCCCACATTTGCTGACAGGAAGGGGGAAACCCCAGCCTTACCCCGACCAGCGTCGGGTCTCCGTTGCTCAATTGCCCAGAGCCCTCCCTCGTGTCCCTTGCTTGGGTCAAGGCCAGCTTTGCGTCCGTGTCCGGCTGAGCTCACGGGCAAAGCTCATGGTCCCCCTTGGCAGCCTCAGGTGGGGAAACCGACTCCCAGGGAGGGGCAAGGACTGTCTGCGGTCAAGGGCAGGCAGGCCAGCTTCCACTTGCAGGGAAGGACTGGAGGGAAAGGTAGGGCTTTCCTGGCAGCTCAGCCGTGAAGGATCAGCCTGCAGTGAAGGAGCTGTAGGAGATGTGGGTTTGATTCCTGGATCAGGAAGATCCCCTGGAGGAGGGAAAGGCAGCCCACTTGGGTATTCTTCCCTGAAGAATTCCATGGACAGGGGAGCCTGGTGGGCTAGAGTCCATGGGGTTTCAAAGAGTCGGACACAACTGAAGCGACTTGGCATGTTTGCACGTGTGGAGTGAAAGCTGTGGGTAGGGAAGGAGGGGTGGCCCCAAGAGGGGAGACCTGCAGGGTCCCCACAAGAGAGAGGCCAAGCTGACGCCAAGTGTCCTTTGGGCCACCAGCCTGCCCCTGCCAGGGAGGAGGCGACATCAGACCTGGTAGCCCCTGCTTGGCACTGACTGGGGTGAAACCTTATCACCCTCCACGTGCCCCTGCATGAGCTGATTCCCTGGGCGATAAGAGACTCAGCGGAAAGCAGGGGACACAGACAATGGCCTGGCACTGGGTGGGCAGCTCGGCCAGGAACAATGCCAGCCCAAATGAGGGAGGCGACGGTGGTGCCTAGCAGGAAGGCCAGGGAGGGATGGCTCTCAGCCAGGCAGCAGAGGTGGGGCGGGGAGGGCTCCTCCCATCTTGGCCTCCCCTCCCCAGGGCCTTTGCACACACTGTTCCCTTTTCCAGTAACACCCTTCCCCTGAGTGCCTTCTGTTCTCAGCTCAGTTCCAATGTCACCTCCTCCAGGAAGTCTGCCCAGACCAACCCATGTCAGTCCAGGTTCCCCCAGACACCACGATCCCTCCCCATATTTTCCCTCATAATAATAATTCAGTCACGTGAAGCTGGACTTGTCCTTTAATATCTGCCCCCTGCCTCAGACACTGGAAGTTCCCTGAGGGCAAAGGCCCTGTGGCTCTCTGTCTGTCTGTCCTGTGAACCACGGCTCAGGGCCCACACAGAGTAGGGCTCAGCTGACGTTTGCCGAGTGACTGCGCGGGAGTCTGGTTGTGATGGGGGGCGTACCCCACCCGGCCGAGGATGAGTGACGAGCTGAGGCGTGACCGCAACCGTGCCAAGACGAGTGGGGTGCCCTGGGTGGCTCTCGCGTCTCCCTTCCCTGAGCCTGGCCGCCAGCTGCCCCCCGTGGCATGGCCGGAGCCCGAATATCCAGTGCAGGTGGCGCCGCTTGTGAACAGACTGCGCTCCAGCGCGTGTGCTCACTCAGTCGTGTCCGACTCTCTGTGACCCCACGGGCTGAAGCCCGCCAAGGCTCCGCTGTCCATGGGATTCTCCAGGCAAGGATACTGGAGTGGTTTGCCGGGCCCTCCTCCAGGGGATCTTCCGGACCCAGGGATCGAACCTGCGTCTCCTACAGCTCCTGTGCGGCAGGCGGGTTCTTTACCCGCTGAGCCCTCAGGGCTCCAGGTGGACGGTCGTTACCACTCCGCCACGGGGCAGAATCTCTCGTCCGGGTACCTCTGCACCAGGCCCGTGCCTGGCGCCACCTGGCCATGGCGGCCCCAGGGCTGAGATGGGCCTCTGAGCCCAGGCTGCTGTCTGGGTGGATATCCTCCGAGGAGCTGGGTGGAGACCCTGCTGCAAGCTCTGGAAGCCAACAGCCTGGGGCAAAACCGCACATCCGGGAGGGGGAGGGGCTGCGTCTGGCAGCTCTGGCTGGGCAGGTCCGTTTGCTCCAGGCCCCGGCCCTGGCTGGCCAGAGACTCCAGGTGGGGGCCCCGCCCCCACACCTCAGGGACCCCTGAGGACAGCTGGGGTCCGAGCTGGACTCCACGATGTTGGGTGCGCCTACAGGGCTGTGCCAGCCCTGAGGGGCCTTCAGGGCCCCTGGCTGCCCGGCCACTCCTGGCTCCCACCCCACGTGGAGAGGTGCCAAAGCCACAGCGGCAGGCGAAGGTGAGACCACAGGCCTGGCCGTGTGTGGGCCCACGCCAGGCACAGGTGTCACGGGGTGGGCAGAGGCCCAGAGCCTGCCTGGGCCCAGTTGGGCTTCATGAGGTCCCCAGGCTGGAGCGAACAGGCAGGCTCTCCACCCTGCCCGCTCCAGGTTCAGTGGCTACCTGCAGCACAGTCCCCAGAGCCCCCCATATATGGGGGAGCTGAGGCTCAGAGTGGGACAGGCCTGCGTGCATCAGGGGTCCTCCGGCTCCTCACCGAGGCCAGGGCTCTCGGCCACTGAGCCCCGGGGGCCCTCAGCCAGGCCCTCTGCTGACCTCAAAGCCAGGAGACAAGAGCCCAGGGCTACCCTCCCTGCCTGGGGGAGAGGCGGGGGGCACAGATGGCGGTGTGCAGCTGGGAGGACTGTGCCCAGAGGCTACTGGCTCTGGGCCCCTGGAGTGCTGGAAGCCCGCTCGAGACCCCTGAGTGCATGCTCTGCCCACCCCAGCCAGTGCTGTCCCCAGAGTCCAGGCCATGAGCACCCACCTCGCGGCGGGACCAGAGGCAGGACCGGGAGGTGCAGAGGCAGGAAGGGGCTTCACCTTCTCTGAGACCCTCGGGGAGGCAGGGCCCAAGGTCCTGCCATGCTCGGGCCCCAGGATGGCCCGGCCAGGTGGGGCCCTGGATGTGGAAGTCAGCAGGCCGGTGTCTGAGCCGGGAGGCCACAGCGGGCGGCCTCACCTCCACTGCCCAGGGCTGCCCCCTGCAGGCCCCGCTGGCCCTGCCCAGCCACCCCCCTCCCACCCCGCCTGCAGGGGAGGGTGAAGCTGGCGCATGCCCACGGGGGTCACGGCCAACTCCTCCTCCTCCCTTCCCATTACCACTACCTCCGCATCAAAATGACAGGCACACAATTCTCACCAGCACAGAGGGAGGCCAGGAGGGACCCAGCAGGGGGCGGAGGGAAGAATGACCCAGCGGAGTGGGGTTTGGGGGGGCTGGCAACCCTGCCCCCCTGGGGCCCTGGGGGGCCAGATAAACCCCGGCCCCTGTGAGGCTGGGCAGGGAAGAGCAGCAGCCCCAGGAGCCACACACTCAGCCTCCACACGACACCCCCACATCCAGCGTGTACATCGTCACGTGCTGAGCTCCCCCCGCCACCTGGTCCCACACTCACCACACATCTGCACACTCGCTCGCACACTCGCTGCCCACGCACTGCCCGCCCCCACCCCCCACAGCAGCCCTGGGCTCTGTGCGTCCAGCCTGGCTCCTCTCTGGCTTGTCTCCCTGAACAGTCCAGCCAAGACTCCCCCTTGGCCGCCCGGAAAGCCTGGGGAGATACTGCCTGTCTCCCCCACCATGCTCCCCAAGGACCCCAGCCTGGCCTGCTCCGCGGTCAGCTGAGGGGGCTCAGGAGCAGGCCAGGAGGGGTGTGGGGGTGTGGGAAAGGCCCCTCCACCCCATCCACCACCAGCGCCCTGGAATGCGCTGAGCGCAGCGGCCCGCCTAATCCGCGCTCCGCCCGCGGGGCGGCTGAGCCCCTGGAGCAGGGCAGCCAGGGGAGGCCGGGCTGGACTGGGGGGCTTGAATCACCAGGCGGCCAGACGGCCTCAAAGTCCAGGGCACGGTGGGTAGGCCTCCTCTCTTGACGAGGTTGGGGCGTCTGGGTCCCGGAGACCCTGGAGGCTGAGGCTGACTGGGGGGCTGCCTGGGCCATGCCTTGCCTCCAAGAATGGAGGAGAAGTGCTTTCCTGGGGGTCTGGGGGTCCTCGGGAGTGGAGTGAAGCCTGAGAGCCAGGCAGGCCCCCGAGGAAAGTGGGTAGGGAGGGGGCCACCCTGTCCCGGAGCTGGACTAGAGGACCTGCTGGTGGGGGTGGCGAGAGGCTGAGGGGGCAGGGAAGGCAGGTGACCTCATCCCTGGGGTGGGGCCCCGCGCCCCTGCCCAGCCCAGCCGCTATATCCCCAGGCTGCGCTGCTCCCCTCAGAAGCTGGAGAGATGGCCCTGCAGGTGGGTGAGACCTGGATTTGGGGAGCAGAGAGCAGGGCCCAGTGGGGCCCCGCCAGCTGTGCTCCCCCTCCCCGGACACCCCCCGGCCAAGTGGGCATGTTGATCAAGGGGCTGGGGTCTGGGCACGGGCCACAAGCTGTGGGGCTTCCTGGGGGAAGGGGTACCCCAGGGAGAGGAGCCCCGGGACCCAGGCCCTCTGCCGCCCCTTTTGTCTGCAGTTTGAAGCCTTCCACGCGGGCGGCCTGGCCCCGGGCTGGAACCTGCTGGTGCAGGGACATTCTGACTCTGGAGAGGACCAGTAAGGGATGCGCTCTCCCCCTCCCGGGTCCCCTCCTCGGCCTCTGCCGGTGACTGCCAGCCGCCCTCACCAGCGCCATGGTGCCCCCCAGGTTTGAGATCAACTTCCTGTCTGAGACGGGCGACATCGTCTTCCACATCAAGCCCCGGTTCTCCAGCGCCACCATGGTGGCCAACACTTTCCAGGGCGGCCGCTGGGGCCAGGAGGAGGTGTCCAGCGTCTTCCCGCTGGTGCTCGGGGAGCCCTTTGAGGTGAGGGGCTGGGGCGAACCCCTGGGAGGTGGGGGAATCCGTGGGGCGGGAAGGGGAGGCCTGTGGGGTGGGGCAGGGAGGTGGGGGCAGGGTCTGTGGACTCACCAGGGCCACCCACTGCTTTGCGGGGTCGCACTGAGGTGCCCCGTGCCCGCGGCTTCCAGCAGCCTTGCTGTCCCTGCTGGGGCTCCGGCTGAGTGGGGGGCTTATTGCAGATGCTTACAGGGGGGAACCAGTTCGGGAGTCTCCCTGCTGGGTCTGGGGGCTGCAACCCCTGGCTGCCGGCTTACTCCTCTGAGGCGAGGGGAAGGGGCCCCCAGCTGGGGGCTCTGAACCCCTGAGGGGCGGGCCTGCATGACGGGGGTGGGGGGTCCACGTGCTGAGGGGACCCGGGCCCGCCCGCCCCCGCCGGGCCCCGGGCTCAGAGCTGTTGGAGCTCACGCGGGGGCAGGACGCGGGCCCCAGGGCCACAGGTCCCTGGCCTCCCGCCCCCAGATGGAGGTCAGCTCGGACGCGGAGCACTTCCACGTCCACGCCCAGGAGCACAAGGTGCTGCAGTTTGCCCACCGCCACAGGCCGCTGGCCGCCATCACGAGGGTGCAGGTGCTAAGTGACCACCGCCTGGCCCAGGTGGAGCTGGCCCGGAAAGGCCTGAGCTGGGGGTAACGTTCCGCCCGCGGGGCATCTTTATCTGGCGTCCCACCCGCCCGGGAGGGGTCTGTGGGCTCGGTCCTCCCGCTGCAATCCTCTGCGAGCCAGTGGGCCCGTGCGGGGTGGGCGGGGGGCGGGGCCGGAGCTCAGGCGGGCCGATGCTTGCAGGGCCGGGGGCTACTGAGCTGTGTCGGAAGTCCCAGGATCGAGCCTTGGCTGTTGACCCTCCCACGTCCAGTGAAGCCCACTCTGGAGAAGCTGGGGTGAGAGGGCTCTGTGGTTCTGGGATCCGCATTTCAGCTCCACCTCCAATAAAGTTTAAGCAGGCTACAGGAGCTTGGCTGCTGTGAGACAGGGGTGGGCCAGTGCGGGGTGGGGGCCAGAAGTCACTGAGACCTGTGTCTTGGGGATGGTCTGACCCTTAACTCATCCCTGCGACAGACACAGGCTTGGGGTGGTTGTTACTGTTCGGCCGCTCAGTCGTGTCTGACTCTTTGCGACCCCGTGGACTGTAGCACACCAGGCCTCCCTGTCCTTCACTGTCTCTCGGAGTTTGTTCAAACTCTTTCCCATTGAATCGATGATGCCATCCAACCATCTCATCCCCTGTCACCCCCTTCTCCTCCTGCCTTCAGGGGGGAGTCCTCCTCTAGGGGCGGGGGTAGAAGTGGTGATGAGATTGGGGTCGGTGGGGGGAGCTCCTGGCCGGAAGGTCCCAGCTGGTCCTCACCCAGGACACCAGACTCACACCCTCCAGCTCTGCCCCCTTGGGAAGTCCCCAAACTGTCTCCTCACCCCGCTTCTCGAAGGGTGGAAGGAAGGGGTCCCACCTGGACAGAAGGGCCCTTCTGGGTGTGGGGAGGATGGGGGAGCCCTGGGGGCCGCGTCTGGGGAGAGTGCACACGGCGGGGGGTCCCCTGGCCCTGGTTTCAGAGCTCACCCATCCACCCCTCTATCCATCTCAATTAAACCAGTGACAGCACAATTTAGAATGACTCTTAACAGGTGTCCACCCTGTACGGTGAGTGACAGAGAAAAGTCAGGTCAGCAATCGCAGACGCAGGAGGGCGGCTGTGGCAACAGCGGCCCGGGTCCGAGAGGCAGCTCTGCGGCTCTGAGGGGCGAGGGGCGGCCTTGGGCGAGCTTCTGACCCTCTGGGGGCTGGGCGAGCCCTCAGCTCATGGGGAGCGCTGGGACTCGTGAACAGACCCAGGGGAAGCCCGAGAGAGGGGCTGGCACTCATCCTGCAGGAATCCCTGGCAGGATCCGCCCTGGTGTCTCCTGCTCAGTTACGATGGGGAAACTGAGGCTGGGAGGGAAGGAGGTCAGCAGGGAGGGGCTCAGAGAGGGCAGGGCCCAGTGACCACCCCGGCTGGGGCCCTCCAGAGCGGAGGAGCCAAGGGGCACCCGGACAGAGGGCAGACACAGCGCCCCCACCCCCAGGTGGGACAATGGCGGCCCCAGCCTCCAGCAGAGCGGCTTCCTTCCTGTCTCCGCTCACTTCCCCGCCTGTGTCCACAGCCCAGCTGGCCCAGGAGCCCCTTCCCACCCCCTCCTGTGGGAGGCCTGGCCTTTTGTGTCGGCCAGGAGGGGTTGGGGGCTGGTGGGCCAGTGGACGTGTAGCCGGTCAGGCCCCAGGAAGGACTGGGGTGGTGGGAAGGGGCCAGGGTGGGGGTGGGGGTCTGAGCCCACGGCGGGGGCTCCCTCCTCACGGTATGGGCCCCCTGCTTCACCTTGAGATGCTTGCTCGCCCTCTCTGGGCCTGGTCTCCTTGTGGGCAAAAGGCCCCTCTCCTGGTGAAACTCTGCCTCCCCGAGAGGGATGCAGGTGGGAGGGCGGGCACGGCTTTCATTTTCTTCAGTTCGGGGCAGGGGCCGCTGAGTCTGGGGACGTCGTGGGCTCGGAGGCAGACACACTGACTCCGGATTTTGCTGGGCTCTACTTGAGGGCCAGGTCTGCACCATCTCCCAGGGACTTGGCCGGATATAGAGAGAACATTCCTTTCACAGGTGGGAGGCAGGCTCAGAGAGGTCAAGTGACTTTCCTGGGGTTGCTCAGCAGATGAGAGATGGAGCCAAAACATCCATCTGACAGAATTCACACACACACACACACACACACACACACACAGAGCACCCCTCGAAGTTGGTCCTGAGCTAAGGCTGCTTCAAATCAGCACTTCTGTGGGGCGAGTCAGACCTCAGGGGCCCCAGGCCCACTGTGTCTGGAGCCCCAGCTATGAAGCGGGGTGCAGGGGGCTACGGTCTCAGAGAGTGCTGCTGCGGGAGCTGTCTGCCGTGTGGTGACCCTTCCATGAACCCCAGCCCGCTCTCAGCACAAAGGGCAGGGGGTACCCACCTGTCTACGACTGCACCGCAGCCCCGTGGCCAGAACTCACACTGTGCCCTCGGCGCAGCGACCCTCCCCTGGGAAGCCCTCCCTGCCTTCTGCTCCCTCCACCTCCTGCCCTCCTCACGCTGTCTCTTCTGGAGGCCGGGGACCAGGTCCAACTCCAGCCTCCTCCTCCCCCAGCCCCAGCCACTCCAGAGCACGTCCAGCCCTGGAAATTGCTGAACGAGTGAGTGAGTGACTGACCTGGGGAAGGCCACTTAGAGCTTTCGACGAGTCAGAGATGACCCTCCCACCAGGGACCACGGAACGGTAGAGGCCTCTAGTGCTACCTCCGTCCTGTTTGAGGGGAGCCCCACACCTGGGACTTGAGAGCAAACCCAACCCCTCCCCTCTGCGCCCGAAGGCCTCGCACTTCAGGCATCTCTTCTCCCGCAGCTCCTCCACCTGCGTCCAGTCCTGAACAGGAGCCGTCTCTGCCCCAGGGCCTTTGCACCAGCTCCTCCCTGCAAACCCTCCCCCAGCGCCCAGCCAGCCTACCCCTTCTGGTTATTCAGGCCCCTCTTCTGCATGCTGTCTCCCCGCAGGGACCACTAGGCTCCCTGGCCGAGTTTACTCTCCATCACTGTTGCACTTGCTCTGGAGGAGCAAAGTTTGGTTCATGGATTTAGCTGCTCCCAGGTTGGCCATCTCTCTCCCTGCCTGGACAGCCAGAGCCCAGACGGTCCCCCACTGCGCTCACCCCTTCAAACTAGGCACAGGAGGACGTGGGTCCAGAATGGGCAGCTGCTCTGACTTTTATAAACCCCAAGTTAAGTTGCTGTCCAATAACATCTGTTTTTACTAACAAATACTGACCACTACATATACAGAATGAGGCATCAACCTGCAAGCTGCCCTGGAGCTGACCAGTTCAGGGCCTCTGCTCTGAAATCCACTGTTGCCTGTCCAGTCCCACTGGGACAGGGTTACAGGTTACCGGGGCTGGGCGGGCAGCCAGCCCGCCACTCCCTGTCCGAAAGCCTCTCCACCTCCCGAGGAACACTCTGGCCAGCAGAGGCACCAGACACAGGCCTGTCTCAACCCCAGTGGCAGGCTGCAGGGACCTGCTTCCAGGGACCGCCAGGGAGTGCCTGGGCCCAGGGTTTGAGCTCGGGCAGAACAACAGCCTGGGCCTGAGGCCAGCTGCTGAGACGGGGAGAACCAGGCACGGCCGGGCCCTTCCTGTCTGCCTTACTGCGGAACCCCAGCCCTGGCCTGCGCCGAATGACGTGTGTGCGCGCACGTGTGTGTGTGTTAGTCACTCAGTCTTGTCCGACTCTTTGCAACCCCCTGGACTGTAGCCTGCCAGCTCCTCTGTCCATGGGATTCCAGGGAAGCCCCCAGTGCATGATGGACTTGAGCCAATTACAGCTTGTCTGACCCTCACTTTCCAGTTGGACACTTGGCCTTGGAGAGGGGGGCGTGGGGCAGGTGTGATTTGCCCCAGCTCCCCCCTCAACCCTGGCTGGAGCCCCTGACCCCTCAGTCGCCGCACAGCACCGCCCTGGGTAGGGGCTTGACCCTCCCGGTTACCCCCTCCCCACCTGTCGGCGGAAGCTGTCTTTGCAGCGCCGAGGCAGTGACTCCAGCCCTGAGGGTGAGGGCCCCAGCCAAGGGAAGCCCCCGCCCCCAGCCCCACAAGCAGCAGCCCTTCCCTGCGGAAGCCCCGTGGACATCAGCTGACTCAGGGAGGCAGGGCTCCTCCCGTGGGAATTGAGCCCCCAGCCCTGCCTGCCCCCGGCAGGCTCTCCTGCAGGAGGCGGAGGTGGTGCTGCCGTGCTGGGGTGGTCCACTGCAGCGGGTCCTGGGGAGCTGGCCTGTCCACCTGGGAAGGCTGTGGAGGGCGAGGTCCTGCACAGAAGTGGGCTCAGCCTCCTCCCTGGGTCGCGGCTGTGGGTTTTGTTGGGGGGGGCGGCGCCTCTGATGTGCCAAGGGCGTTCCTGCTGGCCTCACTGGGCTCAAGCGCCATCTTCCCCCGCCCCAGCCCGTTTTGGTCCCATGGGTAGGGTGGCGACATGGGAGGAACGTCCCCTCCCAAGGCCGCCTGGTCCTCTAGAGGCCTGGGCTCACGTCTTCCTCCCCAGAAGGAGAAGGGCAGCCCGAGGACCCTGGGCTGGGGGCTGAGAAGGTTCCACCAGGCAGAGGGGAGAAGAGCTGGGAGCGGAGGAACCGGGATGGGCCAGAGGCATCAGCATCCCCCTCCTCTGGGGCCCTCCAGGGGGGTGGGGCCCGTCTCCCAGCTTGGTGGGGGGGCACCTCTGAAAGCCAGGTCCTGTTCCCCGGCGGAGGGGCGGCTCTCCTCCAGAGCCTGGGCCACGCCCCCCACCCCCACCCACTCTCCTCTCTGTTCACTGTCCCTTCCCACATGGGGTCTTGGTGATGATTTCAGGGGTTAAAGGCAGCCCAGCTTTGGGGGGATAGAACTCGCCAAGAGAGGGCTCAGTCATGAAAAATGTGAGTGCTGTGACGGCTGGGACCCGGGGCCCCCAGGGGCTCGGCAGAGAAGCTGTCTTTTCTAGACACTTCGCTGTGACCTCACTTATCTTCACAAGAGCCCTCTGAGGTCGGTCCCGTTGTCGATATTTACATGAGGGATGTCAGACACAGAGAGGGGAAGACGTTTGCCTGAGGGCACACAGCTCGGCCTTGGCAGAGCTGGGATCTGAACCCGGGCAATCTGATTCCAGAGCTTTTTAGATATTTGTGTGGAAGTTGTTGGAAAAAACATGTATATGGATACATATTTAGTGCTATTTTCATCGCTTTTCTTCCTTTTAAGAATACTTTTCGCAGTTACTGACGGTTGTGCGGGTCTTCACTGCCGCCTGCAGGCTCTCTCCAGCTGTGGACGGGGCAGCGTGGCTGCTCTGGCCATGAAGCCGTGGCTCGACGCGCTCGGGGTTTAGCGGATGCAGCACGCGGACCCAGCGGTCGTGGTGCGTGGGCTTAGCTGCCCTGCGGCACGTGGGATCTTCCTGGACCAGGGAGCAAACTCATGCTCCTGCATTGGCAGGCAGTTTCTCAACCACTGGACAACCAGCGAAGTCCTCCTTACTGTTTTTTTTTTTTTAATGAGGTTTTGTGTTTGCAAACATGGATTTTGTAAACACCATTTGGGGGGGGCTCTGACCCCCCACAGCTGGGGAGGCGTGGGTCTCTCTGGCCCTGGCAGAGCCCACACTCATGTCTGATTCCTGCAGGTCTGCCCCTGGGGGGGCAGGCAGGTAGTGGGAAGCGGGTAGAGCCAGTGGCTGTGGCCCATCTAGGCCCCGAGGGAGCCCAGGGGCTGGCTGGAGGGGACCCTGCGTACTCTGGCCAGCTGCCTGCAACCTCCTGGAACCTGGAGAAGGAGACAGCCTCCTGGGAGCGCCAGGCCCTGGGCCTTGTGGGGGTGGGGGGCGCATGGAAGTGGGGCGTGAAGGAGGTGGCCTGCTCCTACGGCCCCTGCGGGAAGGCGCCTCCAGCTGCACCGTGACCCGGCTGTGCTTCGACTGGACCCTGGCTGTGGCTTCAGGACCCTGGAGACAGCCCGCCACCCTCCCTCCAGCCCCCGCCCTCCCTCCAGCCCCGAGCCTCGTTCCTGTGTGGTGAGCACTGCCCTCCCCGACAGCCAGCCTTTCAGAGCCCGCTCGCCTGGGACCAGTTCCAGCCCACGGGACAAAGCGGTAACCAGGGCCGCGGGCCCGGCTGACCCTGGACGGGCAGTTGGCTCCGCTGCCTGGCGGGGCCCTTGCCATGGTTACAGCCCACCCAGGGCTCCGCTCAGAGGCTGGCATTGTCTGGGTGTCAGTGTGGTGAGTGCGCGGGCACTCTGGCGAGGGCTTTCCCACGATCCCGGCTCTCAGCCGCCCTGGGGGGCTGAGCGGGCACCGGCTTTGGCACCTGGGGAAGTGGGGGCCCGGGGAAGAAGCGTGCTGGGGAGTCGGGGTTGGCCTTGGGACGAGGCTCTGAGTCAGCGCCTGAGGCGTTCAGACGATGAGCGCGGTTCCCCACCTTTGCAAGGGAGTGTCAGCAAAATGACGGGACTGCTGTGACGCGGACCGTGAACACATCCAGGCTGACTCGGCCGCTCCACCAGTTCCGTTCCCAGGCGGACAGGAGCACGCGCGGCTCAGACGCCCTCAGGCCTCCGAGCCTCTGCCCCCCGACCACTCTGCCTAAATGCCCGTCAACCAGTGCTGTCCCTGGGCACAGATCTTCCCTAACCCCTCACCACGGAGCAGGAAGGGCACTGTTTCACTCGCCCCTTTTAAAACACACACCAGCTTCTCTTTGGACACTTGTCCTTCCCTTGTGCACTGTGGTCTTGAGGCGAAGAAGATCCCCCCTCAGAGGCTGAAGGTGCCTGGAGGGTCTTCCTCCTGGGCCCCTCTCCCTCCCCTGGGTCAGCCCAGGATGGGCCATTTGGCGTTGTCTGCTGGATCTGGGTCTTGAACGAAGGACACAAGAATGGGTCTACTGACTGCACCCACCACCCTGTGGTCACCACAAGGTTAAATCAAACGCTGAGGAAAAACACAAAAGCAGAGACTTCGCTGGTGGTCAGGGGTTAAGACCCCACCCTTCTACTGCAGGGGGCATGGGTGGAATCCCTGGTGGGGGAACTAAGACACCCCATCTCTGCTGTGGGGCGCAGCCAAAAAATAAAATAAAATCCAGTGTCGAATTGTTTTAAAACATCTTCAAAAAAGATATTCAAACAGCAAGAGAAAGAGAAGTCTCACATTCACAGAACAAGAGTAGGGTGATGGCTCACTTCTTAACAGGGAGACAAGTGGAAGGACACACTCAAAACAGTAAAAGAAAAAGAAGTCAGCCCAAAATCCTATATCCAGCAAAACTATCATGAATGAAGGTGAACTGAAAACAGTTCCAGGTTTATAAAGTCCAAGGAGGAGCGTTGCAGGCAGACCTGCCTTACAAAAAATACTAGAAGAAGTCCTTCCGGGTGAGAAGAAATGACAAGAGACAGTAACTCAAACCTACAGAAATAAATGAAAAGCACTGAGATGGTAAATATGTGCATTAAGTAAAAGACCGGGTAAATGTATTTTGATTTCTTACCTTTTTTAAAAGACATAAGATTGTGTAACTAAATAAGGATAACGCTGTATACTTTAAAAAATGATTTTACCACTGTATTTATGACAGATATACAGATGTAACACATATGACAATAATAGCACAAAAAAGTGGAGGGAGGTAGAGTTATAAATGTTATGGAATTAAGTCAGTATTATTCAGAAGGAGATGCTGATAAGATGCATATGTAAACCTCATGGCAAACACTAAGAAAATTATTAAAAATATAGTTTTAAAAAATCAACAGAGAGACTTCCCTGGTGGCCCAGAGGTTATGATTCTGCTCTTCCAGTGCAGAGGACCCAAGGTTTCATCCCTGGTTTGAGCCCTAAGATTCTGCATGCTACAAGTTGCAGCCAAAAAAACCCACAAAAACAGAGAAATTAAAGTGGTGTGTGTGTGTGTGCATGCATGCTAATTCATTTCAATCGTGTCCGGCTCTGTGCAGCCTCATGGACTGTAGCCTGCCAGGTTCCTCTGCCCATGGAGGAGGAGGATGTCCATGACATTCTCCAGGCAAGAATACTGGACTGGGTTGCCACGTCCTCCTGCGGGGGATCTTCCCAACACAAGGATCAAACCTGCTTCTCTTTTGTGAATATTTATGTGAATTATGTGAATAATTATATTAAATATGAATTTGAGTCTAAACACCCCAAATCAAAAGGCCAGTGCTTTCAGACTGTATTACAAAAATTTTGCATGACAAAAAAAATTTTAAATCAAGATTCAAATCCATATTGTCTAAACCTTAGATTCAAAGACACAAATAGATGAAAGAAAATGGACAGAAAAAGATACACATGGAAACATCCGGCCACAAAACAGCTCAGGTGGCTGTGTTAACATGAGACAAGATAGACATTAACATAAGACATATGACTAGAGACATTTCATAATGATATAGCAATTATAAATGTATGCATCTCTAATGCAAGAGTCTCAAAATACATGAAGCAAAAGCCGACAGAACTGGAAGGAAAAAATTAAACAACGCAGTTGGAGATTCCAATACCCTACACTGGATAACTGATAGGAAAACTCGTCAGCAAGTCAGGAAGGATAGAGAAGACGTGAACAACACTGCAACCAACTAGACTTGACACGTACAGACACCGCACCCAGCAAGGGCAGGAACACATTCTTCCCGAGCGTACCTCGGACCAACTCAGGACAGAGTGTGTGCGTAGCCACAGATCACGTCTCAAGACACTACACAAAGTGTGTTCCAGCCATAGTGGAATTAAATTAGAAACCAACAGCAGAAAATCATCTGGGAAAGCCTCAAATATCTGGAAAACAAACAACATGTTTCAAGAAAACATGAGTCAAAGAAGAAATCACTAGAGAAAACAGGGAATGTTTTAAACTGAATGAAAATGCATGCATGCATGCTTAGTTGCTTCAGTTATGTCTGACTCTGCGACTGTATGGACTGTAGCCCACCAGGCTCCTCTGTCCATGAGATTTCCCAGGCAAGGATACTGGAGTGGGTTGCCATGCCCTCCTCCAGGGAACCTTGCCAACCCAGGGGTCGAACCCATGACTCCTGAGTCTCCTGCATTGGCAGGTGGATTCTTCACCACTGAGCCACCCAGAAAGCCCAAATGAAAGTGAAAACACAGCATAACAAGCACCGCAATAAAAGCAGCACTTAGAAGCAAACCGTAGCTCTGGGTCAGAAGTCTCAAATCGATAACGTAAGTTTCCACTTTAAAAGCTAGGAGGAGAAAGTTAAACCCAAAGCAAGCATAAGGAAGGAAATAATAAAGGCGAACACAGAAATCAATGGTAGCAGAAAAACAAAAGAGAAAATCAATGAAACCACAAGTCGTCTTTTTAAAAAATATTGTGACTTCCCTGGCTGTCTAGTGGTTAAGACTCCATGCTTTCAATGCAGGGGGCTAGGGTCCGATCCCTGGTTGGGAAACTAAGATCCTACAGGCTGAGCCAAGCTGTGCTTAATCGATCAGCCATGTCCACCTCTTTGCAGCCCTATGGACTGTAGCCAGGCTCCTCTGTCCACGGGATTCTCCAGGCAAGAACACTGGAGTGAGTTGCCACGCCCTGCTCCAGGGGATCTTCCCAACCTAGGGACTGAACTTAGGCTTCCCGCATTGTAGGTGGATTCTTTACTGTCTGAGCTACCAGGGAAGCCCATGAATACTGGAGTGGGTAAACTATCCGTTCTCCAGGGAATCTTCCAATCAGTGTGGTGAAAAAAGTAATTAATTTTTAAAAATTAAAAAAAATAAATCTTTAGCTAGACTGACCAAAAAAAAACACAAAAGGACAGAAGGTACAAATTACCAAATTCAGAAACAAAAGAGGTGAGAACACTTACCCTACAGAAATAAAGGCCTATAAGAGAATATTATGAACAACTTTATATTAGCAAAATAAACAACTTAGATGCAATGAATAAATTCCCATAAAGACTCAAAATTTTAAAACTTGCTTAAGAATAAATTGAAAGTTGGAAAAGACCTGTAGCAAGGAAATTGAATTAGTAAATTAAATTCTTCCCACAAATAAAAGTCCATCCCAGATGGCCTTACTGATAAATTCTACCAAACATTTGAAGAAAAAATAATGCCAAAGCTCTCACAAAATGAAAGAGGAAACATTTTCCAACTCATTCTATGAGGACATTCCCCGACACCAAAACAAAGACATCACAAGAAAACTACAGACCAATATCCTTATGAACACGGATGCAAAAACCCTTAACAAAATATCACAAACTGAATAGAGTGCCATGTAAAAAGGATTATACGCCATGACCAAGTGGGATTTATTCCAGGAATGCAAAGTTGGCTTAACATTCTCAGATCAATTAATGTAATATTCCCAACTGACAAAAGAGAAGAGAAAAGCCACAGGATCACCTCAATAGATGCAGGAAAGCATGTCACAGAGTCTAATACCCATTCGTGATAAAAACTCACAAGAAATGGAGGGAATTTCTTCAAACTGATTAAGCAATCTATGAAAAGTATGAATAATACCATGCTTCATGATGAAAGACTACATTTCCTCTCTAGCGTTGGGGGGAAAAAAAAAGTATATCTGCTCTTGCCACTGTTATTCAACATTATACTGAAGGCTCCAGCCAGTGGAATAAACAAAAATAAAATAAGATAAAACAAAAGAAATAAATGAAAGGCATTCTGGTTGCAAAGGAAGAAGTAAAACTATCACTACTCACAGATGACACAGTCCTGTGTGTATTATGTTAAATCCTAAGGCATCTCCCCCCAAAGCTATTAGAACTAATAAATGAGTTTAGCAAGGTAGCAGGATTTAAAATCAATATACAAAAATCAATTGTATTTCATTTAAAAAATATTTTTATTTGTTTATTTGGTTGTACCGAGTCTTAGCTGCAGCATGCTGGATCTAGTTCCCTGAACAGAGATCAAACCCAGGCCCCCTGCATTGGGAGCGTGGACCGACCCCTGGGTCGGGAAGATCCCTTGGAGAAGGAAATGGCAACACACTCGTTTCCTTGCCTGGGAAATCCCATGGACAGAGGAGCCTGGTGGGCTACAGTTATGGGGTCGCAAGAGTCAGGCACGACCTAGGGACTAAACCACCACCACCAGGATGGCTAGAACCAGAAAGACAGTAAGAAGCGTAGTGGGGATTGGGGACATTGAAACCCTCAGGCATTGCTGCTGACATGCCAAATGGTGCATCCACTTTGTAAAAGTCTGCAGTTTCTTTAAAAAGTCAAACTTCCATGCGACCTAGAATTTCTACTCTCAGGAATCTACTCAAGAGAAATGAAAACCTATGTCCACACACAGATGTATCGATACATGAATGTGCACAGCATGATCTCCACAGTGTCCCCCAACTGGAAACAGTCTAAACGGCCTTCAGCTGAGGAAGGGCCAAACAAGACGGAGTCCATCCAGACGATGGGATACTATTCAGCAATTAAAAAAGTAAGTGCTGATACCTGTGACAACTGAAGGAATCTCAGAAACATGCTAAGTGAAGCCAGACACACAGGACTACTAATACTGCAAGATTCAATATAAATGTTTGGAAAAGGTAGACCAAAAGAGACGGAAGCAGGTCAGTGATTTCCTGGGGTTCCAGTGGAAGCAGAGTGGGCTAAACAGACTTGGGGGCACGTTTGGTGTGATGGAAATGTTCTAAAACTGGATTGTGGTTATGGTTGTATGACCCTGTAAATTTACTAGAAATCATGTACAAAGGGTAAATTTTGTGTGATGTTAATTTTACCTCATCAACAAACCTATTTTTTTTAAAAGAAACAAACGTGTATTATTTTGTGGTATCATAGTATCTGTGTTTGTTATATTATTTTATTGTGTGAAAAATACAATACCATTTATAATCACTAAAAATAAAAACTCAAGACGCAAGTCTAGAGCTTCCCAGGTGGCGCTAGTGGTAAAGAATCCGCCTTCCAGTGCAGGAGATGCAAGAGATGTGGGTTTGATACCTGGGTCGAAACCATGGAGGAGGGCATGGCAACCCACTCCAGTATGCTTGCCTGGAGAATCCCATGGACAGAGGAGCCTGGGGGGCTACGTCCATGGGGTTGCAAAGAGTCAGACACGACTGAAGTGACTTAGCACCCGCACACAGATGCAGATCTAACAAAACACGTATAGGACTTTTATGCTGCAAACTACAAAATACCAAAGAAAGAAATAAAAGACTTAATAGTGGAGAGACAGACTTTCCTCATGGAATATAAGGCTCAACATAGTTAAAGATGTCATTTCTCCCCAAATTGATATACAGATTCATGCAATTTCTGCAAAGATCCCAGCAATATTTTTTGTAGAAACAGAGAAGAGTACACTAAAATTTATGTGGAAAGAAAGGAACTCAGCTAAAACAATTTTGAAGGAGAACGAAAGGAAAAGAATTACTCTGCTCAGTTTCAAGTCTTACTCGTCAGTGACAGTGATCGACAGCGCGAGGTGTGGGTGGAGGGTAGACACACAGATGGAGGGAACACAGAACTTGGAAAAAGCACTGCCTAAGTACAGCCAGCTGATTTTTGACAAAAGTGCAAAAGCAATTCACTGGAGGAAAGATTGCCTTTTCAGTAAACAACGCTGGAACAATTGACTAGCCACAGGCAGAAATAGCAAACTTCAGGGGCATCGCTGGCGGTCCAGTGGTTAAGGATCCGCCTTGCCACGCAAAAGGCCACCAGTTCGACCCCTGGTCCTAGAAGATCCCACATGCCACGGAGCCACGAAGCCTTAAAACGCACCCGCTGCAGCTCTCAGGCCCAGAGCCTGCGCACGGAGACGAGAGGCCCCTGCTCCCCACACCTAGAGAAAGCCCACACGCCTCCACCAACACCGAGCACAGCCTAAAATAAATCAATTTAAAAAATGTAAACTTCAATCTAAGCAACACAACTGATTTTTAAAAATCAACTCAAATTAATCATGGACTTAAGTGTATAATAGAAAACTTTTAGATGGCATAGGAGAGCTTTGGGACCCAGGACTTGATGGAAGAGTTCTTAAATCTAACACCAAAGTCACAGTCTGTTAAAAAAAATGAATAAGTTGAATCTCATAAAAAAAAAAAAAAACCCAAAAAACCTCCTGCTCTGTACAAGACCCTCTTAAAGGACAAAAAGATACATGCTTGCAGAGTGGGAACAAATATTTGCAAACCACACATCTGACAGAGGACTCATTTCCAGGGTTTGTAAGAACTCTCAGAACTCCACATTAAAAAATCCAGTGAGAAGACGGACAAAAGACACACCGACAAAAGGCCCACTTGCCGGGGCCCCCACAAGTGGACAAGTGCGTGCAGGGGCTGGACCGGTCCGGAGCCCAGGGTGGGGCGGGGCGCGGCGGGGCCTGCCGCTCTCCGGCAGCACCACGCATGCGTGCACCTGCCCGTATTCGATGTCACCCCCCGAACAGAGGAGGCCCAAGGACCGACTCGGGCCTGGTGGTCCTAGGGCTAGGTCCTCGGGGCTTCAGGACCCGGGGGAGGCCCAACAGGGGCCCTCGGTGAGGAGTGACCTCAGAGAGCAAGTCATGGAGCGGAACGTGAGGGCTTGGTGAGGGCCACCCACCCCTCTCCTGCCAGCCCATCACTTCTGAAAGATTCACCAGGCCCGGGAACTGCCCACGCCCCTTGGAAAAGCCCTTGGATTTCCCAGCAAAGGCCCCGCCCGGCAGGCGGTATTCCCGACCCGAGGCTGCCCCCTGGCGGGAGTCACGGGGACACCGCAAACCCAGCCCCGAGCCGACCCAGGGACCCGGTCACCGTGCCTGGTGGACCCCTCCGCAGAGGTCCCACGTGGCGCCAGTGGTAAGGAACCCACCTGCCAAGACGCGGGTCCAGTTCCTGGGTCAGGAAGCGCCCCTGGGGGAGGAAATGGCTATCCCCTCCAGTATTCTTGCCCAGAGAATCCCATGAACAGAGGAGCCTGGCGGGCTACAGTCATGGGCTCGCACGGAGTCGGGCACGACTGAAGCGATTGAGCACGCACACCTCCCCAGAGGGGACCTCGCTGGTGCCCATGGCGTCGGGAGGAGGGTGGGGAAAGCCCTGGGGTCACTCAGAGCTGCAGGCCAGGCTTGTGTCTGGCCCCTGGGAAGGCCCCTGCCTGAACGCAGCCAAACTCCTGGGGCAGCTGCCGGGCGTGGCCTGGAGGACTTCGATCTTGGTCAGACCCCTCTCTCACTTCACTTTCCTTACAGCTACGGTGCCCACTCCTCAAACTTACACAGTCTATTATGGCGGCCTCTGGTCACTTGTGACCACCTGAACACTTGGATGGCATCACCGACTCAACAGACATGAGTTTGAGTAAGCTCCGTGAGCTGGTGATGGACAGGGAAGCCTGGAGTGCTGCAGTCCATGGGGTCGCCAAGAGTCGGACACGACTGAGGAACTGAACTGAACTGAGCCCTTAAAACGTGGCTGGCCTGAATTGGTATGTGCTGAGTATAAAATACACACCGGATGTTGAAGTCTTGGTACAAAAAAAATTTACACTTAGGCTATAAAATAGCTTACAATAATTTTTATATGATCCACAAACTGAAATGATATTTTGTATTGAGTCAAATATATTGCTAAAATTAACTTCACTTCTTGCTTGCTTAGTGTTTAGGGAGGTTATAAGAAAGTTTTAAATTAACATGTGGTTCAAAGTGTTGTTGGGAAGGTTCAGTGAGATGGCACTGTGACCAGGATACCCTGATAAACAACAGCAAGTCATTCCCCACCGGAACAGCTGAATGTGCTCGGCCACTCAATCCTGTCTGCCTCTGAGAGCCCATGGACCGCAGCCTGCCGGGCGCCTCTGTCCACGGGATTCTCCAGGCAAGAGTACTGGAGTGGGGTGCCCTTCCCTCCTCCGGGGACCTTCCCGACCCAGGGATCGAACCTGTGTCACCTGCATCTCCTACACTGGCAGGCGGGTTCTTTATCCCCACGGCCCCGGAACAGAGTGGCCGATGACAGGAGGAATTTCCTCAAAATCTTGGTTTTATCTGAAAAACTGATAGTAACTCTGAATTCTGTTCTTGTGCTTCTTTTCGAAATTTTTCTTTTTAACAAAACTTGAATCAGTCAGCAGCTGAGGAAGAGGTGCCCCCTTTTACCCGGCGGGTCAGCAGGGCCTGTGATTGTGGCCACGCCGCCTCCGTGAGCCTGTCCAGCCCCCTCCCGCTGCCCCCACTCTGGTAACAAGAGCTAGAACTGGCTGCCTCATTCATTCCTCAGGAGTAGCCGAGGAGACTCAGCCACACATCTCCTGGGACCCCCCCACGAGACGGCCCAGAGCAGGGAGTGACCCTCCTCGCAGACAGAAAGCAAGAGAGCGAGCCCCACGAGAACTCGGCCCGGGTGAGTTCTGGAACTGTCCATCACGGGGGCAGACAAGCCATAGGCGGCAGCTGAAGTCGGCAGAGGAGTGGAGGTCGAGTGTGGGGAGATTCGGGGGAAGGCGCGGTCCCGGCTGTCCCGAGAACAGGGAGAGAAACCGGCGGGCTTTGAGGAGGAGGTGATGCCGCCCTGAAGGCCAGGGCGGCTCTCAGAGCCCCTCCCTGCCGCAGCTTTCGGCAGCGGCCTCCTGTGCCCGCTCCGTCACTCAGGCTCTTGGCAGCTGATGCCGGTTAGGGGCAGAGCCTGACCACCCCGGGCAAGGGCAGAGCCGCCCCAGGTGGCCACGGCCTTGCCCTAAAAGAGGCCCCTCCTGGAGTTGTTGGAGCCACAGGGTCCCCTGGGGTGGCTCCTGACGTTCCACACTCGCTGGGCGAGTGGACGGCCAGCAGCCCCATCCTCGTGCCTGAGAGGATCTGCGTGCACTCCCGCTGCGTCCTCGATCACAGCCAGCACAGGCACCAGCTGCTGCATCTTCCTGCACTCCGGCGGGTCCCCTGACCACCCTCCCTCTCTCTGGCAGGAGTTCACGCATTCACAAATGCATGCGTGCGTGCACGCACACACACACACACACACACACACACACACACACACCACACACCACACACGTATGTGGCCAGGCTGCACACCAGTTACTGCCTTCATACCCTCCGAGTGCACAGGGCTTGGAGAAAGCCTGAGAAAAGTGGATGCTGTGACAGCCAATTCTTACATAACACTTGAGGTGTTCGGCCAGGACAGAATGTGTTTCCATTCAAGACGTGACCACTCTGCTGAGCAGAGCGCATTTCGGCGTCTTCACCAGCTGAGAGGTGTGCAGTTTCTCAAAGCCCCTCAGAAAGCCTACAGCATCTTCCGCATGCCTGTCTCAAAGTGTCCTCAGGAAGGCGAGGCAGAAGCTGAGCTCTAGGACCACTGACTCCCCCAAAGCAGTGACGGGCGGGGGCCAGGCTCTGACCTCCACTCTTAAAAAAAATTATTTGGCTGCGCTGAGTCTTAGTTGCCGCATGCGGGATCTAGTTCCCTGGCCAGGGATGGAACCGGGCCCCCTGCGTTGGGAGGATAAAGTCTTAGCCACTGGACCACTGGGAAGTCCCCTGACCTCTACCCTCACCAGCTTTCGCATGAGCCTCTCTTTAACCTGGGGAGATGAGTACAGTAGCCGTCTTCTGGATCTAAGCCATCTAATGGGGGAGAGGCCACAGGTTTGTGTGGTTTCCGAGTTAAAGAGAGGCAGGCTGGGCTCACGAGTTAGGAAGAGGTTATCCAGCCACCAGGGGCAGTGTGGTAGTGAGCCTCCTGCCACGGCAGGTGTGCAAGGCAAAGCTGACCCAACCTGCTAAGGAGACTGCTGTGGGTTCGGGGTGACCCCAAGATCTCCTCCCACTCAAACATTTTCTGGTGCCAATTCCTTCACCTGCACAGACGTTACAAGTGTGTGTTTACTCGACAAGCCAAATTCGTGGGGGTGGGGGGTACACCAAGGAACAGCCTCCAAGGAGAGTCCAGCAAAACAGCCTCCGCACTGCCCCTGCGGTCCCCTGTGGGCGCACAGAGGGTCCAGGCGGGGACATGGATGTTGGTGGAGGAGAGACAAGGGAGGGCGGGCTGTGGAAAGAGCCCGCAGCCAGGACGGGCGGGGGCAGCAGTGGCCAAGGGGAGCCTGGGAGGAGGGCCCCACCCGGCGGCGGTGCCGGAGCCTGGGCCTGGCCTCCGCCAGCTGAGATGGGGCGCTGGCAGCCCTGCATGTGCTGGGAGTAGGTTCACGAGGGCCTGGGGTGATGGGAACACCCACAAGTACCCCTGTCCCAGAGCTTGGGCAGGCTCGGTGCCGACTCAGCGTCCCTGGCCTCCCTGCTGGCTGCACCCCGGTGACATTCAGGTCCAGCTCGTCCGGACAGGGCCCCTGGGAGGCCAGCACAAAGGCAGAGGGCACCCGGCCAGGTCCTAGGAACCCTGGGAGGCAGCATGCGGGGCTACAGCAGGGTATCCGTGGGGACCACCTTGACCCCACTCAGCTTAGAACGCCACGGCCGCAGCCTCGAGGAGCTCAGAAAATCCGTGTCTCCGGGCATCTGAGCAGGCTAACTCACGGCTTGCACCTCACCTCCACCTGGCACCTGCCTGCGTCTCCAGGCCTCATCAGGTACTACCTCTCCAGGCGGGTCCCTCAGCCAGGCCAGAAGCTCCGGGCTGGGGATGGGCTCAGGGCTGCCTGGCTTCTCAGCGCCTGCGGTGGGGTGCCCCTTCCAGGAGGCTGTGGCAGTGTGGGGGTGGCACGCACCCTCCGTACCTGGTTGACAGTGAGTGTTAGTTGCTCAGTCAGGTCTGACTCCTTGCAACTCCATGGACTAGAACCCCAGCTGCTATATCCATGGAATTCTCCAGGCAACAATATTGGGAGTGGGTAGCTGTTTCCTTCTCCAGGGGATCTTCCTGACCCAGGATGGAACCCGGGTCTCCTGCACTTCAGGCAGATTCTTTATCATCTGAGCCACCAGGGAAGCCCTTGGTCAAATACCTCTGTATTAGAACGGCGCCCTGATTGTGCCCTCGTTCTGGCCCTCACGGGGCATCAGAACTGGCTCTGGGCAGAGCTCACAGCCGCTGAGGGCAGGCGGCCTCGGGCACCCTGCCACCTTGGCCGATGAGGATGCAGCCCCGAGTGCCGGGCGCCCAGCCCTCCCTGGCTGCCGCCCACGTGGCGTGAGCTCCACTGGACAGGAAGAGGCCCCCAAATTAATTAACACATTTGAGGCAAGACTCTTGGCTCCACAGACGGGCGCTGACACCCAGGGCGGGGCTGCTCCGCTGGGTTTTTCCTCTCCCCTCCCCTCTGCGCTGGGCCTCCCTGCCAACACGCTGTCTCCCACATCACTCCACCCCAGGACCGCGGCGGGCTGTCGGCTGTGTCCTTCCCGCCAACTCCCCACTGTTCCATCGTCACCAGCCTGAGGGCCAAGCCATCCCGAGGCCCTGCCTGTCGCCTTCCTCCCAGCCAGTGTCTCCTAGGGAGGCTTTCCCAAAGGCTGGGCCTGACACCGGAGCCCCCAAGGCCTGCTGCCGGACGCACAGCCCATGCAGACAAGGCAGTGGGGGAAGGCGCTGCTCCTGAGCGCTCTGCTGAAGGGCAGGGCTCAGCGGGGAGTTAGGGTCGGAACACCTGGGTTCCTGAGGAATGGTGGGGCCAGAACAGACCATCACAGCCTCGCGGGGTCTCAATTTCCTCATCTGCAAAGTGGGGCCAATAATCCGTATAACTGTGGATTCTGGTCCAGCCCGTGACTTTACAAGAACCTTCCAGGAAGCCCTGGCGCTTCCATCAATATGCCTTTTCCCAAATTAGACCTCCTTCCTTGGAAAGTCTAGTCTCATGGCAACTTTTCTTCTTGGGAGTATGACACCCACGGACCACCCCGGGTCAGGAATGAAAGGGGCCCTCTGGCAAAGAGACTGGCACCCATTAGCAGAGTGCCCGGTGGGGACGGCTGGAGGAGAAGTGATGCACAGGAGGGGATTTCTGAAGACACGTTTGCCGGAGCCAGACCGAGTGCGCCCAGATTCTTCCCCTTCCTAACTGTGGGCTGGGCAGCAGACCCTGCCCAGGGCAGGACGGCCCTGTTCAGGCTGGTCCGCCCCCCACAATGCCCCACGACAGCCCCCATTCCACACCCCGGCGCTTCTCCCAAAGTGCTGTGGGAACTCCAAGCTCTGGGAAACATTTCTGGAAGAATTTAGAACCCAGACATTTTTCAACCAAACCTTTGAGAAATCCAGACCACTTCCAAAGCCGACTGACTTTGAAACCTGACACTTTAAATCCACTTTTCGAATTTGTGCCCCAAAGTTTTGAAACAAAAATATTCTGGAAACCTCCTGGAAGCAAGATACTCTGGGAGAAAACCAACTGAAATGGCAAAACTGTTTCATCTGGATTGTTTTTAAGCCCCCAATTTCTGTAAAGGGCTTTGAAGTAAGAGTGGTTTTGTCAAAGCCAGTTTCCGCTAGAGTTTTCCTGGGAAGCAGCTCAGATGCTTGAACTGAGCCCACAGAAGTGCTTGCTTGTCCCTTAAGGACACTTACCGCGCTGTAAACAGGGGTGGTGTCCAGATCTCGGGAGGAGTCTGGGATCCCTCACTTCACACACTTCTCAAACTCTCCACCCAGCACTCTGCTGCCTGCTGCCTGCTGCCGCTGCCCTCCAGCGACTGGGGTGGAAAAATCCATCCCCGAATCACGGCTCAGCCCGTGTCTCCGCCAGCCCACAGCTCTTCCCTTCTGGTGTCCAGGGGGCTGTTCGGCCTCAGAGCTGGATGAGGGACACAAAGCACCGGTGGCCAGTGACCGTGGGGCCCAGGTGGGCAAGGTGGGGACTGTGCACGGAAGAGTGCTTTGAAATCCCATCTCCCCACCCTCCAATCTCTCGCTGGACTTCTCCTCACCGTTTTCACTTCTCCGACAGGCCCAGTGAACACCGCTGTGCCCTGGGTCTGGGGGGGTGCGCCTTCCATTCCCTGCCGTCCCCACTGCCCCCGTTCCCAGTGAGGGGAGCTGCAGGGAGCACGGGGCCACGCGGAGGCCGTGCTGGCGAGGGTGGAGGTGTGCGGGCTGGGGTTTGAACTTCACTCTTCCCCTGTTTTGGATGGGGCTGGAGCTGACCCTCCGTGTTCCCAGTCTGTAGATCCTCTTGCTCCGGGCACCGCTGCTGACTGTCGGGCCAGCACTGTGCCCCTGCCCCTCCGAGGGAGCTTTCTTTCCTTCAGAGGTCAGCGCCGCCCCACTCAAGCCCACACCCGGCTGAAGTGTGTGCAGTCCCCACCGCAGCAGGGGCGTTCTGAAGGCCCAGACACCTAAGCTGTACTTCTCAGCTATACTCTCCAGGCACAGCACACGTGCTCACAGTCCTGCCAGCCTCCTACCAGGACTGCAAGCTCGCACAGTCAAAATCTGTCAAGTGCAGATGCAGGAAGACAGGCCGTGTTTGCCCATCACTGACAAAAGTCACCCAGCAGATCCTGGTCCGCGGGCGTGATGGTGCCATCACCACGAGCAGATGCCCTCCGGGTGGTGACCAGGACCGCCAGGTGGAATCACCTCCGGCAGGCCTGACGGGTGAAATCTGGTTCTCATCTAAAGCACTCAAGCAAAGGCAGGGACAAGTGCAAACCAGGGGTCTTCTTCATTAGCATCACTTCCGGATGATGCAAGACGAAATAATTCCCCAAAGAAAACACCCCAGCCTTCCTTTTTCACATGGATCACCTACTCAGGGAGCTTCCCCACTGCCTCAGTGGTAAAGAACCTGCCCGCCAGGCAGGAGACCCGAGTTTGATCCCTGGGTAGGGAAGATGCCATGGAGAAGGGAATGGCAACCCACTCCAGTGTTCTTGCCTGGAGAATGCTATGGACAGAGGAGCCTGGTGGCCCATGAGTTCACAAAGACTCGGACACGACTGAGCGGCTAAACAACAGAAGAGCTTTCACCTTTGGAGGATGTGCTGCCCTCGCACAAATACAGGAAGGCCGGGTCTTAAACTCAAGGTCCTCCTTTTCGCTGAAGACCACCAGGAACCCTCCCCTCCTGAAATCGAGGCCCTGAGGCCTAAGCGCGGGCCGCAGCATCGCTCAGGGCCCCTCATGAGTGTGCTGGCCCACCGGAAGAACCACAGTGCAGGCGGCAGAAGCAGGTATAACCTTTTACTCCACCACTTCCTTCTCCACTTTTCATATTAAATATCTGAAATATATTAATCTTAAAAACAATATTAACACAGTACTCAGTGAATACAGGGAAGCAGTAAACAGTAAGTCTAGATTGCAAAACCATAGGGTATTTTACAAACTGGAGTGTGGGTGTGATCAGTTCCAGGTGTTTCCAGCGGGCTCGTCAACCGGGCACTGTGGAGTTCACACCAGGAGAGAAACGAAGCCGTAAAAAAATATATGTGGCAGGCCAGTGCTCCATCGTCTGGAAGACGGTCGCGGTACCACCAGCCCTTCCTTCAGGTTGAAAAGAACAACACAAGCACTTTGTTTGGTGTTCGGGATTTCCCCCAGCGCCTTCAGTCTCTAAGCAAATTTTCAGGTTTGGGGTAGCCGAAGAGAACAAAGTCTGCTTCGTAGAGTTTGTATAGCTGCTGCCTCCAGGCCAGGGGGATTTTGGCAAACCAGCCTTCCTCCCAGCTGCTGGCAGTCCTGTTGCGGTAACTCGGGGGGAACTGGAGCAGCCGGTCCACCTTGAGGAGCCGCAGCAGCTGGGCGGCGTCCTGGTCCAGCGTCTCCAGCTTGCCCACGAAGTCGTAGTCGATCTGGCAGGGGTGGCAGAGGCGGTGCACCTGCCGCCAGTGCTCGTTGAAGGGCGCCAGCTCCTCTGTGTGCGGGTCCAGCAGGTACTGGATGAAGTTGGCGAAGGACACCCTGAGCCCGGCGCTGAAGGCCTCGCTGACCGAGGCGGGCAGGCTGGTGTGGTTGGAGTACATCCTCAGCATGGGGACGGCGAACTTCTGGTAGAACTCCTCGTTCTCCAGCTCAAACTTGCTGCGGAAAGCCGAGATGAGGCGGACGAAGGGGTCGCGAACGAACAGGAACTTGGTGTACTTCTTCAGTTTAATCTTCATGAGGTGCCTGGAGAACTTCCCGTAGCGGCGCCAGAACTTGTTGAAGGTCAGGTGGGTGCTGGAGTTGTGGACGTACTCCCGGGGGATGTCCAGGGGGTCGCGGTAGGGCGTGCCCTGGTCCGAGAGGCTCTGGCTCAGGACGATCATCACGCGCTTCCAGTTGGTGCAGGCCACCTTGGGCACGTAGCAGTAGATGACCCCGTGGCGGTCGTCCACGATGAGGTGGTTCAGCTCGTAGTTGGGGATGTCGTCGAAGGAGCGCTCCTTGGTGGGGAACACGAAGCTGGCATTGGCGCAGAACTCCCTCAGCACGCTCCTCCGCTCGGCCTGCCGCCCATCCGGGTCTGGACTCTGCTGGGCAGTGTGGCTGGACCAGTCATAGCCCCTCACGCTCTCCTCCAGGTTGCCGAGCACAGGCTTGCTGGAGGCCGGCAGGGAGGGCTGCTCCACCCTTTTACCCAAAAGGGGGCGCTGCTTCTCCCTGACGAAGCTCTCCCAAATCTCGAGGCTGGAGGTGAAGACGTCCCCGGGCGCTGAATTGGGGCTGGGGAAGGGCTTCAGCACGTGCGGCCTGGAGAGGGATGTGTGCAGGTTGAAGTGGGCAGGGCCCATGTTGTCCCAGTACACAATGATCAGGAGGATCATGAACACGGACCCCAGGACCAGCCACAGGCGGAAGAGCCGGCTTTTGGTCATCATGTCCATGGATGTAGGGGCCTTTCCCTGGACCCTTTCACTTCCGCTTCCAGTAGAGACAAGATGCCGTGCTCTGAGGAAGCTGGAAGACAACAGAGGCCAAGTGAACGATTAAGGTCCTCTCCCAGCCTGCAGCCCAGATAGGAGGGGTCTGCTTCTCCACCTCTTCACCCTCTGTGAGCTGAGTTTTGTGGGGGGCCTGGTGGGGGTGTCAGCTTCCCCATGTGATGTGACCCCCTTGCCCCACCCCAAGCCCCTTCTGCTGCGGTCACATCATCCAAACGGACACATGAGCTGGGCCCTGTGAGAGGCAGACGGAGCGCGTGACCTGGGCAGGCTTCTGCCGGGGCTCAGCCTTCACCCCCACAGCACCGGCGGATGCCGGGGCCACCGGGAGCGGGGCTGCTCAGGAGGAAGCCAGGTGTGTGCTGCGGCTTCAGCTCTGTGGAGGGCTGTCACATGGCAGAGGGAGCAACTTCAGAAGAGGAAACCAGAAACCGAGTCAAGCCCAAGGACGGAGTACCCTAACAACCGTACGTGGGCCCAGACCCAGAGCGGGCGGCTTTCTAAGCCGTCCAGGACTTCTCTCACTGCAGACACCGGGCACAGAGGGATGGAGCTCATCCTGGGAAGTCCAAAGGAGAGTCCCGTGCTGAGCACACTCTGGGACAACATTTCTAGTAGACTGCGCGCCTGGTATCCAGCACACTTTCATTAGGCAGAAATTTGAGGACAGTCTATTCACCTAAGCAGCTTTTGTTTACCCTTAATTCACTTTTTTTTTCAATGGAAAAGTGATATATACTCATGGTAAAGACATCAGCAGACTGTGGGGCTGGAAAAGACTCTCAAGTGTCCCTTAGACAGCAAGGAGATCCAACCAGTCCATCCTAAAGGAAATAAACCCTGAATATTCATCAGAAGAGCTGATGCTGAAGCTAAAGCGCCAATACTTTGGCCACCTGATGTGAAGAACTGACACACTGGAAAAGATCTTGATGCTGGGAAAGACTGAGGGCAGGAAGAGAAGGGGTGACGCAGGATGAGATGGTTGGATGGCATCACCGACTCAATGGACATGAATTTGAGCAAACACTGGGGTACAGTGAAGGACAGGGAAGCCTGGCATGCTGCAGCCCACGGGGTTGCAAAGAGTTGGACACAACTTGGCGACTGAGCAGCAACATATAATTACTACACATTATACAGGTAATAGGCACACCACAAAAACCATGAAGCAGGGCTGCAGGTGAGACATCGTGCTGTCTCCTGCGCAACTGCTGCTGGAACTTTAGCTGGCTCCCGTCGAGTGGGTGTGAGTGAAATAAGAAGCAACACTGCAATAGCTTTCAATACCCTTTTAGTGGTAATGGTTATAATCACATACTTTCACAGCCTATTTTTAAAACTAGATCATAAGTACCCATGTCACTGAAGTTTTCAAGACCATCCCTTCTCAAGGATGTGCCAGGATGAACAGTTTATAAAGATGAAGATGAAACCATATTAAAAAAAAAAATGTTTGCTACAGGCTGAGAAAGCAGCAAAGGGAAAAAGTAACTTAAGATGTCAGGTGATTTAAGAGACCGGTTTTCACTTTTAATATTAAGACCAACAAAGAGAATAGAGGTGATGCTGAGCCACAGGCACAGATCAGCCACATGTTTATAATGCAAAGAACCACCTGACCTGATGACCTAAATGCTTTATTTTTCAACCAAGAAGTAGTATATGCACATTAATAAATGCCAATGTCTAAACTCTGACTCTCTTTACTAATAATTGCAAGGAAAAGACACAATCATAGTCACAGAAAAGACAAATACTGTATTTGCACTTACATGAGGTTCCTACAGGACTCAGAGTCATAGAGACAGCAAGTAGAAGAGCCGGGGCCAGGGGCAGGGCCGGGGGTGGGGAGTCAGTGTTCAGTGGGCAGAGAGTCTGAGTCTTGGATGATGAAGTCAGTTCTCACAACGGACGGTGGTGATGGCTGCACGAGAACATGAATGCGCTTAATGTCACCGAGCTGTGCACTTAAACATGGCCAAGGTGGTAAGTTTCATGTTATGTGTATTTTACCACAAAGAAAACATTGGAAGAAGAAAAATGAATTAGAGCTGTAACAGTCGACTTGTGGAGGAATTTCCAAGAGGTAATGCTGCATGAATAAGGCAAATGTCGGACAGTGGGTAAAACTAAAGCAAGGACTAAACATAGTAGTGAGCTGTCAGAGGCTGGCCCCGGAGCCCGCTGTTGGAGCCACAAGTTACTTGTACAGTGCAAAAGCGCCACAGGCGACTCTACCTGCAACCTGTTTATTAAGCAAACACTAAAGTTTTAGAAATCTATAATTGGGGGTTATTGCACAAAAACAGGACAGGTCTTCCCCTTGGGACAGCGGAAACCCTGCACCTGGTTACTCACTGGGGAGACTGGTCCAGGAGCCTTGTCTCGCCCCGGAGTCCTGCCACGTCACAGCCCCTTGCAGCCCTTCTCCACCACAGGGCTGCATGCCTATACACCAAGTGAGGCAGTGCTGACCCATGAGGCTGAGGCCACGGTTCATTTTTAACATCACGGAACAAGGGCAGTCCTTTGTGTTGTCATCGCTAACCTCAAACAAGCCACAAAAGCAGCAGTGGTGGAAACCCGCCGGGCTGTGCCCATTAAATGGCCTGTGAGAGCAGTCTTCTGGGAGGAAGGGCCATGGCTGCCTTAAAACATGCACGGAGACAAGCACACAACCTCTTGGAACTGTGACGAGAGAGCAGAGAAGCAAACTGAGTCAAGACCATCACACGGCACTGCCAGCAACAAGCTTTACTTTTCAAAAGGGAGCAGGACATCTGGGAATTCCTGGCCCGGCGGCCTGGGCAGCTCAAGCTGGATAATCCAGGTAACAAGTCCCCATCCTCTGGGGGAGAGAGCAGAATGATGGGGAAAGCCAGGATGAGAACCGATGTGCATGCTCAGTCACTTCAGTCGTGTCCGACTCTGGGCGACCCCGTGGACTGCAGTCTGCCAGGCTCTTCTGTCCATGGGACTCTCCCGGCAAGAATACTGGAGTGGGTTGCCATGCCCTCCTCCAGGGGATCTTCGTAATCTGCATCTCCTGCATTGCAGGAGGATTTGCTGAGCCGCTAGGGAAGCCCGCTGAGAACCAGGGACTACTTCAAAAACATGTCAGGGAACAACAGTGACCACATAAAGTAATTTCTCATTCATAAAATAGGGGCATTATTTCGGAACATAAACCTCCCAGTATTTCAAAAAGCAGTCAACAAAAAGCCCCACCAGTTTTGAAGCAGAGCAAGAAGAGCCTTCACAGAGGAAAGGCTCCACATCGGTCTCCAGCTTTTGCCTCCAGCAACAGGACCAACAGCAAACTTGAGCTAGAAGTCTCATCCACGGAGGGCCGGTTTTCTACTAAAGCAGAACACGGTGGCGAGGTAGAGAGTTTCTGGGCCCAGGGGGCCTGTTAAACATTTCTGCTCACACAGGGCAGCATACGATGCCAGAGCAGACATGGCCACCCATGGAGGCAAGCACCCCAAGCAAGCTGGCTGCCCACCTACGGTCTGAAGGAGCCGTCGTGCCAATGACAGAAGGAGTCCGGGAAGATGGGGTAGTCCGTGGCCAGAGCTGAGGGCTGACCTCCCTCACACTCAGGAGCGTGTCACCCCAAAACCTCTGAAAGCGAGGGCCATGTGGCCAGACCCACATTCAGATGCATGTAAGGGCGTTTCCCACAATTTAATGGCAGAACAATACAGGAAGGTCCAGCAGGGTGTGCTAATTTCACACGTCAACTTGACTGAGCTATGGCTGCACAGGTAGTTGGTCCCACACGCTGGACTGTCTGTGAGGGTGATTCTGCATGAGATTCATGTTTGAATCAGTAGGCTGAGTAAGGCAGATGCCCTCCCCAGCGTAGGTTAGCCTCACCCACTTTGGTGAAAGCCTGAATAAAACAAAAAGGAAAGGGAAGAGAGAACTCCCTCTCTCCACCTGACTGTCTTTGAGCTGGAGCATTGGTTTCCTGCCTTCAGACTCGGACAAATGCGGGAACCCTCACCACTGGCGTTCCTGGCTCTCAGGTCTTCAGACTCAGCCTGGAACACACCAGTGGCTCCCTGGATCTGAACTCCTCAGCCTCCATACCATGGGAACCAATTCCTTGTGATAAATACACACGCAGACACACACACACCCCTTCCTGGGGTTCTGTTTCTCTGGAGAGCCCTCACTGACATATGAATATTTATTTTGTCATTTGAACTGGGGTTTGTGGGCCTGTGTGTGTTTGTGTATTTACTACATATTATAGACACAAATGATCAAACCAGTGAGAATTAAACAGTGAGTGGTAATAAATGGAAATTAATGGATCTGGTGTTGTGGAAAGGAATGTTAAATGCAGAGAATTTCAGACAGTGTAGAATATCCAATACAAGTATTCCAGAGGGAGACACTGAAATTGTTTTTTTCCCCCTATAGATATCTTGCTGTTCCAGCACCTGATTTGTTTAAAAGACTGTTCTTTCCTGGTTAAATCACATTAGCACCTCTGCTTTTTTTTCCCTAAGTGAAGATTACTGAGGTATGATTTATACACAATAAAATGCACTCTTTTAAACTGCATAGTCTGATGAGTCTGGGCAAATGAACAGTGTTAAAGACACAGAACATTCCCATCATCCCCCAAAGTTCCTGCACCCTCCCCAATATCCAGCTACAGGCAGTTGCCAATCTGTTATCTTCCCTGTGGTTCTGCCTCTTCTTAGAATGTCACAGAAATGGAATTACACAGGAAGCAGGTGCTTGTATTTGGTTTCCTTCACTTAACAAGATGCTTCTCAGACTTGTCTAAGATGTTGCTTGTGTCATGTCTGAACAGTACCTGCTGTATGGATAAACCACTACCTGTTTATCCATTTAACAACTGATGAACTTTGGAGTTAGTTCTCTATTTTGGTTATTATGAAAAAAATTGATACCAACTTTTTTTGCATACAGACCAGTTTTTTTAATGCTGAAACATTAAAAAAAGTCAAAAAGATTGTATTTAAAAATATCAAGCTGATTTTTCACTTCCTGGCAGGTTCTATAAGATCCATAACAGCAGATGTTCTAGAATTAAGCTTAGGGATTCTATTTAAAGAGGAATCAAACTGACCATCGAAATATGATATATGAATCTTAGATTATCATTTTTCAATTATAAAATTTTACAGGCTCAAATGATTAGAGCAAGTTTGTGGGACACAAGGTTAATATACAAAAGTTAACCCTTTTCCTATATATCAGCAATGAACAAGTGGAATTTGAAATTGAAAACACAATCCCATTTATTAGCACCTTCCCAAAATAAAATACTTAGGTTTAAATTTAATATGTACAAGGTCTCTATGAGGAAAACTGAAAAATTCTGATGAATGAAATCATCAGAAGAACTAAATAAATGAAGAGATATTCTATGTGCAAATTGCTAAGGATAAGAAGACTCAATATTGTCAAGATGTCAGTTCTTCCCAGCTCCATCTACAGATTAATCCCAACCAAAATCCCAGCAAGTTCTTTGTGGACATCAACAAACTCTTCCTAAAGTTTGTAGGTGGAGGCAAAAGACCCAGAGTAGCCAACACAATACTGAAGGAGAAGAATAAAGCTGGAAGATTGATGCTATGAGACGTCAAGATTTACCACCAAGCTACAGTAATCAAAATGGTGTAGATTGGCAAAGAATAGAGAAATAGATCAGTGGAACAGCACAGAGAGCCAGAAACAGACCCCCATATAGCTAACTTATTTTTAACAAAGGAGCAAAGGCAATACAATGGAACAATACAATGGAACAGTCTGCAACAAATGGTGCTGGAACAACTGGACATCCACATGTTAAAAAAAAAAGAAATCTAGGCACAGACTTTACACCCCTCACAAAAACTAACTCAAAATGGATAACAGACCTAAATGTAGAATGCAAAACTATTAAAGCTCCTAGAAGAAAACCTAAACGACCTTGCATATGGTGATACCTTTTTAGATATAACACCAAAGACACTATCCATGAATGAAATTACTGTCCACACAAAGATCTGTACAAGAATGTTCATTGTGACTTTATTAAAAATTACTACAAATTGAAAACAACCCAGAGGTCCACCAACAAGTGAATGAATCAACAAACTGGTGTACTCATTCAGGAGAAAACTATTCAACAATAATAAAGAATGAACCACTGATTCAAACATCAACACATGCAACCACACAGATGAATCCTGCAGATATTACACTAAACAAAAGAACCCAGACACAAAAGAGTACATACCGCATGATTTCACTTATCAAGTTTATTTATTTTTTTTTTTTTTTTTACTTATCAAGTTTATAAAAGGCAAAATTATTAACAGAAATCATCAACTGCCAAGGAACAGGGGGAAATGTGGGTGAGGGAAGTTTTCTATTCCATTGTCTGTAAGGGTGGTTACACAGGTGGGTATATCTGTCATGGAAGTTTACACTTAAAATGCATGCATTTTATTGCACGTAAATTATACCTCAATACATTTGACTGCAAGGGGGAAACATGTGAGCGGTCTTATTAATTCAATCTCCAAGAGTTAAAACTTTTCAGTGTAAACTCTATGCAACTAACCTGCTTTACTTACTTCTACCATACAGGATAAAAACACCAGCACTGAAGTCCTACACACACATTTAGAGACTGGGAAGAAAAGGACAAGAATTCTGAGGCCCAGTCCAGTCTCTGCTGAGCAGCCTGGGATATTTCTTTAAGTCTGAGTTTTACTTCTTTACCTATAAAACAAGAATAATCAAGGTCTTTCTGCTACTCAGAGCTACTGAGAGGATGAAAATGAGAAAATAAAAAATAAATAAATAAAAATTTTTTAAAAAATAAAATGAGAAAATATCAGCTAAATGTTTTGTAAAACAGTAAAGCATGTTCTTTAGACTATACCACTGGCCCTACTTATCTTTCTGTTTCATCTAGCTCGCAAATATAACATTATTTTTATTATTAGTCATGCTATCTATCAATATCCAGTTATTAGCAAAGAAGAATGTATGATTTTAATTAACTTTATAATAAAAACAACAGTAGCTAATATGCTTTCCAAAGTGCTGATATAAGGTCTGCATATCTGAAGTTATTTAATCCTCACTGTAATTTTGATAGAGTTAGGGCAAAATAGCCAGGCAAGTTGCCCAACTATGAACAGCTACCACTGCTCAAAGCTGGCATTTGACAATTGATTTTAGGGCCTACATTCCCAACTACTACACTCTACCAGCCTCTCAGGAAATACTTAATGTGGAATTAGTTGGTTTTTCTATACACTCAAATTTTTATCACCTTTATTTCTGAGAGAATTCGCTTCTCCTTGTCCAAATAACCAACTTCTGAGCCTTAAATCAAATGACATGACCTTCATTAAGAAGTCCAAGAATGTTTCAAATTTTATTTATTTCTGCTACTAGCAAAGAGACCAGAAACTGTCTGCTTCTTACCCAGCTTTGCAAACACTACATAAGGCAAACAATTCGCCATGGTTCTCATCACTGCAGCCAACAGAAATCTGGAAAGTTTGTCAGTGGGATCAGCACTTACTCTCTGCACCCTCTATCACCCAGCCCTACAACTGGTGCTCTGGTGCTGGATTAAAACCTCTGCTGAAAGGTCTATTTCCACTTCATGCCACCATCACTGGGGGTTTATTCGCTTGTAAAATTACTTCACTTGTATTCAGTTAACCCTGAGAACTAAATCTGACAGCGTATCCAAATAAAAATAAGTAATGATCACACTGATGAGAACCAAAGGTTGATGTTCATCCCAGAAGACCTGAACGAACACTGAGCCAAACTTGGCCTTTGAAATAAAGTAACTTCCCACAGAGCTGGCCACAGCACAAGACGGCCATCTGCTGACATTGATGTCTTCATCCCTGGAGTCTGAGCCCAGGGAGAGCCTCACAAGTAGTCAGGTTATTAAGGTAGGCACTCAGGTCCCATATTCCCAAATTAGATTTCAGGTTCTTGGGAGACAGGGATCATGTCTACCATTTCTTCTGTATTCCTCACAGGACTCAAATACTTGTTGCAAGGTACTTGACTCTGGATTCCAAACAATAACTCATTTCCCAGAGTTAAGTCAATTCAAAGAAATTATTTCAAGGGAAAATAGATAATAAATTTCACTACGATTAGCTGAAAAACCTGATTAAGGGCTTTACTTTCTTAATATACGCAGACCCTAACCTTTCTCAGCCAGTTCTTACCTGTGTTACTCCAACAGCCTCCGACCTGGTCTCCCCACCTCTGCTCTTGTGTCCATATAATGTAGCCACGGTTATTCTGCCAAAAGTGAGATCACGGTCATGGCTCTGCTCAAAACTCCATCACTGGGGTCCAATGTCCCCCATTTCCAGTCCTTACGATGGCCTGTGACAAGCCCTGCGGGACTGGGGGCCCACACTCCCATGCCTCTCACTCCCCGTCACCGGCCCACTCGAGCCACCGTGCCCTCCTCGCTGTCCATGGCCTGCACCAGCCAGGCTCCCGCTGCCTGGACGGCTCACACCTGGGAATCCTGTGGCTCACCTCGGCCCCTCACCGCATGAGTGAGGGCTTCCCTGATCGCTCCCCACCCTGCCGGCCCATCCTCCATACCTGTTTCTTCTCCGTGTCATTTGTCATCACCTACTGAACTGAATATTAAATAGTTACTAGTATATTTGCTTACTGTCTATCTGGACTAGAATATAAACTTTAGAAGGGAGGAACTTAACCCTTCAAAGTTTGTCATAGTTGTAGTCTCAAGGCTATGAATAGTGCTTGGAATATTGAGCTAGATGCTCAATAAAGAGTTGTTATGCTAACAAAAACAGATAAACATGACTGACTCTGATTTCATAATTTCTGAAACTCAGTGATAGGTAAAGAAGAGACAATAATATTATCATCTCTACTTTTGGATATGTTTTAAATTCCTTTTGTTGTTGATTTTTCAGTCACTAAGTGGTATCTGACTGTTGACTGCAGCATGCCAGGCTTGCCTGTCCTTCACCATCTCCCAGAGTTCGCTCAGATTCTTGGATCACAGCCTCGTCATGGCGAGGGGCTTGCATAACTCAGTGAAGCAATGAGCCATGCTGTGCCAGTCCACCCAACAGGTGACAGTGAAGAGTTCTGCCAAAACATGATCCACTGGAGGAGGGAATGGCAAACCACTCCAGTATTCTTGCCACAAGAACGCCATGAATAAAATTCCTTAACAAGTTAAAAGAGAACAGCTAAAGATAGCACCAAACCTCTGATATGGGACCACAGCCAAGGGACAGGGTACTGAGAACAATGACAACAATGGAGAGGAAATAAGAGCAAGTAAACTCTCCCAGAAGAAGGAGCCTGGTGAGCGATCCAGCTGCACACAGGACACCCAGAGTCTGGCCTCCTCTTTCACTGGAGTAGGAAGCTTACTGCTTTGTCTTTATTTTGATCAACATTATGTCTGTATGTTAAAGGATTACATCATCACCAGAGTTAACTATAAACACAGCCCCCAGTCCCTGCTTTCCTGTTACCCACCTCCATCTTTCTTATTTGTTTTTGGCCACGCAGCATGTGTGATCATAGTTCCTTGGCCAGGGATCAAACCCGTACCCCCGCAGTAGAAGCACAGAGTCTTAACCACTGGACTGCCAGGGAAGTCCCTCCCTCATTCTTAGCTGTCTCTTTTGGTGTTACCACCTGCCTCTAAGTAATTGCCCTGGGCGATAACCGAATAGTTCAGCTTGGGCATCATCCACTGACTTCCCCAAATAGTGGCAGGGGGCAGGCAGAAATGTAGTCTTTCTTTCCTCCATCAGCCCTTCAAACAACCATGCCACACTCATCTCCACGCCTCCTCCATACAGGCATATCATCATTTTAATGAGAGCGATATTCAATGTTTACATAAATTATTACCGTTGCGCAAAGGCTATTCACAGCAAAGCCCTGCAGTACACCATAATTATTTTTCTTTCCTGCACAACAGCTTATTTTCCCTGGAACTTGTTAACAGTCTCATGCTTTCATTTGCTTTGTTTTCTATGTACTTATCACTACTACAACCCCAACTCTGCCAACCGTCTAAATCTCCTCTCCAGATGTTTCAGAGCACCAGGGACCCGGTCTTTCATCTTCCCAAAACAATCCCTTTGAGGAAGTATAGAGGCTCAAGTCATGAGATACCTGCTCTCCCTACCCAGTGCCTGGCTTGGCTGGCATCCCAGCTTCTCCACCTACCCAGCAGATTCTTTTCACCTTTTCTCTGAGGATAATTCTGTCTCCTCTAGGTCTGACTTTCCAGATTCCCCACCTTATTCTGGGAAAGTACGCTTGCCAGTCATTTCTTTAAAATACATGAGAGACAAATTTTTGGAGCAGGTGTGAAAATATCTTTATTCTACCCTTCTTTGCCTGATTTTAGAATTCAAGGTAAAATATTTCCCTTCAGAATTTTGAAAGCAATGCTCTCTTGCCTCCTAGCTTCCAATGCTCCTGTAGATGGCTCCCAAGCCATTCTGCTCCATCCTGTGTTGACCTGTTGGTGGCCTGTCTTTGTTCTTTCTCTAGAAGTCAACACAATCTCCTTGGTCCAGAGTTCTGAGATTTCACAGCAGTGTGCCTTGGAGAGTGTGTGCATGGTTTCTCTCCATGTGAACTCTCACCATGGAAATTCTGCAACACACACCTTCGGATGCACTTTCAAATAAACTCCTTGCTTCCAAACTCTCACTAGTCACTACCAGAAATTCAGTATTCCTCCCTATACAAACTTGCTCCCCACACTCTGAATATCCAAACTGGGAACTGAACAGACGAGGTGAGTGAACCTGCATTTTCATCTGTGGTGCTGGTCACTCAGCGGGCCCCTTCAAAGGAGGAAGTTTTGGTTTCAGGATTTACCTTATACCTTTGTGGATGATTTTATCCCATTTTATTTCTTGCTAAACTCTCACTATGTAAACCGCCTAATCTGACCATTTACTTTTCTTTTTTCTCTCATTTTCCTTCTCTTTTTGCTGTTGTTCTATTTCCTGAGCTGTCAACTTCTTCACTTACTGAGCTTTTTATTTCTTCCACTGTATTTATACACATGAGTCATCTTTTTGGATTTCTGAATGCTCCTTTAAAACAAAAAAAAATCCTCAGTCCTCTGTGGTGACCTTTTCCTAGATGGAAGGGAAACCCAAGGAAAGAGGGGATATGTGTTTAAGTGCGGCTGATTCACTTTGCTGCACAGCAGAAACACGACACTGTAAAGCAACTAGACTCCAGTAATATACATAAAAAGAGAGCATCCTGTTCTTGCCTACTGATGAAACATTTTCCATCTCCATGTGTGTATTAGTGACAGTATGCTTTTTAAGTTTTCTTCCAGCATACTCTCTACTGCTTCCAAGTGTGTGTTATGATCTCTGTCTTCCCAGTCAGAGGTTTCTTCACTTGTCCCTGGTTATCCAGTCCTATTTAAGGGGAAGGGGATTAAAAGAACCTGGAAGCTTTGGACTCTAGAAGGGAGTTGTTATTATTAACTATGAGCTTTGTTAGTGAGTGATCCAATTGGGCCTCCTTACTGTGGGCCCCTGATGTCATTATTTTTAGATCCTTTCTCAGGCTACTCACTTTCCCCAAAGATTCTTCCATTCTCCTGCCTGGAAGGAGAAGTACCAATTGATAGTATTCTGGGAGCCACACAGGCTCCATTCACTTCATCCTCTTGTGTTCTGTCCACCCCTTCTTCCCCATTCAGCTACACCCACTGTTTCCTATTCCTCTCTGAAATGCAGTTCTCTAAACAGTTACAGAAACCACCACCTTGGTTAAGTACAGGAAGTGCTGAGTTACGGAGTCAGTTATCATTAAGCACATCTGCTGGCAAATGACTGCTGAAGGATGAGCTTGGCTGCAGCCACAGACCCACTAAGTACTCTGAAACTAGCCACTCCTCTCTGAAGAAAAAGAGAAAGAAACAATCTAAAAACGGAAACTGAAGATGTTAGTTTTAAAAAACTACAAACTAGCAGCATTTGTTTCAGTATTATCAATATCCTGTCTCTTATCCAGGAATGGCACTTTAACCCGAGACCTTTCTGGAAGAGAACCACCCACTAGCCTTAGTGACCATGCAGTAATGACGGTAAGCTGCATTTCCTCTGGCAACCATGCAACATGCTCCTCTTCTGCCATCTACCCCTTTCCTGCTGGCATTCCCCAGGATTCCCTCCCGGGGCACATTCTTTCTCTCCAAGAGCACATCTCACCCAGGATGGCCCACAAATACTGTAAATTTCACAAGTCCAAAAATCAAATGCATTTTAGCCCCTTCCTTCTCCACATGTGCTCCAGTATTCCCTAGCTCAGGTACAGGCCCCTCCTCAGCAAGCCACGTGAGACATCCTGGTTACTTCTGTCTTTTTCCTTTCCCTCTCACCACATCCCAAAGAGTCCCGTCGTAGTGTCGACTCTCCTGATTCTTTCAAGCTGACACCCTTCTTGACTCTCAGCCACCGTTCAGACCCACGCCCCCTACAACTGTACCCAACTCAGTCTCTATCTCCTGATACCCTGGACCCATTTCTCTGTTCTCACTAGGGTTACTTCTCTAAAACACATCTTTCACAGCCCACCCCAAACCTTGACTCCCCCTCACCAAGAGGATAAAGTCCAAGCTCCCTGGCAAAGCATTCAAGGCCCTTGGATCAGAAACCTCGTTCTGGCCTTAGCTTGCATTTCAATCCTCAAACCCCATCCTCCAATCAACACAGGGGGCTCACTGCTCCCTCCCGTCAAACATTCCATTCACTTCCTCGTTTTCACACACCCTGGAATGTTCTCTCCAAACTTCACTCATCTCTCAAGGCCCAACTCATGTCATCTCCACTATGGAAAACTTCTGCAACACCTAAAAACGAGTTTAGCTGCTCCCTTTCTTCACACTTTGTAAACACCTAGATGACAACACTAATCGCAGGGTATTAGAGTCAGGCTAGCCATATTACCAGCTTCTAGCCCTACTTGGCATCTTACAAAGGATGGGAGGCTCACTGTTTGCTCAGATGATGAAGGAGGTGCACACTGAGTGACAGCGAATAGCCCTGCTGGCTTGAAAACACCAGCCCAAAGTCTTAGAAACCATCTGGCAAGAAAACGAAACATCCATGCGTTTCCATGCAGGCACTCTCTAAATTCTCAGCAGTGCTACCTTCAGGCAACAATTTCCTAGGTGTTAGCTGACACTTCTGTGGTACTGTGTTGCAAATGTAAGTGCATCAAATCAACACTCTGCACATCTTAAACTTACACAATGCTACATCAATTATACTTCAGTTTTAAAAAATCTTCCTAGTATCTCCTTTTTCACCCTGACACCAGCCCTGTCTCACATTCCCAACACCAGATGTTCACAGAGAAGGGCTAGACTGTGTCCTGGTTTGGGGGCAGGTGAGAAACCAGCTAAGCTGTTTCTCAGCTGCCCCCTGCCTGGACCCACACATTAGGGGACAGTCTCCTTAGAAATGCGCTTGCATCCACTCTCCCCCAATCCACATTCTCATTCATCCCGGGTCTCCCGAGTCTCTCCGGCGTCGAATCATAAAATAAATAATTCAATAATCACAGGAACACTATGGCTTGTTGTGCTCCGCGCCAGACGGAACCTCGGCTCCAGCCAAAGGCTCGCCGGAGATGTCTTGGTGGCTGCAAGCCCAAGTGGAAGATATAAGTCCTACTGTTCGCGACTAATACATGGCTTCCTCGCGCTGTTTCTGGAGCAAAGGCTCATCTGAGTGGTGCCCTTCCAGGACGCGCCCGCCTCGGCCAGGGCTGCAGTTCAGGCTGGCGGTCAGCGGGACGGGGGAATGCCCGCGGCCTCGGACGTCCCAGGGCATCGGGCAGGCCCCTCCTGCAAGAGGCTGGTGGGGGGACGCGTGCGTCCGGGGCGCCCGGCCCCGCGCCGGAGCCCCGAGCGCCTGCTCCCGCTCCACGCTCCCGACTAGCCCGATGGGGGAAGCCGAAGACTCCCCGGCCGCCGCCGCCGGCCCCCTTCAGGATCGATGCCCGGCAGCCAAAACGGGCGGGGGCCAGCCCCGACGGCGGGAGTTGACCGGCCGCGAGCTCCAGCGCCGGGTCCAGGTCTCTTTCACCCCCGTAGGACTGGGGCTCAGAGACGGTGCGAGCCCGGCCAAGGTCACACAGCGACGGCGCAGGGGCTCGGCCCGGGGCTGCGCTGGACCTGTCCCGGCGGCCGAGGGGGCAGGACCAGCCCCGGCTCGCCGGCGCCACCCAGGCCCCGCGCCTCTCGCCTCACCTCACCCTGCACCCCTCATTTCGCCGCTCACCTCACCTCGCGCGCCCCTCACATCCCCTCGCATCACCTCACCTCGCGCCGCAGCTCGCGCCTCCAACGCCTCGCGACCGGCGGCGCCTCCCGACACCGCCCCTCCACCGGCCCCGCCCCCTGCTCCTCCTCTCGCGAGAAGTCACGGCCGCGGAGGGGCCGGGGAGACCGAATCGCACCCCCACGCAATGCGCCTGCGCCTTCCGCACCGCCCCCGGGCCTCCCCAGCCCATGCCATGTGGCGCCGTATTTACGGCTCGGAGCGACCCCGCCCCCTGCCGCCGGGAGCCCCGCCCCCTTCCCAGCAGCCAATCCTGTGCGGCCGGGCGCTCGAGACCAGCGCGCTGCTGCAGCCGCTCGGGTACTCCCGGCCAGCACCTGCTGTCTGCTGAGCCGGCTCTCTAGCAGCGACTGCCTGCAGAGCATCCTTTTGAGCAGGCCCTGTGTGGCCTTGAGCAAGTGACTTAACCTCTCTCTGCGGTTGTCCGCAAATCCATCAGTAGGGCCGTGACTTCGTCCTGCAGGGGGCTAGCGAGACTCAGATGTATGGTGCTGAGCGAGGTGCCCGACGCATCGTCAGCACTCCCCTCGTGGTTCTTACTGTTTTTTTTTTTTTTTAATTGGGGTAAAAATACACATGACATATTGCCTCTAACCATGTTTAGTGTACCATGGGGCAGTAAGTGCATTCATATTTCGTGCAACCTTTTCCACTGTTTGTCCCCGAGACTTTTACGGTCAGCTGTTCATGGTTCCTCTGGGTGAATGAGTTGCCTTCTGATGAAGCCACGTCTCATTCAGTCACTCGGCGGGGAGGTCCCACTGCCGGGCCCTGGAAGCGGGGGAGTGAAGGAGACAGGAAATTATCTTATTTACATATTTATTTATTTATTTGTTTATTTTTGGCTGTGCTGGATCTTCCTTGCTGTGAGGCTTTTTCTCTGGCTGAGGGCCAGGGGAGCACCGCTCTTCAGTGAAGTGCGTGGGCATGTCATTGCGGTGGCTTCTTGTGTTGCGGAGCCCTGGCTTTAGGGGAAAGGACTTAAGTAGTTGCAGTGCGTTGGGCTCAGTAGTTGCGGCTCCTGGACTCTAGAGCACGGGCTATAAGCCCCTGAGTGGTGGCTCACCGGTTTAGTGGCCCCACAGCGTGCGGGATCTTCCCAGATCGGGGGTGGAACCGGTGTCTACTGCTTTGGCAGGAGGATTCTTTACCACTGAGCCACCAGGACAGCCCAGGCCTGCCCTGTTTGAAAAACAAAAACCAGACTGAGACTTCAACTCCTGCAGCCAGCCCCTTCTCAGCTCACCTCTCAAAGCAGGGGTCTCTGCACACCCTCCACTTCCCTTCATCCTACTCCCTGGAAGAAGGTTTCCTCCAGGAGGCAGGCGCCAGCCAGGCCAAGACGGGAGCAACCCGGGGAGATGTAGAGATGCTGGTTAAGTTGCATTTCTGCAGTCAGTCAGGAGGTGACGGGTAGGCCTTTTTATCAAGAGGGTTCAAAACTTAGATATGTCACCTATGTCATCTTGTCTGTGTGTTAGCTTCCTGTGGTTGCCATAACAAAGTACCACAGACTGCGTGACTTAAAAGAAAACTGAGATTTAATCTCTCTCGGTCTGGAAGCTCAAAGTCGGAGATCAAGACGTCGACAGGGTGAGTTCCTTGCCTTATAGACGCTGTCTTCTCTGTGTCTCTTCACATTAACTTCCCTCTGTGTGTGTCAGTCTCTGGATTTAAACTTCCCCTTTTAATAAGGACAGTCACATTGAATTAGCACCATCCTAATGACTTAATTTTAACTAGACTTCTTCTAGATACGAGGAGTTAGTTAGGACTTTTAGGTACCTTTTGTTGAGAGGGACACAATTTAGCCCATACCAGAATTTGTCAAAAATTACAGAATAATCTGGCTTAAAATGCTGTTTCCTGTTATGTATCTATTAGAATACATAATCTAGAATATCTATAGAATGACTAAAGCAAATTTTTAAAGCGTCACCATACTCCATGCTGGCCAGGGTGCAGAGTAGCTAGAGCTCCGCTGCATTCCTGCTGGGAATGCAAACTGGCTCGACTGCGCTGAAAACCAGTTTGGCGGTTTCTTAAAAAGTTAAACATGAATCTACCATACAACCCAGCAAACTCCACTCCTAGGTATTTATCTAAGAAAAATGAAGGCTTATATTTGCCCAAAAACCTGTATGCAAGTGTCTTTTTGTGGCTTTATTCATCATTGCCCCAAACTGGGAACGACCCCCAAACCTTTGACGGGCGGGTGGACAGACAAAGTGGGGCTCAGTTCCTCATGCTGGAACGCGATTCAGCAATGAAAGGAACAAAGCGTCTGCAGCCACACAGATGACCTCAGGTGCTTCGTGCTGAGCGAAAGAAGCCTGTGGTATGAGTCCGTCTAGATGACACTCTGAAAAGGCAAGGCTCGAGCGACAGGTGCTGTGTGGAGTCTGGGGTCAGAAGAGGGCTGCGAAGGGCCATGAGGAAATGTAAGGGGCGTTAGAACTGTTCTGTGTCTTGAGTGTTGGAGATGTTGGAGGTGGTTACTTGACCAAATGCACTTGTTAAAGCTCCCAAAACTCTACACTAGAAAGGAGGCATCTTGTCTTACACATAAATTATACCTCCATTAAAAAAAAAACTTTTAAAATGTAATTTCCCTGCAGCCAAGATCTTGCTAGTTATGAAGAAGTGGTGCATAATGGAGATGAAATCGTTTATCCAGAGGACCTGCATTTGGAGGCGCTCAATTGATGTTTCTACAGGGACAGGGATTCCCAACGTATCCCCTAAAATGGGGGCCTGCAGAGAGGGACTGGGTGCCCCTTTGATAAGATTAAAGGGCCTCTGGTCAGAGATGAATGGGATACAGTTTTAAATGTTTAATTACAGGCAGACTGCTCAGAGCCTTTGCCAGGACAAAGCTGTTGTGAATTGTAGAGAATTTCCCCACGAATTCCCCAGGCCTAGCCCCAGGGGGTGTTGGTAAAGGTTTGTCTGAACTGAGTAGACGTTCAGGGTCCCAGGAGCCAGAATCTCTCACTGACAAAGACTTCCTGGGAAGGTGAGCAGGGCTGCTGGGTGGGTGTGAGGGGCTCAGGCTTAGGAACAGGGCGAGGGTCTCAGCCGACTGGACCTGGAGCTGAGACTAGGACCTCCCTTCCCTGGGTTGTGGGGAGGAGCAAATTCAGAATGGGAGCAGGCCCCCTTTTGGGGAGCTGGAAGGTTTTGGAACCGGATAGAAGTGCTGGTTGCACAACATAGTGAATGTGCTGAATCCCACAGAAGTGTGCACTTTAACAGGGGTGATTTAATCTTCTGTAGCTTCACCTCAATTAAAAGAAAAAACAGTTCTTACGTTAGCAACCTACACTTTTACTCACCCTCTCTGAAACAGTTACATGTTACCTCCTCATTTGGGGCTTCCCTGGTGGCTTAGCTGGTAAAGAATCTGCCTGCAATGCAGGAGACCAAGGTTCCATCCTGGGGTCAGGAAGATTCCCCTGGAGAAGGACATGGCAGCCCACTCCAGTCTTCTTGCTAGAGAATCCCACGGACAGAGGAGCCTGGTGGGCTGCAGTCCATGGGGCTGCAGAGTTAGACAGGACTGAGCAGCTATCACTTTCACAGATTTACCTCCTCATTTATATACAGGGTAGCAGAGGCTCAGAGAAGTTGACCAACTAGCCAAAGACACAAGCTAAGGGACAGAGTTGGAAGAGGAAGCCAAATTTGGGGCTCCAGAGGCAAAGCTCTACTACACCCCAGTGACCTCTTTGACTGGAAGGGCACCAGCTATGAGGGATCTGTGAGCAGACCAGTTCCAGCCTGGAGATGCCTGGCTCCAGTCCATTGTGACTTTCAGCTCCCCCTCTTCCAGTCCCTGAGCTTCTTCAAGCTGCTGGACCCCAGCTGATCATCTTTCCCTACAGCAACATCGTTGGCTGAGACCCACCTTCAGGACCCCTGTGCAAAGGATTTAGTGTTCTCCCCTGGGCTTGCCATAGTTTCCATGTTTTAATCACGTTGTCCCTACCACGACTATTTCTGCTTTCATAACCTGTGCTGCAACAGAAAGAAGACAGAAGTAACTGTGGATTGGTTCAGAAAATGTCAACTGCCCCTGTTAGAGCAGCTGGGAGATTCTGATTCCTTCTGGGTGCTGAATTCTTGTGAACATCAAGAGGGTAGAGGCTGGGGAGGATAGAGGTATCAGAGTTGCAAATTCAACTCACAGTCTTTGCAGGTGACAAGGAAATTCAGGAGAATGGACACACGAACCTCCCTGAATGATCTGAGCTCCTGCACCCTCAGCCCCACCCCAATCTCACCGCTGTGTTTCTATTTCAGACATCTTGTGGGTGGTGGAGCAACGCAGGTGTGGTCGGAACCCACTGGACGCTGAGGCAATTACAAAGCCGTGGTGGACCATGCCGGGTCTCCCGGGCTCTCTGAGCTTCAGTTTCCTTGTCTGTATAACACTTGACGTAATGAGCCCTGCCTGCTCTCGCGGTTACATGTAAAAGGAGAGACGGTGTGTGCCCAGTGCTGGCCCCTAGCAGCATTTCTGCTGGGAGAGCGCTGGGAAGCCCTGTGGTGGTCCTGACGAGGATGATGGTGCCTTAAGGAGGTGGGGGGAAGAGGACGACTGGGAGAGATGTAGGAACAGGTGGGCAGAGTGGGGATGGGGAGAGAGGGGTCACGGTGACGCCTGATTTCCAGGTTGGCGTTTGAGCGGGTGATGCTGCCGCTGTTTGCAGAGGAGGGCAGTTTGGGGAACAAACTTTGTGAACTTGGCTTTCTGTGTGCAGAGTGACGGTTGTGTGTTTGCATCTGGGGCTGAGGGGAAGGGGAGCAGGCTGGAGATGTGAGCATTAGAAATGTTGTAAGTGGGTGCTGTCACCCCAGGGGTCCACCCAGCCCAGTCCGTGCACCTCCCCCCACACCTTAATCCTGGCCAACCCTCTCTGCCACCTTCTGCTTTACCCCTCCTGGCCACTGGAGTGACCAGGAGAGGTCACATGCCATGGAGGTCACATTTTATTCTGGGGGCAGCAGGAACCCACAAAGGGAAGGAAGAGGGGACCCTGGTCTGGCTTGAGAAGCTAAAAGAGCGAAACCTGGTTCCCCCAAATCCACATGCTCAGGGCCACCCTGGGGGTAGGGACAGGAAGGCTGGGGACCCCTGGGGAGGAAGTCACTGGCTGAGCCCGGATGACCTGCGCGAAATCAGAAAGGACAAGCCTCCTCGTGGGATTGGAGTGGCCTGTTCTCTGGAAGCAGCCTGTGAGATGTCAGACTTCCTGCCGCCTGGAGGCCTCTGTGACCAAGCCGCTCTTAGCAAGGGGGCGCCCCTGCCTGCTCACCTCCGAGTTGAGGAGCTCATTCCCTGAACTCGGTCGCCCAGACAGACTTCCTTCTCCTCCCCAGGAAGCCCCACTAGTCCGCTCCTGTTTGCGGAACGGCTCTTCTTCCTTGCCCCTCCCTCCCCTCCTGCAACGAAGCCCCAGCACAACCACCGTAATAATCACAGGATGTTCCCAGTGTGGTCGTCTGGTTGGCACTTTCAGACTGTAGCGCATACGCGATCCCTGGACACTGGTGAGGCCCCAGCACAGGGTCCACACCGCAGGCAGCTGGGGCAGGTCAGAGTTCCTCCCACAGCCTCGGTCCCAGCGCCAGTCCCCACCTCACTTGCTGGCTGTCTTCAAGCTGCTGGAGCAGTGCGTCTCCTCTGCCACCTTCCTGAGTCACGTCTGCTGCATTATCTTAAAGGGCCAGCCTTTCCAACAAACGAGTGCAGTGCTGTGTAGGTGACATGAGAGGTTCTCAAGTGTAATGTTGGGCCTCCCTGCCTTTGTCCTGTGTGTAAGCGAGCATGGAACGCAGCGCTGCTACCTTGCAGGGCTTAGTCTCAACCACATCCCTGATGTACAGGTGAAAAGGACCTGAAACTCAGAGAGCAATGCCAGGGACTCCGGAGCTGCAGCCTTGGCCACAGCCCCCAGTGCCGAGCAGGGCGGCCACACCAAGGAGGGTGCCCACCCAGGCACCCCCTCTGCACTGGCTGAGGGAGGAGGCGGCTCCGCATGGGGCCATTGAAGGGCGGTTTGATGCCCCAAGTTTGGTCAAGAGGATTAACAGTTCCAAAATGCGTGTATGGTGAGCCCGGTTTGCATGTGTTGGTAGTTTAGGAAAGACACATTTGCAGCTTCTAATGCGTGGGCCACTCCACAGCCTCATGCTGAATACCCCCACCCCTGAGATACACCAGCTCTCTTTCTTAGCCAACAAGACAGGGTGTTGAAAGATCGGAAGTTCCTGCTGTCCTTTCACACCACCCCAGGACAACTTAGGGGCGGTACCCCAACCCCATGTGTCTACCACCATGCTTCCATCTCTGATCCCCCACTGTCACTCCACAAAAGCACCAGGAGCTTCTCTAGTCATGACTTGCCAACTGCCTAAGCGTCCCCTCATGTGTCACTTGGAGTGAGAGGCACCAACCACAGTGTTTCTTTCTCTCTCAGGTTAAGTCTGGAGGTAGGATGTAATAACAACAATGGGGGACAGCTCTGCTCCCCAAGGACTCAGGCTCCTTCTGGCTTCCTCCTCCATCCTCTGTAGGGTGTGGCCTTTGCCCTCATGCCCCCAAGATGGTTGCTAGAGTTCCACCCATCATATTCTAATTCCAGGCAGCAGGATTGAGTAAGTGAAGAAGAAAAGAGGCAAGAGGGACAAACCAATTATCCTTTATGATAAAGAGTTCTGGAAGCAGCTTCTGCTTTTATCCCATTGGTCAGAACTTAGTCACAGAGCCATATATCACAGCAAAGGAGGCTGGGAAACAGAGTATGTTGGGATCTGTGGCCAGTTAGAAGTTGGTTTCCATTATCATGGAAGAAAGAGAGCAGATGAAAGGGGCAGTCAGCAATTTTTGCCCTTCCCGGGATCTGGGGTCAGGACAGGAAAGCAGACGGCGTCCCTCCCCACTGTGGCCCCAGCACTTCCCCCCCGAGGCGAGGGAAGTGGGCAGTTTCCAAGGCCCACACAGCAGATCCGCAGGAAGCAGGCAACAGAGTCCCTGAGGATAAAGGGGACCCACTTCCCCACCTCCACACACTCCGACACTCCTCCAGACAGGAAAACACGGCTTTGAGGAAGCCCCTAGCACGTCTTCCTTGATGGCAGGCATTACGAGGTGGCGGCCAGGCCACAGCACGCTGTGTGCCACTTGCACAACACTTGTGGGGTGCCCAGCACATGCCAGGAACACACAAGGGCAAAGATGCCCCGCCTCCCACTAGGGCCCTGAGACCACGACATCAGCTCCACCTCCAGGCCCCGCCTGCCTGACCCACACCAGCTCCTGCCACCAGGGGGCGGGGTCAATCCCCAGGACTCCCAATAGGGGGACCCTGGAAGTGAGGGCTGATGATCCAGCTCACAAGGGATGCTCTTCCCTTTCTCTGTTTTCTTCTTCTTTTTTTTTTTTTCTGTCTTGATGAGAAGAATGACTGATGCTTATGCAATCCTAATGCAAATGGAACCTCAGCTTTTGGATTTCCAGTTTACATGGCTGGTTTCATTCACCCTGACAATTCTGTCTTGTTCTCAAGAGTTAGCAATGTTTTCCTCTCTGCATTGTTGGGATGTTGAGAGGGCCCAGAAAACGCAGTGGGAGATGGGAGGTCATGGAAGTGGGAGCGCATTCTTGTATTTCCCTGGGAGCCCATGGCTGCAGTGACCAGTGGCACTCGAGTCTGGCCAAGGCTTGTGGGACAAGAAGGTTAACTGTGTATCAAACCGGCCTGACGCACAGAATCCAGATGTCTGGTCAAACGCCAATCTCAATATTGCAAGGGAGGTATTTTTTAGATGAGATTAACTTTTAAATCGGTAAGTAGACTGAGTAAAGCAGATGAGCCTCCATAATGTGGGTGGGCCCTGTCCAATCAGTTGAAGGCAGATTAAACAAACTGAGGTCCCAGGAGGGAACCTCTGAAGAGAGAACTCGGCTCCAGATGCCCTTCACATTCCAGGCTGAAGCATCGACTATCCCCCTGGGTCTCCAGCCAGCCCTGAAGACTTGCAGGCTCCCACAACCACATGAGCCAATTTCTTCCAGTAAATCTCAGTCTCTCTCTTTTGTGTAGACTCTCTGTTTTGTATAGACTCCCATAGAGACACACTTACACACTCACAGATATACACGTACAGCCCCTTCTGGTTCTCTTTCTCTGGAGAACCTCAGGTAGTACATGGGTGTTGGAGAGACATTCTTTCCTGCCTCTTGCCAGGAGCTGTTCAGGTAAGACGTCACTGACCTGGGGGTGTGACCCTAGTGTCCCAGCCCCTACAGAAGGTGCTCCCAGAGCAGGAACCACACAGTGGGGTGATCCAGGGAAGAGCACCCATGAGTGGGAATGGCCCCAAAAGGCTTGAGGTCTCTGGGAAGGGATCTGATGCTCCCTAGACAGCCCTCTTCTGAAGACAGTTGGTGAGACGGTTGGTGAGGCAGCCACCAGACCTATGCATAGGGCTGCAGGAAGCATACATGGGGCGGGCTGCCCCCTGAAGCGTCCCTGGCAGAGTCCCCGTCTCCCAAGTCCAGCTTCGGGGCAGAGATACCCCAGAACCCAAGACGTTCTCCCCACCTGCTCTGCCTGCCACCATCTTCACTTGGGTCTTCTTGGCCTCTTCGCGCTGCTGCCCTGGCGCTTGCAGGGGTGGCTGGGAGGCAGTGGGCTATGATGTTGGCCTCCGCTGTCCATAGACCCTGGGTGGGGGAGGAGGGGGAAGACTTCAGTATTGTTTTATTTGAAATACAACTTTATTCCGATTCTAAATGAAAAGGAATGGGAATGACAGTAACAAACAAGATGGTACCTCTCAATATTGTCAAGTGACTATAGTAGTCTTATATTTGAAGCTCAAGGAGGAAACAACGTGCTCCAAAACACCTAAATACGCAGGTCCAAAAAACGAAGGTAGGGAGTAGGAAGACTTTAGAGCAAAATCAGAGTCCCAGCTAGGGTGGCTGACTGGTCCCTGCCGGAGTGGACACCCTGGCCCTGGCCTCAGTCTCTTGCCAGACTCAGTTCAAGACCAGTGTGGACCTTTCTCCCCCTCTAGCCTTGCCCACGCCCCAGACAACCTCTGGGCCCTGTGGACGTCACCTCCCGGACCCGGGGCCTCGTTTCTGAGTCTGCCCTGGCCTCCGCTCCTCCCATAACCCAGACCTGTCCCTAGAACCCCTTCAGCCAAATTCTCCACTATGGTGAACTCACGCCATTAGGACAAGGGAATCCTTGTGGACTATTTCCCATCCCTCACATTTAAAGAAACGTTGTTTAAATCCACTATGAACAACTGGCTGTGACTCAGCTTGCTCTGGTCTGAGAGCTTTTGGCTCCAGGGTTGTGGCCAGTAAACACCTTTGACACCATTTCCCCCAGAACACTTAAACAGAAGGGCATGAGCGGAGCGGTCGTTAATCTTTTCTGAATCACTAACGTTAAGGTACAGGAAGAAGACCAGGGTTAGCCATGAGGAACTTCCTGCCTAGGACCAGCAGCTCCTTTAAGCTGAATGTTGATTTATACACATCCTTACAGACAACGTGGTTGTGTGTTGGGTCAGTGGTGAGAAAACAGTGCCAGGATGTCAGGGAGATTCCTGTTCCCAGAAAAGATTCAGGTCACACGGGCCTCACAAGCTGGCACAAGGATGACATGAACATGAGTGCTAATGTGACTTAAACCATCTGTGGGATTGATGAGATACCCAGACACATGGGCGTTCTGGCTCAAGATATAAAAACAAAACAATAAACGAAGGAGGAGAGGAAGAAGTGGAATATGTGTCGTGTTTTATGGTTAATACACAGAACATGCAATATTATGGTAAACTCGTAATTTCACGATAGGGCTAGTAAATGTGGAAAATTACAAATATTCTGGTAAGAGGTTTGGCTAGAAGTTAAATAAACCTGTTTTTGAGTGAGTGAAAGAATAAGGATGCGTGATTTGGGGCAGGTTCTAGCTATTTAGTTGCTAAGTTGTGTTGGACTCTGCGACCCCATGGACTGTAGCCCACGAGGGTCCTCTGTCCGTGGGATTTCCCAAGCAAGAATACTGGCATGGGTTGCCATTTCCTTCTCCAGGGGATCTTTCTGACCCAGGGATCAAACTCGTGTCTTCTGCTTGGTGGGCGAATTCTTTACCACTGAGCCACATGGGAAGCCCTTAAGTCCACGTAAGTTGTCAGGGGCCAAAAAGGCTCCTGAGGGGAGACGAGTCATGTGGAAGGCGCGTGTGCTGCTGCCCTCCCAAGATGAGGGGATATGCAGTGAACACTCATGTCTGAGAAGCAGGGGGCCTGCTGTCACAGCCTCCTCAGCTGAAGGCGGGCATGACAGTGGTCAACTCTGAGTTACAGGTACATTCTGTACGCCGCCTCAGGTGCGGAGAAGTACGGTGAACTCTCATGTCTAAAGTACACACGCACTGCTGTCCTGGTGAGGGGGCATGTGGTAAAAGGTCATGTGTGTGGTTCACGTGCAATGCTGAGCCTCCTCAGGCGAGGGGAGGTGTCACGAGTGGTCAAGTCCGACTAACTCGCGCTGCTGTCAGAGCTCCACAGTTGACAGGAGGTACCTGTGAGGTACATGTACATACTGTATGGCCTCCTCAAAAAGGAGACACGTGGTGACTGGTCATGACAAAGGGATATGTGCATTGATTACCACCGACTAGCACTTTAAGGGGAAGATGGTATCAGACAACCTTGAAGTAAATGTACATGCTCAGGTGGGGAGACACATGATGACTGGTCGTAATTGAGGGATATGTGCACTGTTGTCACAGCCTCCACAGGCGAAGGGGCCTGTGGTGTTAGTCCACCTAAGGTGAATGTACAAGCTCTGTCAGCCTCAAGTGAGGAGACATGCAGTGACTCATCATATCTGAGGAAAATGTGCAATTCTGCGAAAGCTTCCTCAGGTGAGAAGTGTGGAGATTGGTCAGGTCTGAAGTAAATGTGTATATGTCACAGCCTCCTCAGGTGAGGAAATCTGTGATATTGGTCTGACTGAGGTAAATGTGCAAGTTCTCTCTGCCTCCTCAAGTGAGGAGACACGTGCTGACTGGTCATGCATGAAGAACATGTGCAGTTCTCTCACAGCCTCCTCAGGTGAGAAGACATGTGGTGTTTGGTTAGCTCTGAGGTAAATAAATGTGCTTGCTGTAACAGCCTCACTGGGTGAAGAAGCCTTTTATACCCATCAGGTCTGAGGTAAACGTGCACACTGTCACAGCCTCCTTAAATGAGGAAAGACATGGTGACTCATCGTGTGTGAGCTATGTGCAATGCTGTAATTGCCTTCTTAGGTGAGGAATCTTCTGATATGGGCCATGTCTGAGGTAAACATGCATATTCTCTAAGCCCGCTCAGGTGAGGAGACACATGGTGACTGGTTACATTTGAGAAGCATAGGCAATTCTGTCCCAGCCTCCTCAGGTGAGGAAACTCACAGTAACCGGTGACACTAGAAAAACATGAGCAGTTCAGTAATAGCCTCCTCAGGGGAGGGGCCTGCGGTACTGCTCCAATGAGGTATATGTACCTGCTCTCTCAGACTCCTCACGTGAGGAGCAGTTTAATGACTGGTCACGTTTGAAGAGGTCTTCCCTGGTAGCTCAGTGGTAAAGAATCTGCTTACAATACAGGAGTCACAGAAGACGCAAGTTCAATCCCTGGGTCAGAAAGATCCCCCAGAGGCGGGCACAGCAACCCACTCCAGTTGTTCTTGCCTGGAGAATTGCATGGACAGAGGAACCTGGTGTGCTACAGGCTATAGCGTCACAAAGGGTTGGACACTACTGAAGTGACTCAGCACGCACGCACGGACGCATGCACGCACACACTTTGGAAGAACACGTTCGGTTCTGTCAGAGCCTCCTCAGGTGAGGAGATAGGTGGTGACTGGTCACATTTCAGGAACACATCCAATTCAGTAATGGCTCCCACCAGCGAGGAGACCTGTGGTATTGGTCAAATCTGAGGGAAATGCCCATACTGTCGTCGTCTCTTAAGGGGGGAGACCTGTGGTGACTCGTCACATGTGACCTACATGCAATGCTGTCACAGCCTTAGCAGGTAAGGAATATTTTTATATGAGTCACTTCTCAGGTTAACGTGCATGTTCTCTCACCCTCCTCAAGTGAAGAGAACATGTGGTGACTGGTCCTGTTTGAGGAACACATCCCATTCATTAATAGCCTCCTCTGCTGAGAGAAACTGTGGTATGATTCCTGCTTGAGCTAAATGTACATACTGTCACAGACTCCTCAGGTGAGGAGACACGTGGTGACTGGGCACATGTGAGATACGTGCACTGCTCTCACAGCCTCCTGAGGTGAAAACCTTTCTACATCATTTTTTCTGAGGTAAAGCTGCCACATCCCCCTTAGGTGAGGAGACACTGGTGACTCATCACATGTTAACTGCACGTGTAATGCTGTAACGACCTCCTCACGTGAGGACAGTCATGGTGACTGATCATGTCTGAGAATTATGTGCAATGCTGTAACAGTCTCATCATGTGAGGAAGATTTTCATACCCGTCACTTCTGAGGTAAATGTGATTGCTGTTCACAGCCTCCTCGGGTGGGGAGACATGTGACTGGGCACCTTTGAGGATTATTTGCACTGTTCTCACAGCCTGCTCAGATGAAAAGCCTTTTATATTGGTCAGGTCTGAGTAAAGGTGTGCATGCTGTCATAGTCTCCTCAGGGGAAATAACCTTTTATATTCATCTGGTCTGAGGTAAATGTGCATGCTGTGACAGCCTCCTTAAATAGGAGACACATGTGACTCATCAGATGTGAGCTACTCATGAAATACTGCTCAAGTGAGGAGAGCTGGCAACTGGTCCTGTCTGAGAGTCACGTGCAATGCTCTGAGCCTCCTCGGGCGAAGAAATCTCTTGATATCAATCACATTCGAGGTTCCCATGCCTTCTGTCACACCCTTCTGAAATGAGACGTGTGGTCACTGGTCACTTCTGAAGGACACACACACGCTGTCACAGCCTCCTTAAGTGATGGGCCCTGTGGTATCTGTCACGTCTGAGCTACAACTGTACTCTGTCACAGCCTTGTCAGGTGAGAGGACTTTTATTAAGTGGTCACATCTGTGGACACACTCACTGTTGTCTCAACCTTCACAGGCGAAGGGGCATGTCGTATCCATCATATCTGATGGGTGGGTGCGCAGTGTCACACCAGCTCAGCTGAGAGGACTTGTCTGAGCTGCCCTGTTGGAGGTACTCATGCACCCCTGTCACTGCTCTCCTGGTGACGGGATGTGTGGTGATCACTCACATCTTAGGTACACATGCTACCTGTCACAGCCTCCTCATGTTAGGAGACAAGGTGACTGGTCACGTCTAAGAGACAGGTGTGCTGCTATCATAGCCTCCTGCATTGAAGCTGTGTGTGGTATCGGTCACGTGAGGTACACGTTCACGCCGTCACAGCAGTTCAGGTGAGGGGGCGTCAGGGAGCTGTCATGTTGGAGGTACCCATGTACCGACGTCACAGCTCCACTGGTGAGGGGGTGTATAGTATAGGCCATGGCATGGTGACCGACCACACCTGAGGGACACAGCACACTCCCACGGCCTCCTCAGGTGAAGAAGCGGAGGCCCATGTGCACTCTTTCTCAGCCTCCTCAGACGAGGGGGCGTGTGGTGAGCTGTCACCGAGGTACAGCTGCGCTGCGGTCACACCTTCTCAGGGGAAGGTACCTGTGGTATCGGTTATGTCTGAGGTACACGTGCACTATGGTCTCCACCTCCTTGCGTGAGCGGCTGAGGTGAGTGCTCACGCCTTAGGTATAAGTGTCTCGGTGTCCCAGCTCTCACAGCTGAGTGCCGTGTGTTGACAGGTTAGGTCAGATCTGAAGTTCAGGCGCAGTGATGCCACAGCCCCACCAGTGACAGGGTGTGTGATGAGCAGTCACGTCTGAGGTACTCACGCTCTGACAGATGAGAGCATGTGTGTCTGGGAGAGGCAGGCACTGACCTCGGATGTCCCGGGGCAGGAGGGGCGCCCTGCTCGGGCCTGGGCTGCTCGGCCAGGCGGCACTGGGAAAGGTGAAGCTGACCTCCGGCACGCGCAATGTGCTTTCATCTAAACAGTGAACCAGAGAGGAGAGAATATCATTATTTTCAGGGACCACCCAGTGAATCCTGGGAACAAACTAAATAAGGAGGGTCTGATGCACTGCATTCAGACTCACTGTGTGCTGGCTGTTCACTGAAGTTACCTCATTTTTTTTCTCCCAGAGCTCTGTGAGGGGTTGTGTTTTCCATGAGCTCCTGAGCGCAAGACTTTCTGGAATTTCCCTCTCTGGTTTGTGGCTCCTCCCTATTCTTCTCAACCACACTCTTCCTTCCTCTTTCTGTTCCCTCCTTGCTCTTAGCTGACCTTGACTTGGCTGTGAGAGGATTCTCTGGGTTCATTGAAAGATTTAATCAGATGTCATCATCAAACAGGAAAGGAGCAAGGAAGGTGTGGTGGGGAGATAAGGGGTCTCTCCTAGGGTCGAGGCAGGTGCCCACTTCCCCAGGTCTCTGCTCATGGTTACCCCTACTCACTCGTTCATTCATCTGTTTCATTTTGCTGCTATTTATTGAGAACCTGTTGTAGTTATTGGGCACAAAGCAGTGACTGAGATCCACCATTATCCCTGTGCTCACGGAGCCCAGCACATAGGATGAGCTCAGTAAACGTGAACGCTTGTTATGTAGCGATACAGGCCCGTGCTCCCAACCATCCATGGTGAGGACTAGCTTGCTTATCTGCTTCTCAGCCTATATGGGACTGAGAATTTTGCAAATATAACCAAAGCAAATTACTAGGAAGATGGAATGAAAAATTTCTTAAAGACAGAATCTAGGCCATTGATGACAAGCTGTGGTTCCATCGGATCTGACTGCCATGTTCTTTTCTAAACCCTTGACCTCAACTCCCGTGCTCCTCTGATGGCAGGTCAGTAACAGCTGGTGACCCCTCTGGGGAGGGCTGTCATCCACCAATCTGTTCCCACAACTGTGATAAACTGGACACAATCCTAACATCCCATAATAGAGGACATATGTTCATGTCCCTGGGCACCCCATGAGGAAGGCATCTTACAGAGATCATTCCTGGGTGGTGGGGTTTACAAGTGGCTTCTCCTTTATTTATGATGTTATCTATATTCCAAAGTTTTCATGATGAGTACTTATTATTTTTGTAGTAACAACCACCGCAGAAGGTGGGACTCAAACCAGCACTGAGAGAACCCACAGGGGCCCGGGGGGGCAGACTGAGTAAAGGCAATCAGCCGTATGCGCACGCACTGAATCATTGCCTCAAACTCTACTGGGACATGAGGCAGGCCAGCAGCAAAACTGAGCACACCGCCAAATACATCTTTTCAAAGAGCCAGTAGCTGTGGCTGACCCGCTGCCTAAGAAAACCTGAAACTCATTCACACCAAGGACCTGACAACTGATAACAGCCCAGACTGTCACACCGGCCAAACATTTGAGAGGAGGGGCAGAGATGCAGAAAAGAACCCAACTTGCTATTTTCCTTTTTCGATCACATACCTGCATGAAAACTGAGGCTGGGTTTCATCTTAGAGGCTGAAGGGACAGCAGGGAGAAAGCTCTTTCCCAGAGACTTTGACAGCTGAGGGAGTGCAGGGGGAGGCTGGCTCTTGGCTATGTGATCCATGGAGGGTGGCTGAAGTTTTTCTGTTGCCTGTGGGGGGAAATATGACCAAGTATGGGGAGCAGGTAGAGAAGGAATGAAATGTCAAGGTCATTTTGAGCTGCAGCCATGCACTGATTAAACACCTACTGTGCGCCAGCTCTGTGGGTATCTTAGTGAACACAATGGGCAGAATCACTGCTAACATTCACTTTCAACCACCAACAAGAATGAATGAATGATTGATGATGTCCTGGGTTTTTGTCCCCGGGCTTTTCCCTTCTCAAACACATGCCCCCATGGAAGGGGTTCTCATCTAAACCACTGTGATGGTTACCATTTAAACCCATCCACCAAGTAAAGCAGATGGCTCTCTCTAATGGGGTGGGCTTCATCCAATCAGTTGACAGCCTGCATAGAACAAAAGGGCTGACTCTCCCATGAGTCAGAGAGATGCCCTCTCTGACAACCTTTAGCTGGGACATCAGCGTTTTCCTGCTTTTGGACTTGAACAGAAACTTTGGCTCTGGGAGCTGGCATGTGTGTTTGTACGGTGGTGGGGGTGGGGTGAACATATACAGACACACATTCTTTTGGTCCTATTTCTCAGGATAACCCTGACCACTACACCCACCTTCTGCTCCTTGCTACTGTCTCACTTTTGTTCCACTGAAGAGTCACCAGAGCCATTTCTATTTGAATTAGCAAATGCCCACTGTGTGTCCAGCAGGACTCAGGGTCTCACCAGCCGGGGCAGAGTGGAGCTCTGGCAGCCCTCTGGTCACCAGCAATGCCCCCAGGAGTAGCCTGCCCCCTTAGGCTCGCTCGGTTTACTTAACCAAGCGGATGGTGAGAGACAAGCCCCTGAGCTTCATTTGCACGCAGGGAATCCGCGCCCCCACCCCCCATGCAAATGTCATTCCACACCATTGTGGTCACTTGAACTCTTCCACATGCTCTCTGCTTTTGCTTAATCCTATTTGTTGAGGCTTTGCCACAGGTGTTCACTGCCTAATATCCCAAGAAATTAACTCAACATGAAGAAATCTGTTCCCATAGAGATGCATAAGCATCGTGCATGATGGTCAAAAATGAAAGACGGGGACTTCCCTGGTGATCCAGTGATTAAGACTCCGTGCTCCCAATGTGGGAGTTACGGGTTCAGTCCCTGGTTGGGGAGCTAACATCCTACACGCTGTGCGGCATGACCAAAAAAAAAAGAAAGAAAGAAAGACAACCTGCGTGGCCATTTAATGGGGAACAGAAACCCACAAAGTGGCCACAGACGGAATCAGGTGTGTCCAGTCATCCCTCTGCAGATATGACAGAGGGCCGGTTGCCAGGCTTGGGGAGGAAAGACACCTCCTGGTCATTAATGCATAGCAACTCACCTCTCACCAACTGTTATTTATCTGACGTGGTTTAGAATCAACTAAGTATTAGTCGCTCAGTCGTGTCCGACTCTTTACAATCCCACGGACTGTAACCCGCCAGACTCCTCTGTCCCTTGAATTCTCCAGGTCAGAATACTGGAGTGGGTAGTCACTTCCTTCTCCAAAGAATCTTCCTGACCCAGGGAACCAACCCAGGTCTCCTGCATGGCAGGTGGATTCTTTACCATCTAAGCCACCAGGGAATCCACAAGAATCAAGTCACGTGCCTTTTATAAAGTGCAAATACTAGGTAGGCACATGAAAATTCATCAAATAATGTTAGGGAAAAAGACCCAGATCACAAAACTGTGTTTCCCTAGGACGATGACCACACGCGATGTGCACACATGTGGCTTCAGGTCAGGAGGAAGGGACAAGGTCACAGTGATGGCGGGGGGCGGGGGGGGCGGTCTGGTTCTCTTCTCTCCCCGGTGTGCTGGGCACTCCCGCCCCCACCGTGATTTTGTTGAGGTCAGTCCTGCTGTCCCCCTCCTCTGTTCTGGGTGAACCCCTGGGACCAGCACCCCCAGGCCCCTGTCCACCTACCAGCTGGACGCTCCTGGTGAGGGGGGGTGACGGCTTCCCCCGGGCCTTCCTCTCTGCAGAGTGAGCCCTGCCCGGGCTGGCTTGCGGCCGCTTCCTGTCGGTCGGGGTTGTCTCCGGGGTGACGCTGGGCTTGGGGTCCTTGGGGTCTGGAGCTGCCTCCTCTGCAGGGTGGAGGGAGGAGCAGCCACTGCCGCCCTCGCGGTCCTGCGCCCTGGAGCGCCGGGAGGCCGCAATGAGGGCGATGCTCTTGGTGCCTACGGCCATCTCCTTGAGGGCCTGGGCGCTCAGCCCGGCCTCTGCCGCCGTCCTCGGGCTGGGGGTGCCTGGCTCCCGGCCGGCCGGGGAGCACAGCTTGGAGACCAGTGTCTTCATGCTCTGGGAGCTCGGCTTCTGTGGGGAACGTTGCAGCGGCGGACCATCAGCGGCCCTAGGTTGGGCCCAGCAGCAGACCCAGCGACAGGGGTCACGAGTGGTCACCTGGCTTCTCTGGGTCTCATTTCCTGTTTATAAAGTGAGGATGACACGCACTCCTGCCGTGCACAGCTGGGGGAGTGTCTGTAGCGGGTTGGTCAATGGTGACCCCAAGTCCATGTCCACCTTGGACCCCCGAGTGAGACCTCTGGATTGAGTGTGGGTCTTGGATCCCCAGAGGGGTGTCCTTACAAGAAGGGAGACACAGAGCCACAGAGGGAGGAGGCCGTAAAGTCAGAGGCAGACGTGAGGGAGGCCGCCCGGGAGCCTGGGGCCCCCAGGGGCTGGACGAGGCCGGGGGGACCCTCCTCTGGAGCCTGTGGAGGGAGCACAGTCCTGGGACACCTGGCCTTGGACTTCCAGCCCCAGGTTGGGAGAGAATACCCGTCTGAGCTTTGAGCCTCCTGGTCTGCAGTGTTTGGGCCTAGACGCGTCAAACCCCAACGCGGTGGGTGACACTAGCCGGGCTCAAGACACGTTCAGCACCGCTGTGATGGCTGCTTCAGGACGACCTGCCTTCCGGAAGCTTCTCTCGCGCTCCCACCCTGCGCCAGCGCTGACAGGCCCCCAAGCACCCCATCGGGCTGGGGAGCCTCCCTGGAGCCTTGGGCCCGTTACCACCACACACACCAACCTCGTGAGCCGGCGGGCTCAGCAGAATGTGGAGCGAGGAGTGGGGGAGGAGGGAGTCTTTCTTGTCCAGCCTTTTCAATGGCGTGGCTTTCGATGACTTGTAACTGTTGCTGTGGATAAAACACAGAGGTCTCAGCAGGCTGGGGCTGGGCTCCCGGGTCCTTCACCCAGTCTCCAGGGCTGTGAGAAAATAACTTCTGTGGTTTAAGTCCCCTGGTCTGTGGTGTCTGGTTACTGCAGCCCAAGCTGAGGTGGCGACACACACGCGGGAACATTAGCTACTGAACCATCTGGTGAGTGTGCAAGTCTGAGTCTGGGTGTGTGGAGACACCGGAGGAAAAGAAAGAAGAACAGAAAAGAGGAGGAAAGCACTGAGGTCGGGAGCAGCTGGCTGATGGTGAAAAGAAACCACATGTGAAGTGCAGCTGGTCTTTCTAGCATCAAAGAACCCAATCTCACAATTGGTCCGCGTGGTGCGTACCCACACTTATTCCCCTTAAGCAACTCTGCAAGGACTGGGCATTAGCCTTGCTTCACAAGATGTGCCCAGGGTCACACGTCAGCGGCTCTGGCTGGATATTCTCCTGCCAGCCTCCAGTTCCTCATCTGGGCTCCACCTCACCCTGGGAACCAGGTGATGCCCATGGCCTGGAAAGGGGGGCCCTGTCACCTGTCCGGATCCAGCAGCGTAGGGGGCAGCTCAAACTGGGCGCCCCACGGGAGGTCCTCCCTGTCGTCCAGCTGGTCTCGGCTGGGCTCCTCTGGCGGGGGAGAGATGTTCAGAGCAGAGCCGTCCTGGGACCAGACAGAGGGCGGGGTGAGGTGGCAGGGACCACAGACACGAGAGGGCTGTGTCGTCAAGCAGGGCCCGAGGAGCCAGCACCTCTGGAACGAATCACGGGCTCCTCCACTGTGCCTCCCATCACAGGCAGAAAGGGTCAGAGCCCAGGAAGCACCGGGCACAGCCTTGACCCTGAGCAAATCGGTGCATAAAGGAGATGCTGTTACCAGCACTCTCGATAGCCGGCAGGGCCTCAGAAAGTCAGACAGAATCACCATACACAGGATCCAGCAATCCCACTGCCAGGGGCGTCACCAAAAGAACTGCAAGCAGGACACAAACAGATGTGTGTGCACCCACTTTGAGAGCAGCCCTATTCACAACAACCAAAAGGTGGAACAACCCGAGTGTCCGTCGATGGGCGATGGGTAAGCACAGTGTGCTCCATCCACACACGGGCTGTGATTCAGCCTCAACACGGAAGGGAATGCTGACAGCTGCCACAGCACGGATGGACTGTGAGGACGTGATGCTCAGTGGGATAAGCAGACTCCAAAGGACAGACACTGTGCGACTCCACTTCTGTGAGGTCCCCGGGGGAGTCAGGGTCACAGAGACAGGAAGTAAGGGGTGGAGGCCAGGGACAGGGAGGATGGGGAATCAGTTTGTCGAGTCTAGGTGGCACAACGGCCTTTCTGAGTTCTGCGAGTCCTTTCAGTGAACTGAGCCTGGAGGTGGGGCGCTCTTGGGGACCTGACACTTACCCTAGGATCCCACGAGGGATCCTCACAACAGCCCAGGGGTCAGACCTGCCATGGGAGCAGCACACAGGCCCCCTCCCCCAGGGACGCCTCGTCTGAAACCTGCCTGGATCCTGGCGGGTGCCACGGCCCCATCCAGCCCAGCCCCAGGCGCCTCTGGCTCTAGGCAGCCTGGTTCGTGGGGTTTCTGAGTTCCCTCTTCTCTCTACGGGGGCCAGCGCACAGGCCAGGCAGGAGGGGACCGCGTCAAGCACAGGCCCAACCCGAAGCCGACTCACGCGCAGGGAGCTGGCCATCACGGCGTGCAGCAGCAGCCGGCGGTTCAGCGAGCCCGCGCCCAGCTCCCGGGAGAACAGACGGTACTGCTTCTGCAGGGCCTCCGGCACGACCAGGCCGCTGTCTGCGGGAGGCGGGGAGGCAGAGACGGGGCGGGACATCCATCCCTTGTTAGAAAGACGGTTTCTTTTCTGGAAGTTTGAAGGCAATGCTCCAATCTGATAGAAAGATTTTTCTACAGAGTGGGGTTTCAGTTTTCTGTTATGTTCATGTATTGCCTTCCAATCATAAAATCATATCATTAGCAATTCTAAAGGATAAATAAACTTCCATTTAAAAGTTAAAGAGCAGGAGTTCCCCGGTGGTCTAGTGCAGTGAGGCCAAAAAGAAAAAACATCAAAGAACATCCCTAGGGCTTCTCTGGTGGCTCAGTGGTAAAGAATCGGCCTGCCAATGCAGGAAATGTGGGTTTGATCCCTGATCTGGGAAGATCCCACGTGCCGTGGAACAACTAAGCCCGTGCACCACAAGTACTGAAGTCCATGTGCCCTAGAGCCCAGCCAGGCTCTGAAACGAGAGAAGCCGCCGCAGTGAGAAGCCCGCTCACCGCAACTAGAGAAAAGCCCTTGCAGCAACAAGGACCCAGCAGTCAGAAGCAAATAAATAACAACAACTACAACAAAAGAGCCACTCGTAAGGTGTACACCCAGGACTGAGAACAGGGAGCGGAGGGCGGGGACAGGGCTGGAGACCGGGGCCTCCCGGCCTGCCGTGCGGGGTGTGACTTTCTGGGGACACACGCACTGCCCACTCTTTCCAGAAAAGTGTTAGTCGCTCAGTCGTGTCCAACTCTGTGAGAGCCCATGGACCGCAGCCCGCCAGGCTCCTCTGTCCATGGGATTCTCCAGGCAAGAGTACAGGAGTGGGTTGCCGTTTCCTTCTCCAGGGGACCTTCCCGACCCAGGACCCAGGACTGAAGCACCCGGGGGCTGCCCTTCCCAGAAGGTAACCCTGATGGAGACGGGCCCGAGCAGGGGCGGCGGGCGGGGCCTCACCCTGGATCAGCCGCCGCTGCTCCCGGATGACCCGCTCGCACAGCAGCCGGTGCCGGTGGCAGCGCTGGATCAGGAAGTCCTTCTGGCGCAGCAGGCTTCTCCCGCGCAGGCGGTGGGCCTGCAGCTCCGCGTTCTCCACCTCCAGCTCGTGCGCCCGGCACAGCAGCCGCAGCGCCTCCCGCTGGTCCTCGCCGGTGACCTGCGCGGGCAGCAGCTCCTCCATCTGCGAGGCCTTCTTCTTGGCGCTGGCCAGACGCTGCTCCAGGCCCGCCTGGCGGAGAGACCGAGGGTTCAGGGCAGAGGCCCGGGGTCTCTGCTGCCAAGTCCGCTCGTCCTTACAGACTCTGGTTTGCAATCGCACTCACAGAAACACGCGGGATTGACTGTGAGGACGTGCCCCGCATTAAGCGTGTCCTTCATTTCCTGTTCTGATGCTGTCGCATCTGGGGACCCTGCTGACCCTGCAGGGACAGCTCCCCCAGAACAGCCAAGTCCGACAGACAGCAAACAACTTGCCCTCAGGCACATCTTTCATATGCAAACCAGCCAACCCAGAGCCCAAACCCTTCCCTCTCCTCCACGGGGTTCCACAGTCTGGATTTATGTATTTGGATGCTCCGGGTTCTTGGTTGCCACATGCGGGATCTAGTTCCCCGACCAGGTAATTGAACCCCAGCCCTCTGCATTGGGAGTGTGGCATCTTAGCCACTAGACCACCAGGGAAGTCCCTTGCCTGGCGCTTTAGAACAGATGCCAGGGCTTAGCCCTCACCACAGCATGTGCTGTGGGACACCAAGGCTGCCTGTTTTCATGCTGTGACGCTGTTGTAAGCTGGCCCTGGTCGTCACAGAGAAGGCTCTGAAGCGATGTCTCTATAGCCTCTGTGTTAGAGACCTCTTATCTGAACGTTTACTTCCCTGGTGGCTCAGAGGGTAAAACATCTGCCTATAATGCAGGAGACCTGGGTTCGATCCCTGGGTCAGGAAGATCCTCTGGAGAAGGCAGTGGCATCCCACTCCAGTACTCTTGCCTGGAAAATCCCATGGACGGAGGAGCCTGGTGAGCTACTGTCCATGGGGTCGCAAAAAGTTGGACATGACTGAGTGACTTCACTTTATCTGAAAGTGAGGTCCTGGTTCTCTTGGGCCAAAGCCAGATTTAAGAAGGAGCAGAAAGACGGGAGGCCTGGCTCATCCACTGCTGCCCTCTTGCAGAAAGTCAGCGGAGGGGGGCGGGTGGGGGGACTGTGAGGTCTGCCTGAGACCCTTGATCTTACTCTGTGGGTGAGTCAGGGCTCCAGAGAAACAGAACAATATTTATACATGTTTGTGTATATATATGTGTGTACATGTTTGCGTGTGTATAAACACATATATACACACTTATGTACATGTTTGTATGTATATGTACACACACACACACACACATATATACATGCACATACTCACATAGACGGGCACAGCAACCCACTCCATTAGCCTTGCCTGGAGAATCCCATGGACAGAGGCTGGCGGGCTACAGTCTACAGGGTCACAAAGTTGGACACGACTGAAGCAACTTAGATGAGATGGTTGGATGGCATCACCGACTCAATGGAGAAACTCTGGGAGTTGGTGATGGACAGGGAGGCCTGGTGTGCTGCAGTCCATGGAATCGCAAAGAGTCGGACATTTACTGAGTGACTTAACTGAACTGAAGCAACTTAGCACACAGCACATACATATATATATACACACATAGACTCACACAGAGATTTTTTTTTTTTTTTGGCCAAGCTGCAAAGTATATGGGATCTTAGTTTTCCGAACAGGGATTGAATCCATGCCCCCTGAAATGGAAGCATGGAATCTTAACCACTGGGCCGCCAGGAAAGTTCCCACAGAGATTTATTTTAAAAAACGGGGACTGGTGTGTCCAAAACCCATCAGGCAGGCCAACTGGCTGGAAACTCAGTCAGGAGCCAGTGGTGTGGTCTTGAGGCAGAATCTTCTCTTCTCTAGAATCCTGTGTTTTGCTGGTAAGACCTTTCAGTGGACTGCATGAGGCCCAGCCACTCTATCTGGGGTAATCTTTACTTACAGTCAACTGACTGCAGATGTTCACCTCACCTACCAAATACCTTCACAGTCATGTCTGACTCCTTTTCGACCCTGTTACAGTATAACCTGCCAGGCTCCTCCAACCTTGCGGTTCTCCACGCACAAATACTAGGGTGGGTAGCCAATCCCTTCCAGGGATCTTCCCGACCCAGGGATCAAACCTGGGTCTCCTGCATTGCAGGTGGGTTCTTTACCATCTGAGCCACCAGGGAAGCCCAAATACCTTCACAACAGCACCTATATGAGCATTTATTCGATTGGATCCCTGGGTATGGCAGCCTGGCCACGCTGACACCTGAAACCATCACCACACCTCATAGCTCCATCCAGTCCCCCAGATAGTAACGCTCAGGCTGAAGCTGCCTGCATCCCATCCTCAAACTCATGGTCCCTAGGGGCAGGTGGGACACCAGCCCCTAGTGCAGCCCATGAGGCCCTGCACCAGCCTTCTGTGTTTTCATCCTCAGGGGCCGAGAAGGGACCTCTTTGGGAGAAGCTGGCTCAGCTGCCCTAGCAAGATCCTCCTCTCTTCCTTCCAGACCCATGCCCCTCGAATCAACAGCCCCTCCACCAGCTCCCCAGCACCCTGCTCCTACATCTATTATCCTGCTACCATACTGAACTGTGCACGGTTGTGTCTCTTCCCAGTAGACCGACAGCTTAAGTCTCAGTATCTTGTTCATCTTTATGGCCTCGGGCCCTGGCACGGAGCCGGACACTTAAAACGTTGATTTGTTATTGACTGATCGACCGATTAATTAATTCATCAGTAGGCCCACATGTACACAGCACAACTCAGTGTCTATACTTGGCTCTCGGAGGCCGTGTTCCCTGATGAGGCACGTTATCTGTTTAAGAAGAAGGCGTTTTTCTTATTTTTAAATGTTAGAGAACTTTTGCAGTGAGATCATGTAATCTCCAAATTGCAACAGGCAGATGCAATAATATTAAGAGGTTCTTGGTTTGGCAAATAGCTTTTAAGTGAAATAAATACTGCCTGCTTTTAGCAACATGACATCATCAGATGCCTTCCCCGCTTGCCTGAAAATACACCTGCTAACATTTAACTAATGGGCTGAAATAGTAGCCAGCTTCACTGGCATTTTCCCCAAAGTCTCCATCAGGCGCCAGTTCTGTCATTTTTCTGAAGTGAGACTATTAGATAACCAGCTATTATATAAATAGCTCATATAAATAGCCGGCTCTTCTCAGAAAAGAGGAATGTGAGAAGAGTTCTCTCTCCGGAGAGGAGCCTGGAGTCTGGGCTTCCTCTGACCACACTCCTCGTCCCTGAGCCACGGGCTTGAGACCAGCCTCGGGGGAGCCTGAGGGGACGCCGATGGACAGCGCCACAGACGGGCAGGCAGAGGGCTCGGGAGGCATCACACCGCCACTCAGGCCTCGCTTCCACAGCCCTCCGTGACCCCCAGCGCAGCCACAACCATAAACCGAAAGGGCATGGACCGTGGCGGCAGACTCAGGTCAGGTCCTGCTCTCTGGGGCTGGGGGACAATCCTGCTCATCTCCGAGCCTCAGTTTCCCCACCTGTAGGATGGTCGTGATCAGCCCGACTCTGAACGACTATCCCAGGAGGGCGTGGTGCATCAGCTGCGATCAAAGAGCGTTAGTGACTCTCAGCACCCCGGCTGAGCCCGGGGACATGCCGTCTCTCCCGCACCTTGAGGGCGGCGGTTTTCCGCTGCTCGGCCAGGAGCATGTTGACCTCCTCCCTGGCCAGGGCCACCTCATGCGGCTCTGCAGGCTGGCCCTCGTCCCCTTCTGGGCCGGCCTCCAGCACCTCCTCATCCTTCTCGGGCGTCCTGGCCCCGCGCGTCACATGGTGGGTCTTCTCCCGCTCCCAGCTGCAGCCACACAGAGGGGTCAGGGGTCAGGGGTCAGAGTGCAGGCCACGCCCGAGCTGGGGGCCCTGGCATCTGGCCCTGGAGTCCCTGTGAGTCCCAGCTGGCAGGCGTGGGCGTGAAAATGGGGCAGAACTGGGTCTGCTATCTGATGCCTTCTACGTATATGGAAAACAGGAAATCTTAAGCAACGGTGGAAGGAAGGAAAGAAGCAGTCAACATTCGTGGCAGGGCCGCCAACTGCAGAACTCAGCAGCCAGCCCAGCGCGCCTCCAACCCCAGGGCCGTCAGGGTGACCACGGGCCCCCTGCCACAGCGCCTCAGCTGTAAACCTTGGAGACTACAGCACCCCCAGGGCTCCGTGAGGACGGACTGGGATGACCCGGCTCAGGCGACACCTCCAAAGGGGCACACAGGGCGCTGGAAACGGAACCTGAACTACAAGGAGAGTGGAAACTGCGAGGAAGGAGGACACGGAGGGGGCGAGGGCAGAGACAGAGGAATCCGTCCCGTGCAGGTGCCCTGCTGTCTGCCTAACTAAGAAACTGCACAGGAAGGGAGGACGAGGAGGAGAAATGGGGAGGACTGGAGAAGAAGCAGACTCAGGGCACGGTGCCGGGGCCCGTCAGTGGGTGGACACGTGTCCAGGTTGTCCAGGGCAGTCCCGCTGACACCATCGCCCAGGCGGGATGGCTAATACAGTACCTCCTCGCCCTCCAGTGACCCTGGTCTGGATGAAAACCTGCACGGCCAGTCCCTTTCCACACAGCCAGTCACTCACAGTAGGTGTGAACCGCGAGTGAGACTGGAACGGTGGAAAGACCCCAGCAAGGGGACACAGCCCCCACATTCCGTCTGACCTCAGCATCCTCGCTGTAAAGTGGGGTCGGCCCTAACCTGTTGGGACTGGGCCTGCAGCAGGAAGCCAAAGCGGCCTGGGAGGCTCTCCCACTGGCCCAGCTTAGCCACAGGGAGGGAGATGAAGGAAGGGAGGATGCCCGTGACGGAAGTCCCCCTGGGGCTGGCTCACTCGGCGATGGTCAGCAGGTGGCGGGACGCGTCCACATGCAGCTCAATGTTGGTGTTCTCCAGCTCCACCAGGCTGCGCCGCATCTCCAGCTGCTCCTTGAAGGCCCCGATGAGCTGCGCCCGGATCCTGTTCATCTGCAGGCGGCTGTCCTCCTCTGCGTCGGGGGCAGGGATGGTGGCTGGGGCAGGAAGAGAGCCAGCTGCACCTGGCCATCCAGGCCAGGGTCAAATCCATGCTTGCCCAGCAGCGTAGGATCTGGCCCAAAGAGGGGCTTTAAGCACAGCGCGTATGGAGGGTAGACAAAACAGGGAGGCTGGATGGGTGGATGGGCTGGTGAATGGATGGCTGAATGCTTGGACAGACGGATGGAAGCATGGATGGGTGGATGACGGATGGATGTATTAATGGATGGGTGGATGATGGATGGATGACAGATGGATGGATAGATGGATGGGTGGATGATGAGTGGATGGATGGGTGGATGGATAAATGGGTGGATGACAGATGAATGGACGGATGGATGGGTGATAAATGGATGGATGGATGGATGGATACTTGGATGGATAACTTAGAGTGATTTAGACTCTCCATTTGCCTGTTTTGGGCTCGGGTTGCATGGATTTGAGTCTCAGGAATCCCAGGAGTGGGGCTAGGTTATCCATCTCAGCTTTGACCTCTCTTTCTCCGAGAAATGCTCCCAGACTCTCAATCTGGGTCCGTCTGCCCCTTGCTCTGATAACATCCTGCCTTCTCCTTGGCAGTCTCCTGTGTATCCATAATTTGGTGGTATGTTCAACACCTGCTTTTCCTGCTAGAATGTGAGTTCCACACAACAGAACTATTTCTGTTTTCCGTGGCCAGTTCCTACCGAGCAGTTGTGCAGTGGTTAATCCACGGTTTTCTCTGCCTGCTCCAGCAGCTAGCTCTACCCTGGTCATCTGTGGTTGGTCCCCCTGACCTTGACGGCAGTGGTCAGGGGGTGGCTTTTCCCTGAACATCAAGCAATCTGGAATTGGTGAAATAAATTGTGATGCACTCAGATGACCAAATCATTGCAGCCATTAAAACAAAGCACACAGAATCTTAGGAGGCGCTCGGAAAGGAAGGATCCTGGGAGAGCGTGGGCATCAGCACCCCACTGCTGCCCTAGCTCGCCAGAGCAGGACCCATGGGAAGCCCCTCCTGCCCTCACCATGAGACCCCCACCAGCAGGATGAGAACTACTTTACAGCATGTCTCCCTGTTGACCCCTGACTCCAGACAAGCCCAAGTTTCTCAGTCATCACCTGGTTTTATAGATTCTCTACAACAACCCACTGACCACTGCCACCAGTCCCTGAAGCCCTCGGCTGGCCCCATGGGACTCTGTCTTGTCAACAACAGCCCCTCTTCTTTGAAATCTTCCTCCACTATCTCGCTCCAGCAGAAACTCAAAGCCCCAAATCTACCAAAGAGAAAAAGGCAGCCAGTGGGCAAGGGGGTTATGTGACTAGAGAGCCCAAAGTGCCCATCAGAAGGAGCAGGACAAGTAGACTCTAGTATGGACATTTCTGCCCTTTATTATCCATTTAATACTACTTGACATTTTAATGTTAGACAGTCCGATAAGTGAAAACAGTTCCAATCTGCGTCTCTGTTTCCTAATGCAATTGAGAATTTTTTCCTATGTTTACACCACTAGAGACTCTCTCCAGTGCCTGTTCATTTCCTCACCTATATCTGTAAACTGGGCTGTTTGCTCTTTCTTGAGTGTGTGTGTGCTCAGTTATGTCCACCTCTTTAGGACTTCAGGGACTGTAGCCTGCCAAGCTCCTCCACCCAATGGAATTTTCCAGGCAAGACACTGGAGTGGGTTGCCATTTCCTACTCCAGATCTTCCCGACCCAGGGATCAAACCTGAGTCTCTTGCATCTCCTGCATCGGCAGGCAGATTCTTTACCACTCCACCACCTGGGAAGCCCTTCATTATTGTTCTTATTGATTTTCAAAAGTCCTCTATTTACTATGGCTAAGCTTATCTTAATAAGCGAAAAGAAGCGTGTGTGTACACACCCGTCTACTTAACTTCATCACAAGTATTTTTTTAAGGGCATCTTTTAAACTTACTGATGAATCTTAGAGTAAAACTATGGTATGCTCTCCTCCAAAAGGAGGCCTCCGAGATCAAACCGGTTTGGGGAGAAGGAAGGACTGGACAGCCGCTGCCTGGTGCGTGTGGGCTCCACTTCGGGGCAGAAACAATCCAGAGTAAGACAAGAGGGGGAGGCTGCCCCACACAGCGGGCGTGCCGAATGCCAGTGGATGAAGCATTTGATTTAAGGGGTGGGGCGCTCAGCAAGGACCTCGCGCCAGGCAGGCAGAGGCCGTGGGCTCGGGGCAGCCCCATGCAGGGGGCGCAGGTGTGCTGGCCCTACCTTGAGCATCCCGGCCGCCAGGCTCACCCCTCCGCTCCCTCTCCTGCCTCTCCACTTTGGCCTTGAGGCGCTGGATCTGCCTGCGCAGGTCGGAGATGACGTCCGTGTACTGCGCGATGTGATAGGACACGCTCAGCAGGTTACGCTTGACCTGGTGGCCAGACGCGACCAAGGTCAGGGCCCGCGGCTGCCCTGGGAGAGACTCCTTAACACGCAAGCATGTTTCGCGCGGAAAACTCAAATCAGCACTCTTCAGCCTTAAAAGGGAAGGCTGGAGGCTTAAAAGGGAAAGCTCCAACACCTGCTACCACATGGATGGAGCCCGAGGACATGACGGAAAGTGAAGTAAGCCAGACCCAGAAGGGAGATACTGCAGGGCCCATGTGTGAGGTCCTCGGAGGGGTCGGGTTCACAGGAATGGGGAGGGTGGGGGTCACGGGTTAGGGGAGGGTAGGGGGGTTACTATTTAATGGGAACAGAGCTTCAGTTTGGGGAGATGAAATGAGTTCTGGAGACAACGGTGGTGATGGGTGTACAACAAAGTGATGTACCTAATGCCACCAAACTGTGCTGTGTAAAATGGTTAAAGTGGTGGATTTTATGTTAGGTACATTTTGCCATAATTTAAAAAAGATGCAGTCCAACAAGAGGTTTTTGAAAGCCCTCTCCGTGGGTAGCCACTGCTACCACTTTGGTGTGCCCCTTCCAGATCCTTTTCTGTGCGGTGCTGTGTGTATATGTGTACACATACCGAGAGAGACGCACATGGGGAATGTGGGGGTGTACGTTCTGCTTTGGGGCGTTTACGTAAGTTACATCAGACTGTAGCTGCTATTCTTTAACTTGCTTTTCTGGTCCAACAATGTGTCTTAGAGGCTGTCTGTCTGCATGGGCTCCACCCGTGCTCTGTAGCAAGTGCAGAGTGGGCTGGAGCAGGGGGACACAGGTAGCTGTCCTGACCTCTTCCCGGGCACACGGGGCACACGCACTTGCGCTTTAACCAGACGTGCTCAATGGCCCCCACTCTGCACAGACACACTCTCTTTATCACCCGTAGCTCAGCTCCCCTGCCTGACCCAGTCCTCTTTGGTGAAGACCCCTCTGAATCCGGCCTTCTCTGTTATTCTTCCTTGCAGCGCCCTGAGGCTCTCTTATGGAGCGCCCGCCACAACTGGAAATGGTACATTTGTCTGTGCGGGTTCATGTTTCGTAGCTGCCTCCCCTCTGCTGGGCTCAGGGTTTGTGTGGGAGCAGAAGCTCCGGTGATGATGATGATGGTTTTATCAAGGCGCCTCCCCCAGAGCCTCAGAGGGAGAGCTGTAGAGTCAGTGAGCAGGTGGGAGAATGAAAGAGAGGGATGGGGCAGGGAGGGGGCGAGGGGAGTGGGGGCGAGCGGCTCACCCTCGTCTTGATGTTCTTGGCCCGGTAGGCGTACAGCAGGGTGGTCCGCGACTCCTCGAAGTGTGTGCTGGCTGGGCTGATGTGGGCGATCATCACAGTCCGGCTGTTCCCTCCCAGGGCGTCCTGCTTGGGGCAAGGTGCCAGCTGGGTGTGACGGGAATGGGGGCCCCAGCTGCCTGGTGGTGCCACCCCTCCCCGACCTGTACCAAGCTCTGCTGGACCATCTGGGCATCCTGCTCCAAGGCCCGAGAAGGGCAGCTGAGCTGGACCAGGAGTCAGTGCTCAGGCAGGTGACACTCAGGATGAGACAGGACCTGGGGCAGGCCTCCCCATCTGCCTTTCACTCAGATGTGAGCACATTAGACCAAGAGGCCACACTTACAGGGCCACTTATGTATTGCTTTGCCTATCTGCCTATCTCCGCCCTGCCTTCCGTAGAATGCAGGTGACAGCATTCAGCTTGGTATGGGTGGTATGAAGTTTTTCATGGTCAGACTGTCTGCCATGGAACAGGCAGCCTCAGTGAGGTAGTGAGCTCCATATCCCTGGGAGTATGCAAGCATGGGCTAGACTACACTCACAGAGATGGAGGGGAGTCAAGCAGAGAGCAGAGGTGGTTTCTACAGTGTTTTCCTGCCCTCAGGGGCTCCTTCCTGCCCTCAGGGGTTCCTGGAAGGGCCCTTTGGCCCAGGTAAATCCTGAAAGATGCAGTCAGATGCTGCAGCCATGCCTTCCTACCTTCAGCAGACGTGTCAGTTTGCTGTCCCGGAAGTTCACATACTGCGCCCGGCTGCCACCCTTTTCGCTGAGTGCATTGATGCAGTTGCCCAGTGCCAGCAGGGAGCGGTTGATGTGGGCGCCCTCCTTCATCCTCTTGCCTTGGTTCTGGGTCTGCATGAAGAGAGGCCGCTGGTGGGGAGGTGGTGCTCACCCTCATCACCCAGGGCAGGTACCAGTCAGCCAGGGGCATCCCTGTTCTCCAGAGTCCACTCCTTGCCCATGCTCAGCCTGTCTCCATGGAAACCACAAGAAAGATCTGGTCCACGTTTTCCCCTTGTTCTCTCTGCCACCTGGCCGACCCTGGTGCCTCCCTGTGGGGCACTCATGTCTTCTCATGCCCTCTCCTCTTGGGAACTGTGAGTAACAGACTATTTTTTCAGTGGTAGCTCTCTTCTGACTGTTTGGCCTTATTGGATCTCGAATTCCATTCTGTATTAACACAATACACTGACTCTATTGGCCTCTGGGCCAGCTGGCCAGGCTCTGCTCCTTTCAGCAACCCAGGCACCAGGGCCGGGCCAGGTGACGAGCAGATGAATGAATGAACGAGTGAAGCAACGTAATGGTCAATAAGCCCTGAGGACTCAGAGCACAGACTGCAAAGTGAAGTGAAGTAAAGTTGCTCAGTCGTGCCCGACTCTTTGCAACCCCATGGACTGTAACCCACCAGGCTCCTCCATCCATGGGATTTTCCAGGCAAGAATACTGGAGTGGGTTGCCATTCCCTTCTCCAGGGGATCTTCCCGACCCAGGGATCGAACTTACCCAGGTCACCCGCAAACTGGACTATAAATATCAGTAGTGAAAGGCAAGGATTGGGGCCAGACCCCTCCAGGCCCAAAGCCCAGATCCATCTAGTACCTTTGTGTAGGTGAAGTCACACCACCTCGGGTCTCAGCCCTGCATTTGTAAACCGGGCATGAGGCTTTCTGCCCTCTAGGAGTTGGGGGATTATGTGGGTGGTGAGTGCTAAGTGCGTTATTGTATAGTTGCTGAGTCGTGTCTGTTTTGCGACCCCATGGACTGTAACCCACCAGGCTCCTCCATCCATGGGATTTTCCAGGCAAGAATACTGGAGTGGGCTGCCATTTCCTTCGCCAGTGGATCTTCCCGACCCAGGGATCGAACCCGCTTCTCCTGCACTGGTAGGTGGATTCTTTTACCACTGAGCCACCAGGAAAGACTGGTGCGTTAGAAGGACATAAAATGTCCTTTGTTGGTAACATTACTGTTGTTCTGACTTGGCCGCCGTCAAGCGTCGTCTCTGTTCCTGGCGCTGGGCTAGGATCTGCCTTCAAAGAACGCTCCGCCCTGGGGCAGCGGCTGGAAGAGTCCTACCTCCCGCAACAGGTTCTGCGGTGCGGCGGGTGGGGCGCGGGTGCTGGGCGTGGCCGCAGCGGGAGGGCGGGGCTCGGGGCGGGGCGGGGCGGGCGGGGCCTCTGTGGTGGGCGGGGCCCCGGCGGACATCCCGACAGCCCCCGCGCAGGCACCGCTCTCTCCGCCTGAGGGGCTTCCTCTCACCCACCGAACTCCTGGTGACCTTTCGGGCTCGGCCCTGAGGACCCCCTTCCTCTGGGCTCCACAGCCTCCGTGTAACCCCGAATCTCAAAGCTCGGGCCTCCCGGTGCTTCGTTATCAGCTCACACGTCTGTCTCCCGGCCGCCCCCAGGGGCTGTGAGCTCCCCGAGGGCGGGCCGGGGTGTCGCCCGTCTTTGTCTCTGGTGCGCTCAGGCCCTGCCGCGCGGGAAGCCCTTCGAGACGGCCTGGCCCCCTGCGCCTGCCGAGGACGCATTCGCTCGGCGCACGCTCGGCGGGCGCCTCCCCTGGGCCGGGCGCTGTTCTAGGTGCTGGAGACGCCGCGGCCTAACGGGCTGCCTGACGGGGACGGAGAGGACGCGAACCTGGGACGCCCGCTCCGAGCCCGCCAGGTCCACCATGAAGAGCCTGCCGACGCGCACTTCCTCCGCCAGGTGTGCGCCGCGGCCGCGTCGGCGCACGGTGACCTGCAGCACCGCGTGCGAGCGGGACGACGTCTTGTTGGTGGCCGTGGGCTCCTGCGTGCGCTGCCGGTTGCCTTTGGTGAGGAGCTGCATGATCTGAGGACAGTCAGGGCAGACCGTCAGGGGCCCCTGGGCGGCCACAGGCTCCCTCCAGAGCAAGAGAAGCGGGGGTGCGTGCGCCCCTCAAGCTCCTTCGGGAGGCTTTTCCCCAGCTGGTTTGCTGATGGTGGCAGAACCACGTCCAGCAGAGGCCATTTATGGTTTGCGGCATGAAGTGCTTAATTAACGGAGTCAGCAAGTCCAGCATAAAGGGCACGTGTCAGATCGCTCACACGTTTATCACCCCGTCCATGGCCTCTGCCCATGGCAGACATCACTAGTGGATCACCCAGCTCTTCCCCACTGAGCCCTCTTCCATACCGAACTCTGGGCAGTTGTAGGATTTGCTGGAACTGGCAGATGGACTGAAACCCACTTGTGCACAAGTAGCTGTGGAAATTAAGCTAGTGAGCCTCTTCTGCGTACCTACTGTGTGCCAGGCATGCTAGGACCACAGAGCATTGTGGAGAGAGACTGACATGGCCACTTGTGCTTAACAAACAGGTGAGCAGGCTCCTCTCCTGTTCCTGGAGCCTATGCGGGACTGTGCTAAAGGTGGGTGGCCTCAGACCTAAGCCAGCACGGCTGAAGACTTGGGGACGAGGAGTCTGTGCCGTTTGCAGGCAATCGGGAGCCACTGAAGGGTGTGAATGGGTGGGAGACCCACCTCAAGGACTGCACAGAGAGACTGGAGGAGAGAGAAAGAGGGCTGGAGAAGTCTTTCCAGCTCACCCTCCTTATGGGAGCAACCCTTGATATCAGGGTGGCAAATGGATTTCAGACTTGATTGGCTGTGACTGCCTGCAGTGGTGTAGAAAAGGGGTCCCCCACCTCCATCTGAAGGCAGAGGGAAGAGTGCGAGATCCATTGGTGAAGTCTGCCCTGAGCACAGATTAGCAGAGCAGGGACATGGCACAGAAGCTTGCTGCACCCTTAGCTCAGGAGCTGCCTTGGAGCTGTGTGTCTGGCTCTGCTCTGCAAGGCCTGGTGAGTGTGGCTGCCATGGAGGAGCCACATGTCCCTCTGTGGGCCCCGTGACCCTCACCTCCTGGGCGTTGGAGGTGGAGACCTCTGTGATGCCTGCAATCTGGATACTGCCCCTAGAATCTTCCCGCAGGTCCAGAAACCCCGAGGACGGGCTCAGGAGGTCCCGGATCACTTCGTTATAAATCTGGGGTGAGACAGAAGTGCTGGCAGCAGTAGGTTTGGTGCAAAGGAGGCACCGGGGCTTTCACCTATCCCTGGGACTTTGCATCTCCAGAGAAGTCTCAGATGCCCTGAAGTTTCCCAGAGGCCAGGGGGATTTTGGGGTGATACGCGGGGGTTTGCAATCACAATCAGGTCTGTTTCGCAGACAGGGCAGCCAAGGGGGTAGGCAGCTCACCTCGAGATAAGACATGGACACGCTGCAGTCCGTGTTGTCACGGGTCTCCTCGATGGCCTGGAAGAGGTCACTGAGCATCTGCAGGTAGATCCCGGGCTCCGTGTCCATGCCTAGCATCGTGTGGGTCTTGCCAGCACCTTCAAGAGGAGGGAAATGCCCACCTAGGCAGGGCTCCTGAGCTGGGCTCAACCCCTCCCAGAGCCTGGTCACACCTTTATCTTGCAAACTGCCCTGGCCACTCTGACATGCTTGGTTTCCATTTTGGAAACAAGAACAAAATTAATGGCTGCTCTGGGGAAGAAGACCTGGGTGGGGAAAGCGGAGGACATGAAGCAAAAATGCAGACAGTGTCAGAGGAGGGGGCCTGAGAGATGGCTGTCCTTCTCTCCAAATGCACTTGAAGATGTTTGTGTTGTTCTCATGACAGGAGCGTTAAAGTGTGTGTTAAACTCTAAGCAGTTACCTTCGGGGATATGTCACCTCCCCTTACCTGTTGGCTCTATGGGAGAGGGCCAATTGGCACTTTCCCTTCCCTGGAGCCCAGCAAATAGCAGGCGCCCCCTAATGTTTGTTGAATGAATGAATGAAATAAACAAGCTGTAATTTCAGACCAAGGCTTCTCAGTGCCTCAGTTTCCCCACCTGCACAGGGAGGGGGTTAAGGCCTGTCCAACTCTGACCCTCCATGAACCTAGTTTCCAGGAGGAGAGGCAGCTTAGCTCTATGAGCATTGGCCAACCCCAACTGGTAACTGCAGAGAAGGAACCTGTGGTTCTCACAGGCAGCAAAGTATCGGCTTGGGCTGAATTTCGGATTCAGTCCTACCTGCTGTGTGACTGCAGGCAAATCCCTACCTGTCTGAGGCTCAGTTTTCTCATCAGTGACAGGGGGCTCATTCTACCTGACTTTTGGGGCTGCTGCAAGGACCAAAGAGCCAGGTGCAGCGGCGCCAGCATGCGGCCGGCCCTCAAGAAGGAGGCGCTCTGTGACTCTGTGAGGAGTCCCACCACCACCGACCCCCTCCCTCCCAGCACTGCCCTGGTGGTACCTGAGGGGCCGTAGGCGAACACCGTTGCATTGTATCCAGAAACCACGCCTTCCACTAGTTGCTGGGTGGTGGCCAGGTACACGTCCTCCTGCGGACAGACAGACAGAAGACAGTCAACACACAGTCAGACACCTGGCTGTTTGGAGAGGTGGGGTGTGTGGTGCCTCAAAGGCCCTGCTCCCCCTGGACACGGACAGGCACCCCATGGAGGAGGAGGCCAGTTCAGACGGGGCCTGAGCCCCACCCCAGTCCTGCAGCTGCGTGACCACAGACACACTGCCTGGCCGCACCGAGCCCCCCAGAGGAGACCACGGTGAGGGAGCAGAGCATGGGAACGTAAGTGATAGTGCACGCTGTGAGACCTGCCAGGTTTGGTTCCAAACAGGTGTGAGTCCTTCCCAGGGTTTCTGTATGAACTGAGAGAAATCAGAGAGTGCCAAGGGCTGGGAAGCACTGACAGGGCTGGAAATCTGGGAATGGTTCCTCTCGTGGGACAGAACCAGGACCAGGCAGTGAGTTTCGGGGCTGGTGGAATTTAATTCAGGGCAGCAGTGCATAGCTATAGGAGTGTGTGGGTAGTAAGCGCCCTGTCCACAGAGGTATTCAAGGAAGGACACCTTTGGGGCTGGTGTTTGGGGGGGGTGGGGGTTGGGCTGGACTGGATAAAAAGGACAGTCCCCCTTCTTCTGTCTTCCCTGAGTGCCGCCCCCCACCCAGACTCCACTCTGCATCTCTGTCCCAACGTCCCTGGCCAGTGACCCGGCTCAGAGCATCTGAGCCCTGGTAGGACAGAGGCCAAAACAAAAGGTGCCGCTTCCCTCCATCCTTGGACTTAATTTAACACGGTCCAGGACTTTGTCCCGGCTCTTCAGGTCTCAAGCCATGTGACCTCAGGCCAGTTGCTGACCTCCTTAAGCTTTACCTTCCTTCCCTGAAAAATGTGGATACTATCACCATGTACTTTATAGGGTTGTCCTGACGCTTGTAAGACAATGCATGTCAAGCACTTAAGCACAACACTTGACATGAAACAGTTGCTCAATAAATGACAACCACCAGGTCACTTCTACTTTCAATGCCGTGAAGGTCTCAGGAGCAGAAGAAACCTGTCTGCTCAGAGAGCTGGGCCTGCCCCTCTGGCTGGGGTGTGAGCCACTGTGGGCAGGGCATGTGTTCTAGCCTGGTGTGGACCGGACACGGCTTTGTTGGATGGTTGCATGGGTGGCGAGATGGACACGTGGACATGGAGGGGTGAATGAGAACACAGTGGAGCTGGGGCACCTGGTGGCCCCACGTCTGTGGAAGGGGCCCCCTGCCCCCTGCCCCTGGGGTGACCCAGGAACCAACCTCTCTGTCCATCAGGGAGGCCCTGTGAGACGTCACAGGTGAGGCCACCTGGCCAAGTCCTCCCGCGTGAGGACATCTTGGCGGGCCTGGGCCGTCAGGGTGTTGGGGGGTGGGGGGCGGGCACCTGGGACGCGTGCTGGTCAAACACAACGTCGAAGATGAAGGTCTTCTCCCGGGACCGGTGTGTGCGCAGCGGGTCCTCAGGGTCCTCGCTGGGGTCCATGAGCACCACCATCTAGGAACCGTGAGGGGTGGGCGGGGGTCGGCTCCCGGATCATGGCAGAGGATCCCAGGCCTGGCTCTCTCCCTTGACGGCATCCAGGGCTCGGCCTGTGGCTGGGACGGGCTGCAGGTGCCTGTGCTCACCCACAGGCAGCCTCCCCACTTCCATCCACTGGTGAGGGTGCAGCGACCCCAAAGCCTTGGCCGTGAGCCTCCCAGGCTCTGCCTCCAGTCCTCACACACCAGCGCCCCCCCAGTGTCTGTCTCTCAGGCCGTGCCCGGATGGCACAGGACACCAACGATCAGCCAGACTGGGTACTGAGGGTTAGGGAAGAGTCCCGCCAGCCACAGCGCCCTCAATCGCGCCCTGCAGGTGGGGGACTGGCTTTATGGACGGTGGAGCTCAGAGCCAGTGGCATTGGGCACAACCCTGGGGATGTTTACCTGCCCATTTACCTCTTGCTCAGGGGGCTGCGCCCCCCAGAGGAGAGGGGAGACAGAGGAGTGTGCCACAGAGGAGGAGGATGGGGCCCCCCAAGCTCTGGAGCCTCCCTGTCCCTCTGAGCTCCTCGGTGCCCCCTCCCCAGGGCCCCTCCTTTCTCACATAAATACATAATTATAAAGCAAGGTGTACGAGGCCCCTGGGGACAGGGAGGTTCAAAAGAGCCCTTCCCTGGGCACTGGGGGCAGGGCATCTAGAGACCCATGAGCTGTTTACTCTGACGCGGGGCCTGGGGTACCCAGGGAGTCTTAGGGGTATGACCTTGGGGACCGAGAGCCCCGCCCCCTGGCCACCTGCCTGTCTCACCCAGAGACGGCCAGAGCTCTCTGGGAGGAGGTCAGTCCGTCCCCATGATGGGCGACGTGCCAAGATCTGGGGACTGGGGAGACCATGTCGACAGCTACTATGGGTTCTGCCAGTTGTTTGTTTTCCAATTATTCCGAGGGCTGCACTTGCCTCCTCACTCGCGTTGGTTTAATCAGTGAGGTGCGCACAGAAAGTGTAAGGATTGTCAGCCTGTGGACCCGCTGCCCCGGCTGTCGGCTGGCTTTGGGGCCACAATAGCCGTCTCTGCAGAGCGCAGGCCCTGGGAATCTGTCCATCTCTGCCGCATCCTGGGGAGTCGGCCGCCACGTCCCGCCTCCCAGAGAGGTCCCGTCATAAGCTTATTTACATTTGCACTGTCTCCTTGTTAAGACTGTACATGCTCTTCACGGCTCAGCCGAAACCTTTCCTACAAGACTGTGCACCCCTCAGTCTGACAGCGGTCTCGTCAGGTCTCCATGAACTCAGCACCAAGCCACCCCAGCCTCTCTGCGAACCGCCCCCCACCTTTACACACCCAGACGTCCGTCCCGGCCTCCTCCCCGCGGCGTCACCCCAGCGTCTCCCTGCTGTCGGGACTGGGCGCCCCCACCCGGGGGCACCTCAGCCGGGTGCCGCGCCCCGCCCCCAGGCTCCTTTGCAAACTCATCCCGGGAACGTCCTGGAACAGCTGCCTGCTGAAGGCAGACGGGGGAATGCAGTTTAGGCACCACGTCTGCTCTTCCCCCGGATTTGGCATTTATTCTGGCTAGTGGTGACCATGGGCCCCGCCCCTCGAAAACGCGCTGAGAGCTTGGCTTCTGAGCCGGTGTCCAAGGCGCGGGAATCCTTGACAACGTGGCACCAGTGAGCCACCCGTCTACAGTGTGGGGGCCGGCCGGCCCCTTCACGGCCCCCCCTGCTAACCGCAGGCCCTGCTGCCCTGTCCCGGCACCGCCCGCCTGTCTCTGCGTGCTCCCGCGTCTGGGCCTGGAGCAGCCTCTGGACTGCCCCTCCCTGGACCACCGGCCTCTCCCAACCTCCACGCCACTCAGAGAGGCTGCTCGCGGCCGCCTCTGGCTGCTTTGTTCTCTGTGCACTCAGCTCCCCGACCTTGGATTTTTATCTCTTGCTTGACGCCCCGCTCCAGTCCCCCCTCCCGGCTAGGAAGGGAGTTGAGTCGGTGGGGTCAGCGGGCGGAAGGTAGGGGAAGCAGGCCCTCGAGTCCCCCATGGTTCCACCCCAGTGTGTGGAGCACCCGGGGCCACTGTGAGCGCTGATGTGAACTTTTCGGGGAGGGAGGGTGGAAGGAGTGAGTGAGTGGACGGGAGAGGGGGCCCGAGGTGGGCGACCACGTGCGGGGGTGGGGGTCCCGCTCTGCAGCCCTGTGACAGCCTCACCTGGTCCCCCACCTTGTGGGCGATGACGGCGGCCCCTTCCTCCAGTTCTGTGTCATTGAGCGGGCGGATCCGGAGAGCCACCTGTGGGCAGGATGCCGCTTCAGCTGCCTTCCAGGGACCCAGGGAGGGAGCGCCCCGTCCTTCCAGGCCACAGAGGCCCCGGCCCAGCGCCCACCCCCACCTCGGGTGAGCAGTGAAGGCCGCGGAACCCCACCAGGCGCTGACTTCCTCGTCCACGGCTCACGATGATGCTCAGAGAAGCACTGTGGTCAGGTGACCCTCCTTAGTCTGAACTGGGGAGACTGAGGCACAGACAGTCTCACACCTCACCCTGGCTTCTTTACCCACTACCCAAGGGACCCGAACCTTCTTGCAGGCTATGAGCACTTTCAGAGCAAGAATTGGTTTTCTAAGTAAAAAGCCCTGGGCTCTGCCTCCCACCCTTCTCTGCCCCCCGCCCCCCTCCAGCTGGGCTGTGAGGGGGTCCTACAGGAGACCCCCTGGGATCTTGCTGACCCAGGCCCCAGATCTTCCTTGCTCACATGAGCCGTGGGCCCCCAGCAAGCCAGCGCCTTGCTCCTGGGCCTCTGCCTTCTCGTCTGTGAGATGGGAAAGTCCCTCCTGGTAGACATGGGAGCTGTGCTTCTGCCAGACCCGGGACCGGGACGACAGGGTTCCTCTACGCTGCGCCTGCAGGTCAGGGCGCGCCCCTGGCCTCCACTCACCCCACTGTCTAATGGACTGAGCCTGCACGTCACCTAGGGGACGGGTCTGGTCAGGCCTCTGGGGCCCTGATGGGGCCAGGTGTAGGGGGTATCCACCCCACTCCATCTGGGGGTCGTGGTCCAGGCCCTGAGCTCCCTGGGGAGTGAGGTTCAGAGGGCAAGGGTGAAGGGATGCTGGAGCCTCGGGCTGAGGAGCAGGGGGGTCACCAGGTCCTCATGAGGGACGGCTAAGCAGAGCGGGTACAGAGCAGGGCGGAGCAGGTCACTGGGGCAGTGGGTCAGGAGGAGGCAGCCCGAGGGCTGTCCCGGCACGCAGGGGGGGGGGCGGTGTGGGTGCTCACCGTGAGCTGCTGGTCCTTGGGCTCCGTCTCCCTCATGGCTGGGCTGCCCCGGGCCGGGGAGGAGCCGGCAGCAGGGCGGGAGGGCATGGCTGGCTGCGGACAGGAGCTGCCTGCTCCCTGCTATCCTGGCGGGAGACCTGTTAGCCCCGCCCCCACGTGTGACGTCACCGGGTCCCTGGGGCCCAGCTCGTCCCTGAGTGTCTCAGCAGCTCGGGAGACCGCCTACGTGGTTCTTCGGGGGGCGCCCCTGTGTCGGACACCATGGGCTTCCTGTGGTGTGCCTGCCTGAGAGCCGCACCAGGGTTAGCACCGGAGCTGCTCCCCCAAAGGGGCTCACGTTCGATGAAATAGTCCCCTGGGAATACTTCCTGCCAAAGGCGTGTCCACTGCAACCTTGAAACGTACCTGCAGCTTTTATTATTAGGATGTCGTTTTTAAGCCCCTTTCCCACACTGCTTGTCTGCACACACCCAGGGCCCCGCTCCCCTTAACCCTCAGGCGTATTTACTCCTTAAATGCCGCGCCCAACTTTTCCACTGCGGTCTCCAGGGCAGTCACTGCGCCGTGAACTGTGCCTGCCAGGTGGCGCTGCCCGGCAGCGCGCCAGGTGACGGCAGCAGTGGAGAGCACGCGCTGGTGAAACAACTGCTGCATTTCCATAGACCGCGGAGGCCAGATCCGCGAAGCCCAGGTCTGAGAACTCTGACTTCAGGGTGGGAAGGGCCCAGGGCCCCTCCACGTGCGGGGCTGGGCCTGGGGTTGGATGACCGCGGGGTTGCCTGGCCCAGCAGCATGGACCATCTGCTGTCTAAGGGCAGAGCTGTGCTGGTCGCATTCAGGTCAACGCTGGGCTCCAGGACTTCTTGGCTATGTGAACCAGCCCCCCTAACATCATGCTCCCCACCTCCACCCCCCATGAAGGTCCAGCCTCTGACCCCCTGGGAACTTGCTAGAGTCCACGTCACTGGGTTCCCCCATGAAGGCAAATCCCTCACACCCCAACTGCCCCGCAGCACGACAGAGAGAAGGCCTGCGCGGGTGGCCAGGAGCCCAGAGCCTACCTGGGGCCTGAGCCGCACGCTGGGGACCCTGCCCTCCCCACCGACCGGGTCAGGAAATTGTTCCACGAAGGGCCAGCCCCAGGACACCCAGTTAGTTCTACAAAAGAAAGAACGCAAGCACAAGTGCTTAAGAAATTTTTATTCACAAACTATGTAAAAGTTACAACTAGCCAGTTTAAAACAGTGAAAAGTTAGTTTTTTAAAAGCTCTGTTAAAAATCTGTTAATATGATAGAACCATGTGCTTGTTCCTTCCTAGGGCCATGAAATTAGAAAACCTGGGTCTCGACACAGTGACGTCTGAGGAACAGGACAGGAACCAAGAACGGCCGTGATTCTGAGGGGGTGAGGAGGAGCTGGAGGCGGCTCCGGAGAGAGGAGGAGCCTGGAGCGCCTGGCCCGTGGGGGGAGGCCAGAGGCTTACCGGCGAGGCCCGGTGGTCCCGGGGGAGCCGGTGGGTCAGGGGCCACTCCTCGCCAGCCAGCTGAGCCACAGGGCCGACGGCTGCCTGCGCCTCGCCCCACAGGGTGTCAGGTCTGCACACAGTACGGGTCATGGCTGTGAACTCCAGGCGTCACTGCCTTTTAAACTAAACTTCAGGTTCTGGGAGAAAGACAGACGTGGAAGAACTGCCGTTTCACAAGGCACGGAGGACAGCACGACGCTGCGGTGAAGACGGGCCGAGGTACACGGGTTTGCTCAGTCCCTCCCGGGAGGGGAGGGTTAAATATTCAGACAGGTGACAACTGTCAGTTTAAGTCTTCAAACCTGTGTGACTGAGCAAAAGGCTAAAGGGTTCTTTCTCATCAGGTGAACTGGCAAGTGCAGGAAACGAAACAGAAAGAAGAAACCGTGTCTGGGCTGACGCATCACTTCTCAGAGCTCAGCTGAAAAGGAGGGGACCCCGAGGGAGGCTGACGACCCCTCCACGCCTCTCGAGTGCAGTGCTGGACACAACGAGCCCAAGGCGGCTGCTACTGCGGCAGACGGAAGAGGCACCAAGGTCAAGGCCGCTATCTACATTCAAAGAGGAGAAAGACAGCTTTTTCATACACGTTTGCTTTATTTCCGCGTTCAGCCTGTTGAGAGAACCTGTCACAACCTGAATGGCAGGGGGTGCACCGCCCCGAGCGGCTCCCCTGCTGGCGGCCAGGGAGCCCAAGGGGCCCGCGTGGCTGTGCAGGCGCCGACGGGGAGGCAGTCCGCAGTGCGAGAGATCCCCGAGGGACAGCGCCATCAAGCCTCCGCTGCGGCGGGCGCCCGGGGCTGAAAGGCACAGCGACGTGTGGAGATGGCGACTTCCAGGTGCGGCCTTGGGCCGGAGCGGCAGAAGCACAGGTATAAATTCAGGATGTGCAGGCTTTCCGCAGAAGGGCGAGCTTGGTTCCAGCACGGCACACGGCGACACTGCGAGAGGAACACGGCTCACCCTCCGTCCTGAACGAGGGGCCAGGTGGAGGGACGCTCCAGCCCAGTGCCTGCGGACGGGGGCTGCCTGGACAGGGTAGCCTCCACGCCCGCGCTCCCTGCCGCAGGGACCACACGGCCAGACAACCCTGTCCCCCCCAGAGACACACGGTCAGCTCTGAGAGCAGCGCCCCAGGTCCTCTGTCACCTGAGTCTATGTTCAAGCCACAGCTGACAGGATTCTGGAGGCTCTTGTCCAGACCAAGCGGGGAATGACCGAACAGGTGCTGTGGCTGGTGCGGCCGCCCGTCTGATGGGCACCCCTTTCTTCTCCCAGCAAAGCCTCCCTTGGCCCTCTTTGTGCCCATGGTCAAGCCCTACTGGGTTTCAGAGGAACATTGCTCCCTAAACATGGAGTTCAAGGCCCAGCGTGCGGACAACAGGGTCTCACCGGACTCCTCATGGCTCACAGGCAAGGATGTGGCTAACGCTGGATACAGGAAACTGGGCTTCCCTTGCCACCTCCTCGCTTACTAAACAGGATGCCAACAGCTCCCCATCCCGTCTTACCACAGTGCTCTCGGATCACTCCTGATTTCCAAGGGGAATAATCTCTTCAGTGACAAAAAACTCGATGGTCTCCTCCTCCCAGTCGTCCACGTTGCTGTCCAGCTCGTCAGTGTCCACACCTGTGGGGGGTTTGCCGGTCACGCCGTGTATGTGTGGGGCACAAATCTGTGGAAGAGGCCACCCCCACCCCACGCGAGTGTGAAAACCGCAAGGTCCCTGCAAAGGAAGGTCCATGGCCTTGACCTGCAGGCAGCAAGAAACTCAGTTCCGTCAGGAATCTTTTAAAGACTCTGTTTATGATCCTTTTAAGAGGACTTCCCTGGGGGTCCAGTGGTTAGGACTCCCCCCCTGACTGCTGGAGCCCAGGGGCAATCCCTTGTCAGAGTGCTAAGACCCCACAAGCCACAAGCTGCGGCCAAAAAAAAAGGTTCTCTTTAATTCAGGCAACACTTGATGTTTTCCGAAAAATCTGGGAAAAGATCCAAAAGGGGAAAAATATTTTAATTATATGCTGTAAAAGGTGTGTCTTGGGCTAACAAAGTTACCTCCTCGTAATTCTAGCCGTGCATTTTTCTGCTCCATATAGAGCTCTTGAGCCATTTTCCGGTATTTCCGGAAATCTTCCATCATGGTTCGTCTTCTCTCCACTAATTCCTGTGTGCAAAATTGGGAAGAACTTACAGGACGAACACTTACCTCACACCATTGTCTTCACTTTGCTCAACCAAGTGGGAATGAAACACGGTCAGCGGTGCCCAGTCTGACGGACAGGACGGCGTAGGGCTCCACTAGAGACAGAGGGGCGGGCGCACTGGCCGTGTCTGCTTGCCCTCAGCTTCCTCTAGCGGCCTCTCCGCCACGCCCTCCCAGGGACCGAAGCCAACCCTGGGGTCTGTCCCTCCGCCTGGTGTTGGCCTCTGCCATGAGGCGACAGGGACTGTCTGGGTGCTTCCCTGTCCCTGGGGACAGGGCTAACCTTTGAGGCTTTGGACTGGCTCAAACGATCCTTCTGTTCAAAGATCTTGGAGTATTTCTTCAGATCCTTTTTAATTTGCTGAAACAAAGACAAGTCCCTCAGGACTGGCACATTCAAAGCCAAGGGCCACAGACACGCTCCTCAGGGCTGCAGCACTGATGGTCAGCAGAGCATGGCCACCTGAGTGCTCACGTGGCGCCGGCCTCCACGTTTCCCACTGGCAGGCTTCCTTCCCCAGGATATACACTCACCCCTCAGAAGAGCCCTGATAAACACCGTGTGTCCCACCAGTTAGGTAAATCCCAGGTCTTACAGTCTCACCAGGACTTTCTAGCAGCCCATCACCCTTCACCCACCCCTCCATTTCCAGAAACTTCCTACAACGGTTCTGATGTGGTCTCACAACCCAAATCTGTTTCCTCTGCTGAAACTACCCTCTTCCTTTTGGTTCTCACGCATTTCCTCAAAGGGTCTGCTGTGAAAGCCACACCTCCATTCCTCATTATCACCCTGACAGTATCAGGAAGGAAAACCTTCTCTTCATGCCAGTCACTGCCACGTCCCTGCAGCTGATGAGGAAAACCAGACCTTGATCTGATCCTGGCTCAGGAGCGTGGGGGGCCGAGGCCTCCAGAGCAGCTGGCAGAAGCGGTCCTTGCTGTTCTTCTGCAGAAGGCGGCCTTGGAAGGTCCACAGCCAGTAGGCATTGTCCACCTGGAAGAGAGCAGAGCCTCGCTAGCTGCCCACCCTACCAGATGACCCCAGGACAGACCCTGAATCCCGTCAACAGACCTGGCAAAATTCACCATGTCACTCAACAAATGTCTGAGAACCAGTCATTTGCCAGTGCTGCTGGCGCTGGGGGACCCCGCGCGCAGAGGAGGCCCGTGGTGAACAGACAGCTCAGAGGGTGCACCTGGTGGGACAGCACAGTGCGTGCAGCGGCCGGGACAGCACCAGCAGAGCGCTTGTGCCGGAACGCAGGCTGACAGCCCACCGCCAGCGCTCAGCAGACATCCCTTCTGCGCCAAGACCTTCTTGACGAAGGAAGCGGTGCCTACACCCTGGTGGGCTCCCGCTACTACTCGGGGGGGCAGTAAACAGAGTGGTCAGCACACTCAGAGGATTTAGTGTCAGGGCAGGCCTTGGCGAGGGGACCTCCAAACAACAGGCCTGGGCACGGCCAATATACCCTGACCTGAACACAAGGACGGCATTCAAGACACTGCTTCCAGGAACATCTGCAAAGCTCTTGCTCCTAAAACTTCACTAAACACAATCACTCTGTCTCAACTGGTAAACGTGTGTGAGCTGGTTCAACTGTGAACATCTCAATCAGTAAAAATAGTTATTAAATATAAAGAAGGATCTTCAGCAAATTTTACCAGCAATGGGAATACTGGGCTTATGAAAAAGACCGTATAGACTGTGACTTGTACAGACACAAACTTCTCAGGCCCTGACTCTCCCAAGACCTAGAGGAAGTGGGTCGTCTCCCAGGAAAGTGCCAGTGCACACACAGCTTCCACCCTTCCAGGGAGGCTTCAGGCCGAGAAGCCCCCTCCCTGGCAGACTTCACAGCAGTTCCTGCAAGCGCTGAGTCCTGCATCTACCCCCACCAATACACCCTTGGATCTTTCGCTGAAGACAGAGAGGATGATCTTTTTAGGAAGTTAAAAACAAACAGAAATGACATGTTTTCTCACAGACCACTTTGGTCAGCAAATCCTGACGGAAGGCTGGCCATGGGCCAGCAGTTTCAGATGCTAGGGACGTAGCTCAGGAGAAATGGCCCCCGTCCTCGTAATGTCCACAGCCAGCAGGAAGAGAGGACGATGAGTGCTCTCACGGCTGAGGCGAGTGCGTGCTGCTGAGCGGGGCACCATGAGAACACGGGGAGGCGGGGCGAGCAGGGCGCCCGGGCCGTACCTTGTGGCTCCACCAGGACACGGAGGTGACGACGTAGCGCCCGGTGGGGTCCCACTCCACGTCGGAGGCCATGTAATGCTCTGCGATGTTCATCACCGTGCAGTCCGAAGTGTCGACAAATGCCAAGGCGCCGTTCATGCTGGGGAGACAGCGCGGCGGCAGTCACCCAGAGCCGCGTCTGTGCCCGCCCTCGGCTCAGGGTGAGCAGGCCTGGACGGGGAAGCCGGGTGTCCTGCCTGATCGTGGACACGGAAGTGATCACAGTGACACAGACGAGGCCCAGGGCACACAAGCTCTGCAGTGCCTGCTGTGACTGCTCCCGGAGCAAAGGCTGGCAGAGGCCAAGCCGGCAAAGCACAGCAGGAGGCGCCCAGTGAGGCGGGGGTCCCGCGGGCCCGCAGGAGGCACCGCCCGCTTGTCACAGGCTCTGCACGGCCGGCCGAACATCCAGGTGCCCGTGGGCTCCCAGCTGACCAAACACTCTTCCCACACACTCGGCGCTCACAGCGGGGAACGGGGTCACCAGGAAGAGGGCCTGTGTCCTCAGTCCCCGGTGGAAGCGTCTGCAAGGGGCCTGGTCCTGGCCACGTCTGGGCAGCAGGATGGAGACACCGCGATTCACCCAGGTCGGGACGCCCTGTGGGAGGACCTGTCCCCACGCCCTCAGGGAGGCAGCAGAGCCACCTTCGGGGCCGGAGTCCGGGCCTGGGTCATGGCCTCCCCCAGCCCGCAGCCCCGCACAGGGCGTCAGCAGAACCCACCTCCGCAGGCCAGCCAGCACGACGAACTGTCCCTGGGGGCTCCAGAAGATGGTGTTGGCCTGCTGCTTGTCGAACATCTCTGGAAGGAGAGGGTCAGAGGTCAGCGTGCAGCCGAGTCGGGGACACCCCATGGGTGTGCACACCGGACTCTGAGGTGCCACGCCTGCATCGTTAGGGGGGCCTGCAGGGGTTCTCAAACTGCAATGCTACTTTAAATGACACAGCACTGCGCTTGACAGAGTAATCAGACGAAGCACCCCACTCAGGCCATGGGGACTCGACACCAGGGTGAGAAGTCCAGCTTCCATCAGATTCTCAAAGAGATGCATGACCCCAAAAGCCTAGAAATCCATTCTAGTGACTCAAATATTTTTTAACTGAAAGAAGCTAATCCCACCATCTCTCCCAATGCTAACTGCTCAGTCCTGAGAGGGTGGAGCCTGGTCCTCATCTCTTTACTCAGGAGGGAGGAGCAGGGTGGGGAGGGGGACAGCACCACCTTAATAGGGAGGGGCAGGATTCTCAGACCAAGACCAAGGGAAAGCATCTCCGGGAAAGCATCTCCGTGAGCAGATCCGCTCAGCAGTCCCCAGCACAGAGTGTGGTGATCTGCAGGATGACCCTGCAAGGGCAGGCAGGGTTGCAGGGGGCCTGGAAAGCAGAGGCACTTCAATGCTTGCTCTATCATAACCAACTTTACAACAGGAGACCATGAAGTCTTCAGTTGTCCAAATTTCCTCTCATGACAAAGAAACTAATAACACTCAGTCTTGTGACCACCAGTTGACGACACCACAAAGCGATGCTCCCACAGACACCACCGCTCAGGAGTGCGCAGAAGGCCCGTCCTTTGCGACAAACTCCCTCGGCGCCACCATCAGCACCAGCCCACACGACCCTCTGCCCAGCCAAGCACTCTCCCAGGAGCAATAACCAAGCTCTGCTCCTGGGCTCCCATTCAGCTTCTCTGGGACAGGCACAGGCGGCACTTACTGATAAGCTCAATCTTCCCGTTGCTCTTCACGTGGTAGAAAGAAACGGATATCCGGGGCGCCTCCCCATGCAGCACAGCAAACTTACTTCCGTTTGGTTCCCAGGCGAAGGCGATGATGGTTTCTAAGGCCAGGAAAAAAGGGTGAGCTCCTTGGTCACAGAACTTCATTTTCAGTTAAGGCTGTTCAACCAGAGACGCCCCAGATTCTTCGGTTCATTAAAAGGCCCACAAGCAGCACAGCACAAAGACAGTAGGCTGAGCCCCGTGGAGCCGCCACGGCCAGCAGGCACCCCCTGTACCCCGACCCCTGCCACAGGGGCAGGGCGGCTGGGGGTAAGCCCCTCACTCTCCTCACAGCACTGGACGGGGTCATGCCCTCTATCAGGCAGTGCCTTCCTGTCCTCCTTACCCCAGCGAAACAGGATATACAGGCTAAATGGTCCACCTAACGGCGGGAACAGTGTCTCAAGTTTTCTGGAGTCCAAAAAACCAAAACACCACTACTAAACTAAGCACTTTCATAGGTAAGAGGACAAGCCCTTCAGCTGCATTGCTGGGTGTGTGGTGAAAACCTGCTCTTCACTCTCCTAAGCGTGAAACGGCTTGAACCCGTGTCCCTCTGCTATGTAAGCAGATCACGTGGTATGAATGAAAAAAAAAGGGGGCGTCTCTTCACTTGGCAACTGGAAAGGCTAAGAGACTGAAGCTGGGAAGGACAAAGAAACCGTGAACCAACGTATGCTTTGTAACATATAGACAGACGCCTGACCTCGGCCAGCCTGCCCGGGCCGTGAACTCCCAGGGAAGCGTGTGAGTAGGTGACGGCTTGGGAGCCACTCAACCAAAGGACAGGACAGTGGCACTTGCCTTTCATCTCGACCACATCAACAGGCACCTGTTTTTCTCTCATTCGAAATATTTCAAAATTTGTGACAACACCCTGTTTAAAAGAAAAAAGAAGGGGTGACATTCTGAAAACTGAAAGCATGAGGAAGACTTAAAGGACAACTTAAGAATTTAATGAAGGATTAAACGTATACACCTGGTAGAGACGTGAAAATCGGCAGTGACTTAAATGGTGAAAACAAGAGCTCTCAAACGCTGATGAAGGCAGAGACTGGTACAACGTATGGAGAAGAAACGGACCCCACGGCCCCAACCCAGACCCTACTTCAAGGCCTGCCCTAAGGTCACCTCCAGCAGACAGGCCCAGGGATCCGTACTGTGGCTTCTCTGCAAACCTTCTGTAGCGCCCCAAAGGCCCACCAACTGGGACTGATCCAACTATTATTTCAAAACAATGGAACGTCCAGGTTCATGTAAAAAGCTGCATTATCCGTAATAGCCAAAAGATGGAGACAACCCACAGGCCCACCAAAGGATAAATGGGCAAACACGATACAACACAGTACACACTGCTCAGCCATGAAAAAGGATGAGGGACGAGCCTGCACCCCACACTCAGTGAAGGAAGCCAGATACGGGAGGCCACAGAGCATGACGCTGTTCCTGAGAAATGTCCAGAGACAGGAAGCGGGAAAGCAGGTGAGAGGGTGTCAGGAACGGGTGACGGCTGCTGCGTGAGGAGTTTCTTTCGGGGGAGATGGAAATGTTCTGGAGTTAAGACAGTGGTGACTGCTGCATGACTGCTACATGACTGCATACCTCAGAAACTTTTTGTGAAAAAAATATTTCCGTTAGAAGAAGAAAACCACGAGTTTGTATATAAACAAATGTTAAATGATGCAAACAAAGTCTGGATGCAGAACTGTGTCAAGCATGCTACTCTGTGTTTGCAAAGAAAAACCTAAAGAAAACAATGTATTGTTTTAACACCTGCAGAGAAGGAAGGTGGGTGCCTGGAGGAGATCTCCCTGTGTTCTCTTGTGAGCTCTGACCTATCTCAACTAAGTGACGCATCACCCACTCAGTTTACAGGAACGAATTACACTCCTCTGCTAGAATATGACGACGGTTCTAGCCATGATGCAACAGCTAACTTTTGGTGCCAGGTGGGCCTGAAAAAAGTCTGAAGTTTGAACCAAAAATCCATGAACACCGCCACACTCCCCGCCCCCCACAAACAGAACTGAGTAGGCGGAATGACCCCGCCCACTGGTGTCCACTTACCTGGGTGCCTTTTGGAGTCCTGTCTACTTTAACACACAAGTAATCTCCATTTTTCTGCCAATGCAGCTTGCAATCCACAACGTTAAATAGGTTTCTAACTCTGATCTCTTGTCTGGTAGGCAGCTGCATCAGGGTTACCCTGGCTGGAATATCTTTATCTTCAGGTACCCAAAAGGCTATTATGTTACCACCGGGGGACCAAGAAAAATCTCTGCAGAAGAAGAAAATAAAATGTTTACCAGGACCGGCTGAACCGTGATGAGGAAGGCACAGAGAACGAAAGAGCTCACTCATTGTGTAAAGCGGGGCCCTGGCACATTCACCTCCCAGGACAGCATGGGGGCCAATACCACTGAGTGCCCACCTCCAGAGGCCTGCTCTGGGCTTCCTGGGCAGCCCGTTCTGTCCCCAGGACCACCGGGGGCTTTGGCAGACTCACTGGGCCAGTGTGCAGAGAGGCGCTGGTAACACCGCCCACCAACATGGGGGTCATAGGACTGAAGCCCCGGCTCTGACCCCACGCACACTCTTAACCATGAGTCAAGTAAAATAAATTTTAGGTTGATGGACCATCTATGTGATTTCTGAATATTCATTAAGAGGTCAAAGGGAGAAAACCCCAGATTAAAAAATGTAAGTGAAGGAAGAAGTAGGGGCAATTCTCTTCACTGCAACAATTTAAAAGTGCCATTAACAAACAATTCACGAGTTCCTGTCCAGGCAGAGCATCTTCACTTTTGCTTTTACTGAGAATTAATGCCCAGTTTTAATTATAAGCCATAACTTTGCCCAATATATAACAGAACAGTAAGAAATGTACACAGCCCCTGCGCTGCTGATATTTCACTGCCCCCAGAGATTTCAGGAGGATAAAGACGTGCCTACTCTCTGACAGACCAAACCAGTCACAGCTCAAAGGCCAAGCAAACCCATGGCACACACCATCAGACTGACATGGAGACTTCCGACAAAGAGGAGACTCCTCTTCCTCAAAGACTGTGCCCCCTAGTCTCCCGTCCCCAGGCGGGAACGTGAAAGAAAGCAGCCCTTGAGGCGTCCCTACGAGCAGGAGCGGAGAACGCTGACGTGGCCACCAACAAGCAGCCCACGGCGGCAGGCACGAGCCCGCAGTGGCATCCCAACGCCCCGTGACGGGCACCAGCATTTTCTCCAACGGTATAGGAGCCAGGTGCTAAAGGAGGGAGTTAATCCCCACTCCCACCCCACCCCGTGCTGAGAGAGTCACTTACTTTATGCCAGAGATCTTCAAGCTCTTCTTGTCCAAGAGACCCATAGACTGTGGAAAAAACGAGGTCACAACGGCGTCAAATCAGACCACTGTCTCAACAGCACATACAATTCTTTACAGCATGAGCTTGCTGAGAGAGCAGTGTCGGCACAGGGCGACAGACCAACTGGGACACCATCACCCACAGCATACCCTCCCAGGGCCGTTCCAACCACGCCCATCCCAGCTCCCCGCAGCAGCAGAAGACCCGAACCAGGGCCCGAGAACCTGAAAGGCAGACACCGGGAGACCGCCCTCTCTCCTCTTGGCCACCCACACACTAAGGAAAGTTCTGCGCCCGCAACAGCTCCTGACAGGGCAGCTCAAGTCAGGTAATCAAATAAGCCACTTACAGGAGTTTCATAGATACTGAGAGTATCAAGTGTCATTCTGGCAAAAAATTTACCATCGTGGCTCCACCTGAGGAAAAAAAAAGAAGTGCCAAGCTGGTCGATGAAGATGGGGGTACAGAGGCCACCGTGGCTACCCAGGTCCACTTACTTAAAGATAGGCCAGTGGGCTGAGCTCTCACAGTGGAAACCTCTCTTCTTCTGCCCGGTGAGGATGTCCCAGATGATGATGGCCTGGGGGTCATCCTGAGTGTCCATCAGGGGGCTGAAGGTCACCAGGTACCTGCAGCAGAGGGCACAGCATCAGCCCCTGCACCCCCGCCTCCTCTGTGAGGATACGCCAAGAACCAGCCACAGGGGGCGTGACGGGCTTCTGCTCGCAAACATGACTCCAGGCACAAGGGAGGGAGACTCCTGGGACAAGCATTCAAGACTCGTGCAACCAGCACCTTCTCCAGCCCTCCAGGCTGCCCAGAAACGCCATCCCGTCCAGAGAGCCCACTCCAGATACAGAGCAGAGGCACTGTGGCGCACACCGCTCAGGCCTGCCTGGCGCAGCAGCATGCTCCAAGGGTCGGCTTCAAACGGCCCTCTGATAAAATCAGAGCGAGGAGAGACCCAGTGGGTCCCCAACATGAGTCCGCTGTGTGCACTAGTGGAAGGGGTGGTGTGGAATGCTCACACTTTCTTTTCCTTGGACTCATCAGGTAAAGAGCACCAGTGGTCATGAGCAGCACCCGAAGGGGACTGGTCTGGGCCCTGCAGTGGACACCGATGGCCGCGGGTGCTCAAGGCCCTTGTTAGACGACGGGGTTTACACACACGTGTGGAGAGAGGAAGTGATAAAGCACATGCAACGATATATGACCCATCACGGTAAACAGCACACAGGAATCCTCTGCGCTCTTATGACGATTCTACTTTACAGTGGCAATTATTGCAAAATAAAGCTTTAGAAAATCACCTACAGAGGGCTGGCAGTACCCCATTTGCCATTTTATAACGGCTTACCTTTCACAAGGTGAGAAATCGATAAGCTGAACCCCTTGGTGGCTGAATCTCTGAATCTGTTTGAATTTCTCTCCCCCCCACAGAGCAATGCCTCGCTGGTGAAAGGTGGCCAGGTAGGTTCCCTTAGGAGACCAACGCACATATGTCTCTGTCCATCGCTGTGGAAAAAGCCAGTGCCAACGTTAAAACAACCAAAAAAACCAAACACAAAGACTCCAAAGTCTATGATGAATTTAGTTCCCAAACTTTTAACTAAAATTACAAGAAGCCTATTCACTTCGTAGGATTTGTTTCAAAGCTGGAATAAAAGTTGCTGTCAAAAGGGGTAACCTCAAAGCACATGACACTTCACCTGCTCATGTACCAAGCTCCTCTTTTTCTTTCTGGCCATGCCACGCGGCTTGTGGGATCTCGGTTCCCTAATCAGGGATCAAACCCAGGCCCGTGGCAGTGAAAGTGCAGAGTCCTAACCGCTGGACCGCCAGGGAATTCCCACCACACCCTTCTTTGTTAAGGAAACCCAGCAGTGAGTCCCTGCCTGGCAGCAAATACCCACCGCTCTCTCCTCGATGGAGACCGGGTCCTTCACATCATTCCAGAATATGGAAGTGCGGTCCCCGCTCTCGAAGATCACACTGTACTGATCTCTGCACTCTGCCTCTTCAAGCCAGTAGCGCAGGTTTCCCTAAAGGAGCCAAGCGCAAGGGATGGAATACGTTTCCTTAATTTTAGCCAAAGAAAAATTGTATTCATAACTGTCACACTTAGCAATATGACGAATTCACTCAGCATCGTTAATTCCTAAGGAAGTCACCGCTTCAAGCCAAGAGGCCAGCCACCATTTCTTGTAATTACATACAGATTTTATGCAACATACCAGGTCTTTGAAAGGTTGTTTCTCTGGAATATCCCATTCATCACTGATGGTCATGTACCTAGAAGATCAGTGACACTCAGATGACCACAAGGGTGAGTGGTCCTCAGCCAGGTAGTACTGCACCCACCCCTCCCCGAAAAGGACAGGCTTTGCTTGGTCATTATTGCTGAGGGGGTGCTGGGGGGGGGGCGCCGGAGCAGCTGGCCGGGGATGTCAAACGACCCTGCCCTGTCTGATGGGAGAGTGCAGCCTCCTGAAAGGCCACTAAGTAACCCCGGCCTCCTGGGGCAGAAAGGCCTGACCATGCCTGCTCAGGAAGATGTCCAGGTTCTCCTGGGCTGAGTCAGAACTTACTTGTCAAAATCGGTGAAGAGGTTGACTCTGAACGTGTGCTGCTTGTCGAGCTTGTAGCCATCAGCATTTTTCACAGCGTCCAACGCGTGGGCAGGGGATGCGTATTCCAGAAAAATATACCTGAATCGAGGGAGAGGGCAACTCACAAGAGTGCAGACCTAAAGAACAGGCAGGTCATGCTCCACACACCAGGCCCCCGCAGGGCTTGTAGGCACCATGAGCATCCATGACCCGTTCGCCTGCCACGTCCTGGAAGCAGTCAGGTCCCTAGCAGAGCAGCTCTAAACATGAACAGAATCCCAACACAAGAGCCAATGCCTCTAAAATTAACCAAAAATGCTCACTATCCTGACTATGGTAACTGTTTTATGGATGTACATGTTCATCAAAACTTACGAAATTGTACACTTTAAAACTCTCTGACTTGACTGTGTGTCAAGTATCTTTCAACAAAGCTGTCTATAAAAAACAAGAATAAAAAAAAACACAAGAATATTCTGATACTGTGTATTATAGGCAAAATCACAAAGGCTCTCAGAGAATGCTTCATTTTAATAAAAATCACACATGCAACTGCTCCAAAAAAGGTTATCCTCCCACCTTTCTAAAGCAGAAAATGTAAGAAATATTACTTGTGTGTGATCAATTTTCCAAGAAATTAAATCTATTCTAGGCAGTATCTAAAATCTGAAATTAAAAAATGAAGTTTATACTACTTTCTCATTCCTGTCCCATAAAAGATGATTTTGCCCATACTCAGAGGCTGATGTTTTCATGAAATTTTAATGGAGAAACTCTGACAAGTGTGTGGCGCAACCAACAGAACTTTGATTACTGCCGGCTGAGCACAAGCTGGGAACGACCACGCGGGTGTCTCTGGGGATCGCCTAGAGGCGCTGCAGATGGGCTGCTGTGCAGGCGCGCTCTCTCCTGCACCCAGAAGAGGACAGGCTTCCCAACTGCTGCTCAAAACAGTCCGTCGACAGGAAAACAGATAAACTGTCCCATGACAGAGCACCATAGCGTTTACAAGGAAGCAATCAGAATTACATTTACCAACACCAAAAATCTAATATTGAATTTAAAAAGCAAACTGCAGGACACATACCTCCTGCTACTGTTTTTAAAAGACATGATATTTTAGGTAACACCACAAAAAAGTTACCAACTGAACAATGACACAATGCTTTCCTCTAGACTCTAACAAGTACTCCCATTTCAGATGTTAAAATGTGGGAGAAAAGCATATTTTACAATCAAAATACCACACGTCAGATGTTCCTGAAGTCCTGCCAACCCCCAGATTTGCCTGGATCTACCTCGCATCAATCACAGTTCAAGGACAGAAGAGACTGAGCTCCGATGTCCCAGCAGCTCAGCAGCCGACTCACAAAACCCAACTCAGAACCAGACTCCCGTGTCCTTCTCCCTCCCATTGACGGTCCCTGCGCCGAGGCCCTGCCAGCTGAGGGCCGCCTCAGCACACAAGGCTGGCTCGGCTGCCATGCTCGCCCATCCACCGGAGTCCGCAGCGCACCATCGCACCATCACCTTCACGGCATCAGCTGCCAAGAAAACACAAACCACACGTCCGTGCTAGAGGATGTCACTCACCCTTTTGTCCTTCCGTCCTCCTCTGGATAAAAATCGTTTGTGATTTTCCCAAACTTGGAGAAGATCTTATGGATGACGTTTTTGAGTTTCTCCAGGCGGTCGGGCCCCACCTGAGGCACGTTGTCGACCACAATCACTGAGTCGATCCCGTCTGCTTCCTGCGGCCGGTCTTTGAGCACGTCCCCCAGCAACTCTGCAGGAGGGGAAGGTGTGCCGAGTGATTTTCTCTCACCAAGTTAATGCACCAGGTTAGCACACTGAACAAATCTCCAAAAAGTAAAAAATGCATAATTAATCTGAATGCTTTTGCTCCGAACATTAAGATATTACAGCCCTGGCTTGACTAAAAATTTTAATTTGAAATAATTGGGAGGACTGTAACTCTTTGCACACCCCCTAACAGTCAAAATATGTCAATAATAGGCAATATTAAATGAATTTTTAAAAAAATTTAAAAACTTTTCCCTCTGTCCCCAAATGAATTTTTTTAAAAAAGCCTTTAACAATGAAAAGGCGAAGAGGATGGACTTTTACCGGAAAAAAAACAAAAACAAAGTGAGCCGAGGAACACTTGTGGTAAGCCTTCTCCGACCCACCTCTCTTACAAACTCATCACCCAACGTTCTTCACATAAAGCAGCCTTGTTTGAAGACAGCATGGGACGGAGACTGGCACTTAAACCAGGCAACTAAGACTACAGAAGCTCAGGAAAGCACGCAAGTGACTCGTCATACAGGTTGCGGTGTCTCCCCCTGGACAAAATACCTGGCGGTATTATCACCAGGAGACACCAGCCATTTAGACATTGGATTGTAAACACTTAGAACAGTGCTTGGAACATAGCAAAAAACGTCAACTAGTATTTTCATAACTTCATGAAAAAGCTCAAAATGCATTCTGTTCATGTGACAGAACAGAAATTAAAATCACAGAACCCAAATCTTAAGTGCTCTCAGTAACACAGATCTTCCTCAACTTATAATGGGGTTACTTCCCAATAAACCCATTTTTGAACCGTTGTAATTCAAACCATCACAATTTCAGGACTGTCTGTACAGGCAAAATGAATGTCCAAGGTAATTTTTAAACAACAGCTGAAGAACAAAGGCTTATTATCTGTGTATCTATGTGTTCTAGAACCTAATTATGACTAGTTTTTTAAGTATTTCAACATTATATAGGACACATGTCAGAAAATATTCTTTGTTGTATTTTATTTTCAAAAGTTGAGGTGGGAAAAAAAAATTGAGGTGAATTTTCTCCACTTTAGTGCTTGAAATTTTCAATAATAAAAAGTCTTCAAAAGAGGAAAAAAGTAATTTCCAGAGGCAAGTCCTGTTATAAACTACCTCTGATGAATTTCAACACCTTTATGAATGATATTGGAAATGTTGCCTTAGATAAAAGAACTGCCATTTAAATTTCAATGAAGCTAAAATCATGACCAAACAAAGAGGAAACAGAAGGAAAGAGGCAGATTAGGGTATCTTCCCTACAGTGACTGGAGTCAGTTGCTTGGGTGACTTTTAAAGCTGACTTACCAAACTTTTACATCACCTGTTAAGCCTGATCTGAATTTACAAGGTTTACAGTAAGAAGCTCAGCTTTTATACAAACCGTGGACTCCTTCCCACAATCTTGAAGTGTCTAGCTTTACAAGAACCGCCCATACACGGTAAGGGAATGAGCATAGTAACTACATGAACACACTTCCTTCTCATCACGGCCCACGCATCTGGTTACTCTTGGCTCATGGATTTCCAATCTGACTCCAGAAGAAATACAAAAAATGCACGTCTCAAGACTTAAGTAGCAAAGACATTTGGTCAGAACGTTTACCACATGTGTGCCTCGTGGAGCACCGAGGAAAGACGCTGTGATTAAGATGCAACTGTGTGACAGTTCATCTGTTTCAGGGAGGAGGGGGGCAGACACAGGCACCAGAGCTGTGGAACGCGCAGGAGGGCTCGTCATGACACTCAGTCTATTTTCACAAGAACTGCTACCTTGAGCATCACTCTGACCCTACAGGACAGTTCTCACCAAACAGAAAACACATAAGCTACTGACTGCAACCACTGGCCTCAAGACGACTTGACAGCTTGCTCAATTTTAGCTCCTTAGGACCAGGAGCCTCACAGGTCCCTCTGAAGAAGTATCAGGGTCACAAGGGCTTCCAGAGGCCCTTCCAGCAGCCACCTGGATTGGCTGGCCTGTGCTCACGTCAGCATCCTCTGTCACACCATAAGTCACAATCCAGAAATCCTGTGTGATTAGGTGTGTTCAAATAATACTTAAAAAAAAAAGTGAATACCAAAGGACTCAAAATGAGCTTTAAAACCACAACTTAAGATTTTAAAATATAAGAAAAACTGGGGCAGTAAAAAAGAACAGTGGTCTAAGCTGGGGGGACGTAATGGGGGGGGTGGGCTACCAAGGAACACTACCTCTGTGGATTCTCAGCAACCGACTTCCCAGGAAACACATTCTGTTAGAGGTGAATGGGTGAGGGGCTTTGACTGGGTCAGCAGCTCCCAAGTCCTCATGAACAGGAAAGTGCAGCCTTTCCTGCTTTTCATGCTGAAATGTCTTGTCTCATGAAACAAAGTGTAAGACAATGCTGACAATAACCTTTAAACTTGTTTCAAATAAGTCATTATGGGGTACATCCCAAACCTATACAGTGCTGTGTATCAGTTACCTCTCAATAAAACTGGATGAAAAAAAAGAAGCACTTGATAAAAAAATTTAAAATAAACCATGTTTCTAAGTCAACCAACTCTATGTTCTCTAAACTTTCTCATTTTATGTGAAATTCTTTATGATTCCGACTCAATCTCAGTGATGAGACATGCTCCCCCGCCAATCTATCTCTACGTGGTAACATCTTATTTTTCTGGTGTTTCGTCAGCTATTTCAATGGTGATTTACTCATTATTCCATTTTAATAACGTGGCCAATATGCAGAGGAATCCATTGATGTGCTCCCAGCCTGAAGAGTTACAACGGCTTAAAAACAAACAACGCAAAAACGAAAACAAATGAGATCAGGCATCATCAGAAGTCACCTTAGGGTTAGAAACAGGCTCTCTCAGGCAAAAAGCAGAAAAAATGCCTGTTAGTCGGAACCAAGGCAGAACCAAAGTTATAATATACTACAATTCAAGAATACTATTGCTAACAGAAGGACGGTAGCATGCCTACAGATTTAGGAAAAGACACGGGAACAGGAAATCTGGCAAGTCTGCCTGGGACTGTCCCACTGAGGGCCTCTCTGAGGGCAGACGCTCCTGTGGGGCAGCCGGGGCAAAAGAACCCAGTCTGACCACTCCGCTCTGCCCACTCCTGAGACAGCGTCCGTCCACCCCTACAGACACGGCACCGAGTCAGTTTCAGGCCTCTGACAGGCAGGTCTGGCGGGTCACTCGGGGCACCCAGAACTCAGAGGAAGCGCTGTCACCCGGGACCGTGCAGCACGTGGAGCGTCCTGCCGGGCCCTAATGACCACACCGCTGCACACTCGGCCACAGCTCCTGCGGGCCCGCCGCCGGCCCTCGCCGCCCTCCAAATTCCCGGCTGCAGTGCCAGTGCCAGTGTCTGGCTCGCCAAATTGTCTCCCCCTGCTCCCCTCCTTCTTTCGGAGAAAAGACGGCGATCCAGGCGCTCACGGAAGCCTTCCCCAGGTGCGGGGAGTCAGGCGGGGGACCGGGAACCTCGGTGCGGCGCGGCCCCGCCGCCTCACCTTCCTCGCTCACGTCGTCCACGAAGTCCTCGGGGTCGCTGAAGGAGGGCTCGTCCGCGCCGCCGTCCTCCGCCGCACCGTCCGGCTCCCCGCCCGCCCCCTCGGACCCGGCCTCGGCCGCCGCGTCCTGCGCCTGCTCCGCCGGGCCTTCGCCTGCGAGCGGGGCAGGGAACTCCTCGGGCGGCGGCGGGGTGGCGCCGGGGGTCGCGTCAGCCTTCTCCTCCCCGTCGGCCGCAGGCTCGGCCGGCCCCTCAGGCCCCGGCCCAGCCTCCGCCTCCGCGTCCTCGCCGCCCGCCGCCTCCTGCACGCCGGGCCGCGCCACCTCCGCCCCCGGCGTCGGCTCGGCGGCCGGCTGCTCCGGCCCGGGCTCGGCGCGCTGCTCGGCCGCCTCAGGGGCCGCCACGTTCTCCGCGTCCTGCATGGCCCTCCGCTGCCGCCTCGCCCGGTCTCGCCGCGCTTCCGACTCTCCCAGGCCGCACCGCGCGCCTACCTCCCGGCCATGTGCGTGCGGCGGGGCCGCCCACGGGCACGGGGGGGGGGCGCCCGCGGCCTGACGCCGTCCCGCGCGCCCGGAAGAGCTCACAGGGTGGGGCTGTGTCCCCCCGGGATTGCGGAGGCTCCCGCGCCACAAGCGCCGGCCCCAGGCCGAGCAGCACCCCTGTCTCGGTCAGTCTACAGGCGGCTTGAGAACCAGGCTACCCCACCTCAGACAGCGGGTGGTTCCGTCCAACATGGCAGCACCGCGTCCTCCTCCCGTCAGGCCGTGCGGTGGGGAAAGACCACCTGTGACGCCGCAGGGAGGCACCAGGCGTCCGCGCAGAGCGCGAAAGGGCCCTTCGCCTAGACACTGATGCCAGCAGGAACGCTAACACAAAGTACTTTGGTTGGGATATCTTGGCCTTTCGCCAAACAGTTCAACTTACATTACCAAGTTCCACCTCTACACGCCGGCTTTTAGACTCGTCTACTGACTGGGCAAAAGAATGGGCGATTCCAAAAGATAGAAGGAATACTTGGCGAGCCAGAGAAGGCCCAGGCTGCTACAGGGACGACCGCCTGGCGCAACACAAAAATGAACGAGCGCTGCTTTGATCCCTCACACCCATGTTCACCGCGGCGGCTGTAATTCCGCCTTTCCCCATTCTGATGGTCACCATGGTTCGACCCGCGCGGGCCTCCGCCCCCTGACGCGCGCGAGAGCGCGGCCACGGGGCGGGGCGGGACCAGGCGCGAGAAGGGGCGGGACCATACCGTGACGGGCGGGCTCTCCGCGGGGCGGGGCTAGAGGGCGGGGCCTGCGCGGCCAGGTACTGAGTTACCTGAGGCGCAGGGGCGCGGAGACTGGCGGGCACACTGTGTGTGCATCTCTGTCTTTTCGATTTTGCGGAGCACGCGGGCCTCCGCTCAGTGTAAATGTTTTAGTTCTAAAAAAGAAAGCGGTGCTGCGGCGGCAGGCGGGACGGCAGTTTAGGACAGTTTGGGAAGACGGATAGGGTGCCGGCTGACGAACGCGCTTCGTGCCTCTGAACTCTGCTCTGAAAAATGGGTAACACTGTAAACGGAGTGCTGGGTGTATTTTACCTCGGCTGACAGGAAAAGAGAAAAGAAGCAGGGTTCTCAGGTTGCCTACCTGTGCGTTCGAACGCTCCCGGTCTTCCTTTCAGCTTTTGTAGCTGTGGGCAGGCCCCACGGCCTCTCTGCCTCGGTCTCCTCACCTGTGAAACGAGGTGCAGGCCCAGGGACGGGCTTCAAAGGCAAACTCACTTTTCCTGGCCGTCAGAGTTACCCTCCTAATTTCTGGTTTCTTCCATAGTTTTCACGAGTTGCTGGGCTCTGCCAGTGCTTTTCTTCTAGAATGTGCTATGGGTGACAAAGCAATGAATAATGTGTGTGTGCTCAGTCGTGTCCAGCTCTTTGTTACCTCATGGACTGTAGCCCACCAGGCTCCTCTGTCCGTACGATTTTTCAGGCAAGAATACTGGAGTGGGTTGCCATTTCCTCCTCCAGGGGATCTACCCCACCCAGAGATGGAACCCTCCTCTCTTGCATCTTCTGCATTGGCAGGCAGATTCTTTACCACCGAGCCACCTGGGAAGTCCCTTAATAAGTGGATATTCACAGAGCGCTTGAAAACAGCTGACCTTAGCTGGGCAGCTACATGTTTCTTGAGGAAGACTTCTCTGGTGTGCAGGTATTGTAAATAGTAGCCACTCATTACTATTTTCCAGGGGAGGGACTCGAGGGTTATTCTGCAGGTAAAATTTTGAATGTGCTCATGATGCAAAAAAAAAAAAAAAAAAAGGGTATTTTCAAAGTATATCCCGCAGTGTTCTAGCAAGAAGAGCAGCAAGACCATCTGTAGTTCCTCCACCCTCCAGAGTTTGAGGAGTGCTGAGGGGAAAGTTCAGCGTGTATCAGGGCCAGAGTGGGAGGTGCTCTGTGTGGGGGTACAGCAGGGAGGAGGCATTGCAGCTCTTGTCTCAGAGTCGCAGTGCCATGGGGGGCAACAGTCAGGAGTCAGATACCACAGGAGTGAAGCTAAAAGTACATCTGTCATAGAGTCAGAAATCCTTTGGCACCCCTCTCAAAAGGGGAAGCTAGGGAATCTCCCTGGCCGTCCAATTGTTAAGACTCGACACTTCAACTGCTGGGTGTGCGGGTTCGATCCCTGGTTGGGGAGCTAAGTCCTATATGCCATGAAGTGCAGCCAGAAAGTTTTTAAGAAGGAGGAGCCAAACCCTGCTCTCCTTAAGTGTGGGTGCCCCTAATCGCTCAATTCTGACAAACACGATGTGGCAGAAGTGGCGCTATGTGACTGCCAAGTGTAGGTCCTGAAAATGATAAGCTTCCACCTGGCTCGCTCTCTCTCGGGTTGCTGGATCTGAAAGAAGCTAGCCACCTTTCCCTCAGGACACCCAAGCAGCCTGTGGAGGAGCCCGCTCTGTGGAGGCCCCCCGTGTGGAGGAATTTCGGTCCCTGGCCACCATCAGCACCCAGTTGCCAGACCTCTGAGATGGAAGCGGCCCTCTGTCCCCAGTCCAGCCTCGCTGGCTGCAGCCCCAGACCAGTTCTTGAGAGAGGACTCAGGAGACTCCAAACCTGCCAGCACCTTGATCTTGGACGTCCAGCCTCCGGAACGGTGAGAAATAAATGTGTTGTTTTAAGCCTTCCAGGCTGTGGTATTTTGTTATGGCAGCCTGCACTGACTAATACATTAGATAAACATGTGAAACACGTAGAAAAAAGCCTGGAAGAATACACGTCCACCTGCAAAGGGTTTGATGAAACTGAGTGGTAGCGGCAGTGGTGGTCAGAGAAGAGTGTTGGCCGTGACGTCTGGGTGCAGACACATAACTGTTCACTGGGACATTCTTTCCACATTTCTGTATGTTCGAAAATTTTTATAATAAGTGGTTGGGAAGGGGTGGGGAGGACTTCAAGAGGCCCCCTGCTGAAACAGTTGGAGCCTCAAAAGGAATAAAAAGCTGTATATGTTTGACATGTTTAAGTTCATTTGTTTGTAATGCTGTGTTTTAAAAATCCCGTTGCTCACAGGTGGATATTGCTGGGGCATTGTCTCATTCTGAAAATAGATAAAAGGCTGAAGCAATACACTTAATCTTGCCTTTTAAATTTTATCTTTATATTTCAAGGTAAGCAAACAGTTGATGAGGGAAAGCTCTTACTTATAAAATAATTCTAGCCAATACATGCAGAAGGCTCAATAAAATTAGAGAAGCAACAGTTTGCAAACCTTATGAAATAACCATCCAAGGAGTGATCCTGAAACATTGGTGAGAGGTCGGTGGGGGACTGTGAATTGGAGGGACCAGGATGATAGCATCTGAATTTAAAGCTGTAATTTTCCCTCTAAGCACTACTTTAGTTACATCCCACAGATTATAATATGTTGTGTTCTCTGTTGAAAATGTTTTCTAATTTCCATTATGATTTCTTCTCCGATCTGTAGTTTGTTTGGAAATGTGGTCTTATTGTGCAACTATTTGAGAATTTTTCAGATATGTCTCCAAAATTGGTTTCTGGTTTAATTATGTTGTGAGCAGAGAACAGACTTTGCTTTTTGGTTTTTATTTTGGCCATGCTGCTTGTGTGATCTAAGTTTCCCAACCAGGGACCAAACTCGGGCCCTCTGCAGGGAGAGTGCTGAGTCCTGACCCCTGGAATTCCCTCACCAGGGGAATTCCCCAGAAAACATACTTTGGATGATTTCAGACCTTTTGGAAACTTGTTGCGATCTATGGCCAAGAATGTGGACTCCCTTGGTGCATGTTCCTTGAACCGCTGCTGTGGGTGAGTGTTTAGGAAACATCGCTGAGATCCAGTGGGTCCCGGGCATTGCTCCAATCTTTGAAAACTTTTCTGATTTTCTGTCCCTGTGTCCTGTCAGTTGCTGAGAGGCACATGTTGGAAACTTCCAGCTCTAATGATGGATTTGTCTCCTTCCATTTTTTTGCTTCTTTCATGTACCTTGAGGGTCTATCGTGTACACGTCCTTTAGGGCTGCTTTGTCTTCTTAATGAATTGGCCACTTTGCCTTTTTAAATACTTTTTTTTATTCCTGATACTACCCCCTGCTCTCCAGTTTACTTTGTCTGGTACTAATATAGCAAACTTCCAGCTTTTTTCTTTTTCCTCTTTTAAAATCGTATTTATTTAGTTTTGACTGTGCTGTGTCTTTGTTGCTTTGTTGTTTGGGGTGAGAAGGAATAAGGAAATAAGTCTAGAGTGGGGTGGGGGTGTGTGAGCCAAGTGTATTTTGGGGGGCAGGGTGTCAACCAACTGTATACGTTGTGTTTCTGGCCAGCAGAGCAATTACAGTGACCGTTTATCCACCTTTGGTTTACCATCATGGCACTTTTGACCAGAGCAGCTCCAACTTGGGCCTAGAACATTATTTCAACATATCAAAAACCTATTTTTTTAAACTTAAAAGCATTTTAAGGTCAAATTTAGAGTTCCCATTGAAATAATGAGTTGGACAGCTAGTTATATTTCAATTACATTAGGAGAAGGGGATGACAGAGGATGAGATGGTTGGATGACATCACCGACTCAATGGACATGAGTTTGGGTAAACACCGTGAGTTGATTATGGACCGAGAGGCCTGGTGTACTGCAATCCATGGGGTCGCAAAGAATCGGACACAACTGAGTGGCTGAACTGAACCTGACTAGGTAACTATCAAAAGGGAAAATGTTCTGCCATGTTCCCACCCACTTTGGGAAGCCTGGGGCTTGGGAGAGAAGGAGAGACCTGGGCTAGGTCTAAGCTGCCTCCCTTGTTAGATGACCTTAGGCCATTTATTCATCATCTCTAAGCTTCAGTTTCCTTATCTTAAAAGTGGGAATAACAATAATATTTGCCTCGTAGGCTTGGGAGAAGTTCTAGTAAGACTAGGTGGATGACTTACACCTTTATTTATCTGCTGTTATTGTTCTTCAGTCCCTAAGTTTGCCTGACTCTTGGCGACCCCGTGGACTGCAGTATGCCAGGCTCCTTTGCCCTCTGTCTTCCTTATTTATCTGTAGGTTTATCTTAAAACAGTGAGAAGTATTTTCAAGAGGGCTAACCTCATTCTCACTGGAAAAGACTCAGATGCTGGGAAAAATTGAAGACAAAAAGAGAAGGGGGTGGCAGAGGATGAGATGGTTAGACAGCATCACCAACTCAAGGGACATGAACTTGAGCAGACTCCGGGAGATAGTGGAAGACTGAGGAGCCTGGCGTGCTTCGGTCCATGGGGTCAGGAAGAGTTGGCCACAGCTGAGTGGCTGAACAACCGCACCCTGGCTCTGAAGGGTGGAGGTCCCCTCTGGTTTTCAGCAGGAGGCTCAGAGCTGGGTCGTGCCCAGCTCCTGAGGCTGGAGGGCAGTGGATGAAGCGGCAGAGACTCCAGATGCCTGCTGGAGGTCTCAGGGTGGCAGGATCCCCAGAGGGAGGTTCGTGGGTTTGGGACATCTTTGTTGCCACCCACAGCCTGAGCTGAATTTCAGGAACCCTGTTGGGCTAGAGGGATTGGCTGGTAGTTGTGTGACCCGAGGCCTAGACTGCCCACCTCACCTCCCAGCCATTGGCCAGCCTGGGCGGCTTTGCCAGCTCTGTGGCCCAAACTTGACAGACTGAAGGACCGCCCCAGAAAAACAAACCATTAAAAAAATGTGAAACTGAATTTCTTCTTGGCCAGGTGAGCGGAGGCTAGTTGTCAGACGTATTGGGGTTGAGAAAAAGGAAAATACGAGACAGTGGCACATCAGATTTGCTCTCTCACAGTGTAATGTACTGTGTGCAGCACACGGTAAGTGCCCGGGAAGCAGTGGTGGTGATTAGCTCTGATGGCCTGACTTCGCACACACTTGTCCAGCCAGCCTGCTCTCACATGACCAGGGGGCCCAGGTGAGAGGCACGGGCCGCGGAAAGCTGACCTGAGGAAACCAGACGTCCTCAGATGACGAGGCCTTAGGGAACACGCGGGGTGGCACCCGTCGTGGTTATTCCTGTCGGTGGTCCGCGTGGGGAATGACTGATGCCTTGTTCCTCTGACATGAGGGGAAAGGGAGACAAATAAAAAAGGGAAATGAAAGGACTTCCCTGGTGGTCCGATAGTTAAGACTCTGCGCTCCCAACGCAGAGGGCCTGTGTTCAATCCCTGGTCAGGAAACTAAGATCCTGCATGCCAGGTGGGTGTGGCTGAAATAAAAATAAATACTCTATAAAATAAACTTTTTTAGAAAAAAGGGAGGCGAGGCAAGGAGGGGTCTGCTCATTGGTCTTGTGCGGATGGCAGCCCCACTGCTCTGTTTGAAGTGCTTCAGGGCAGGGAGCCGCGCTGGCGAGGCCGAACCCTGAGTGTGCACACTGCCTCGGGCACGGTGGGAGGCGCTTCGGGGCGGAGCCGTGGCCCGGTCAGAACACAGAGCTTTCCCTCCTCCAGTTTCCTCCCGCCTCTCTGCAGGTCAGCCCCCCTCCGCCCCCAGCCCAGGCACCACTGATTTGGGGGAGAAGGAATCTAAGTGCTGGGAAAATAAAATAAAAACAAAGCTAGTGACTGAGGAGGGGAAATTGAGAAACAGCAGGATGCCATCCAAGTTTCTATTTGCAAAATTGCTCTGTATGTATATATACATTTGGGAGAGAAGCTGGGCTTTGAGAACAGATTTGCATTTTCTTTGTGATTTTTCTATTGAGTTAGAAGGAATAGAACCTCAGTGGGCAGAATCTCAGATGGCTGCCACCCCTGTGGTTCTCAAATTGTGATCCTCAGGGTGCTGTACTAAGGTAATGTAAGAGAACAGCCTTGTTCCCAGGAAATACTCCCATAAGTATTTCAAGGTAAAAGGCTGTGATGCATGCAACTTACTCTCAAACATATAAAGGATTGCAAGTTATGGAGCATGTCAGTAAGATGTGAGCAGCAGTGAACAAGAGGTGGGAAACCTCCTAAACTTGGGGAAGATTGGGAACAGGCATAGCGAGTTTTTTCTAGGAGCTCTAGGGCTTGACACAGTGTTCGCAAATGTCTGTTGAGTGAATGAATGATTGAATAAATGAAGGAATGAATGAGTTAATAAATAATGTGATAATATTGGCTGAAATTGAAAGATGCTTGCTCCTTGGAAGAAAAGCTATTTCCAACCTAAACAGCATATTAAAAAGCAGAGATGTTACTTTACCAACAAAGGTCCATCTAGTCAAAGCTATGGTTTTTCCAGTGGTCATGTATGGATGTGAGAGTTGGACTATAAAGAAAGCTGAGTGCCGAAGAATTGATGCTTTTGAGCTGTGGTGTTGGAGAAGACTCTTGAGAGTCCCTTGGACTGCAAGGAGATCCAACCAGTCCATCCTAAAGGAGATCAGTCCTGGGTGTTCATTGGAAGGACTGATGCTGAAGCTGAAACTCCAATACTTTGGCCACCTGATGTGAAGAACCGACTCATTGGAAAAGACCCTGATGCTGGAAAAGATTGAAGACAGGAGGAGAAGGGGACGACAGAGCATGAGATGGTTGTATGGCATTACTGACGTGATGGACATGAGTTTGAGTAGGCTCCGGGAATTGGTGATGGACAGGGAAGCCTGGCATGCTGCAGTCGGACACGACTGAGCGACTGGACCTGGCTGAACTGAATCTTGGCTGGACATAGATAAAGGGCCGCGGTCCTCAACCTTTTTGGCACCTGGGATTGGTTTCATGGAAGACAGTTTTCCCACAGACTGGGGAGGACATGGGGATGGTTTCAGGATGATTCAAGTGCATTACATTTATTGTGCACTTTCTTTCTATTATTACATAGGCTCCACCTCAGATCATCAGGTATTAGATCCTCGAGGTGGGGACCCCTGATGTAGAAAAATCTTTATAGTGACGTTGACCTTTTTGTGAAGCTTCATTTTGAGCAACAGCCTGTCTCACTCCCAGTGCACAGTCGTGGCTAGCACGCTGTCCAGCAAAAGTCCAGTGTGAACCATGTGTGTCCTTTTAGAACTGTCCAGTGACCACCTGAGAGGTGTAAAAAGAATCCGTTCAGTCACTCAGTCGTGTCCAAATCTTTGCGACCCCATGGACTGCAGCACACCAGGCTTTCCTGTCCATCACCAACTCCTGGAGCTTGCTCAAGCTCATGTCCATGGAGTCAGTGATGCCATCCAACCATCTCATCCTCTCCCATCCCCTTCTCCTCCCGCCTTCAATCTTTCCCAGAATCAGGATCTTTTCCAATGAGTCAGTTCTTCACATCAGGTGGCCATATTATTGGAGCTTCAGCTTCAACATCAGTCCTTCCAGTGAATATTCAGGACTGATTTCCTTTAGGATGGACTGGTTTGATCTCCTTGCAGTCCAAGGGACTTCAAGAGTCTTCTCCAACACCACAGTTTAAAAGCATCAATTCTTCAGTGTAAAAAGAATAGGTAAAGTCAATTTTAATAATGTGTTTTGTTTAACCCAATGTATTCAAATATTATTTCTTTAACATATAATCAATATTAAAATCATTGAGACTTTTTACATTCATTTTTCCATTTTTCCATTTTCCAGCTTCCCTGGTGGCTCAGAGGGCAAAGCGACTGCCTGCAATGTGGGAGACCCGCATTCGATCCCTAGGTTGGGAAGACCCCCCTGGAAAAGGAAATGGCAGCCCACTCCAGTACCCTTGCCTGGAGAATCCCATGGCCAGAGGAGCCTGGTGGGCTACAGTTCACGGGCTGGCAGAGCTGAGCGACTTCACTTTCTTTCTTTCCCATTTGAAGTCCTGGCGGTCCAACACACACTTTACCTACAGCACTTCTCAACCCGATCACTAAATTTTCAGCGAAATACCTGATCTGTATTTTGATTTCATAAAATTTACAAAAGAAAAAGTAGATCCATATACCCAAATTGTTCCAAACACACTTGAAAGTTTTCCCATAGCTGAATGAGGATGGCTTTTAAATTTCAATTAATTTAAAGGAAATAAAATGAAAAATTTGGTTCCCTAGGTACTCATGTTGTTTTTGTGCAGTTGCTATGTCATGGGACCCCGGGACTCTAGCACTCCATCCTCCACGATTTCCTGGAGTTTGCTCAAATTCGTGTCCACTGAGTCGATGATGCCAGGTACCCTAGCTGCCTGTCAATGCTCAGCAGTCCCCTGTGCTAGTGTGTGCTGTGTTGGACAGTGTCGGGGTACATGCTCCCTAAATATGGGTGGATGAATGAATGAGCGAGTGAGTGGAGCTAGGCTGGAGAGACCACCCTCTCATAAGGGTTTTATAGTCAATCAAAAGCATGTTGTTAAAGGAAAACATCAAGTAGCAAAATCATATGTGCAATACTCCATTTCTGTTTCTTAAAATATTAAAAGTCGGGATGTCCCTGGCAGTCCAGTGGATAAGAGTCTGTGCTTTCAATGCACGGGGCGCTAGTTTGATCCTAGGTTGGGATGACTAAGATCCCACATGCCATGAGGTGCAACCAAAAAATAAAAATTGAAAAAAATTAAGTAAATGTTAGTATATGCATAGGAAGAATAAATATCAGACTGTATGCGATGAATTCAGTACGCGTTCGCTGAGAGCCAGCCTGCTGGAGTCGCCAAGTTAAGGCCTCCGCTCTGACGGAGCTGCTGGAGAGTGGCCGTGGAGAGAAACAGAAGCTGCTGGGGCAGGATGAAGGCAGCACCAGACTGGGGGCGCCTCGGAAGAGGACGCATTTGTGCTGAGACCTGGGAAGCCAGAAGCGGGGGCTGCGTGGGAAGGAGTGGCGCTGTTGATGCTCCCACCGGAGGAAGTGATTCCTAGATCTCGGGAAAAACGTGAGTCGGCAGAGAGACAAGTCGCCTGCAGGTGGCGCCCTCAGCTCGCCCTTTTCGGTCCATGAAATGGGGCTGCATTTTCTCTCTTCCCTTACTCTCTCACCGCGTGGAAAGCCCAAAGATGAGTTCTGCAGTCGTTTCTCTAGGATGTTGTATCCGAACAGGGCTGTAAGATGGAACAGGAGGGTCTAATCTGGCCCAAATCCCCCAGACCTCTCCCCTTCTCCCCTGACCCATCCTACCTCTGCCTTCACCCAAGGCTAATTCAGCTTCTTCAAAGGGAGCTCAGAAAGAGTCCGCCTTTAGCTCTGGAGACCCTGGGCGAGTTATTCATCACATCCGAGCCACTTCTAGCTGTGAACTGGGTCAAAAACCCCGACTTTGAAACAAGGCCGTGGGGTCCCTGGAGTGGGCAGCGCCTCTGCCTGGGTCCTGGTTGGTCCTGGGGTAGCTGACGCCAGCTGCCAGGCACGGTTGTGGGTGCTCACTTGGTCCCTGGGACAGCGCCCAGGCGGGGATGCTGGCGTCCCCATGGGCGTGGGGGCAGTTCAGCCAGCCTCCCCGTCTCAGAGGCTGTGCTCCACTCGGCTGTCTGCCGTGCTGCCGCCTGTGGGGTGGCAGAGTCAGACACGACTTAGCAACCGAACAGTGGATGAGGAGAGCCTCCTGTTTCAGAGACAGATGCCTTCACTGCGGTCCTTCATGAAGACAAGCGGAGCTCGTGATGCTGTATCCCTCAGCAGGAGGGAAGAGTGGGGGGATGAGCGGAGAGCAGAAGGAAATGATACTTCTCTGGAGCCAGGCCAAACCTTCCCCTCCCTAGCTCCTGATATCTAATTACCTAGAGGACTAGGATTTATTGAGCACCCACTAGGAGCCAGGCACTGCCTTAGATACTTTATAAACACTGTCTCATTTAATCTTTTCAGCATTTTTTAACTCAAAGTACAGAGTAACATATACATACCCATTCACTTACATCCAGATTTTTAAATGTTAACATTTTGCCATATTTGCCTGAAGGGTTTTCTTTCTAAGGGGGAAAGAAAAAGATTCAGAGCCCCTTTCTATCTCTTCTAAACTGCATCTTCTCCACATACCCCCACCCGGCCCAGAAGAAGCCATCATGTATCTATAAGTAATACATACATTGTTTGGTATCTTTCAACAAAATTTTTACTTATTTAATTGTAGATTCACAGACAGTTGTAAGAAATAAAACAATTTGCCTAGTTTCCCTTAATGATGCAAAATTACCATGTAGCATCCCACCCAGGCAGTAGGGAAGTGGAAGGGGCTTCCCTGGTGGCTCAGCCGGTGAAGAGCCTGCAGTGCAGGAGACCCCGGTTAGATTCCTGGGTCGGGAAGATCCCCTGGAGAACGGATAGGCCACCCGCTCCAGGATTCTCGGGCTTCCCTGGTGGCTCAGCTGGTAGAGAATCCGTCTGTAATGCAGGAGACCTGGGTTCAATCCCTGGGTGGGGAAGATCCCCCGGAGAAGGGAAGGCTACCCAGTCCAGTATTCTGGCCTGGAGAATTCATGGACTGTACACAGTCCATGGGGTCTCAAAGACTGTGATACAATTCACCTGTTCTCCACAGGTTTCCTGTTTTACCCACCTTAGTCTGCGTTTGCCTATTGTGTCTTTAAAGGTACCCCAGTGGTGTGCTATGCATCTTCTGCAAGGTACTTTTTCAGCCAAAATGGTGTTTGAGGGCCGTGTTCACCTTGGCACATGCTGTCCTGGTCCACCCACTGGGTGAATGCGCCGCAGCGTGTCCTTCGTGCCACACTCATCTCCAAGCAGGCTGGGGTCTGCATGTCACACACAGCGCTGCAGTGAGGAGACGTGCATTTGTCGCCCCGGCCGTAGATCAGAGGACACGACCAGAAGGGGAATTTCCGAGTCATGAGACATCTGCATTCCAATTTATTAGACGTTAGCAGCTTGTCCTCCACAGCATTCGCACTCCCTCCAGCAGTGTAGGAGTATTTCTGTTTCTCTTCATCTCCTGTTCATGAAAGGGTATCTATCTCACTGCTGTTCGAATTTGCATCTCCCTGATGTAAGTGGATTTCTGATTTAAGCAGAAAAGGAAGTTATTAAAAGTAGATAAGATCTCCAGGAGGGCTGGGAAACCAGGCTGAAAGCTGAGCAGCCCAGAAGTGTGTGGACCCGGCCGAGAATGGGCGGTGAAGACAAGCTGGGTCCCAGATGTTGGCCCCTGACGCTGGTGGAAGCCGCCACCCCCAGATGTGGGGTGCAGGCGCGTGGCTGCCGGGAGTCGTCACCGTCGCGGAGGCCGCTCTGCCTCCGGACCCCAGCTTCGGGTCAGCCTGGCTGGGCGCCGCTGGGACTGAGTGTCCAACATGTCACCTCTCGGAGTGTCAGGGGACTCGAAAAGGAAGGAATTCTTCCAACATGGAAAAGCAGGTTCACATGCGGGATGACCAAAAATGACAGGTGTCAGCAGACCTGACTCAACAGAAGCGTTGAACATCTTTTATGTTTGTCGGCCACTCAGACTTCCTTCTCAGGAAGAGAACGAGGAATGTATATGTGTGTGTGACTGAGTCGCTTTGCAGCACAGCGGAGACGGGCACGGCCCTGTAAGAAGAGGAGAACGCCTTGTGAAGACAGACGCCCAGGGAGAAGGCAGCCGCACGCTGCGTCTACGAGCCCAGGAGCACCGAGGACTGCGGCGAACGCGGGAAGCTCGGAAAGGCAAGCAGGGCCTCTCGTCTGCAGGTTTCAGAGGGACTGTGACCACCAACGTGACTTCAGACTGCAGGCCTCCAGAACTGCGGGCAGCACAGCTCTGCGGTGCTGATAAGGCACACGGATTGCCGCGCTTTGTTAGGGCAGCCGCAGGAAAGGAATACATGTGGCGAATTACCTTGATGGATTTAAAACGTTACACCAAACTTGCGTTTCACTTGGTCAAAGTACTTTTTATGTATTGCTGGATTGGACTTGCTTATATTTTGTTTTCTTTTCTTCTATTTTGCTAAGGACTTCCATGTCTGTGTTCATGAAGAATGTTATCTGTAGTCTTCTTGTGACATATTTGTTTGATTTTGGTATTAAGGTGATTTTCTTTTAATGTCTTTGTCTTACTCTGGTGTCAGAATCTTACAGAAAGAGTTTGGGGGAATAGTTTCTTTAAGACTATCTTGTTAAGGGAAGTTTAGGGGAGATACAGAGACTCCCCATGTGCACCCTGCCCCCACAGGCATTACTTCCCCCATTTCATCGGCACCCGTCTCCAGAATGGTGGGTTTATTACCACGAACGAATCTACACTGACACATCCTAATCACTCAAAGTCAGTGGTTCACCTCAGGGTTCACTCTTGATGTTCTTCACTCAGTGAGTGTAGATGAGTTGGGGAAATGGTTTTGTTTCTTAATTTTCCATTTGTTTGTTGCTATTATGTTGTTGTTTAGTCACTAAGTCCTGTCTGACTGTTTTTCGATCCCACGGACTGGAGTCCACCCAGGCTCTGTCCATAGGATCTCATGGGCTAGAATACTGGAGTGGGTTGCCATTTCCTTCTCCCGGGGATCTTCCCCACTTAGGAGTCCAACTTGTGTCCCCTGCCTTGGCAGGCAGGTTCTGTACCACTGAGCCACCAGGGAAGCCCTTGTTGATACTGTGTAGAAACTTCCCTGGTGGTCCAGTGGCTAAGACTCCATGCTGCCAATGCAGGGCGCCTGGGTTCAATCCCTGGCCAGGGAACTAGGTCCCACATGCTTCAACTAAGAGTCAAAAGGCCACAACTAAAGATCTCTCATGCTGCAAGGAAGATTGAAGATTCTGCATGCTGCAACTAAGACCCGGCACAGCCAAGTAAATAATAAAAAATAAATTAAAAAAAGAAGAAGAAGTACAGTAGATTTCTGTGTGTTGGTGTTGTGTCCTACATTCCTGGTAAATTCAGTTATTCTCATTCAACTTGGGTTTTTGTTTTTAAGATTCCTTAGCATTTTAAAAATATGCTTCCATATGCACCTTCCTTCCAATCTCTATGCCTTTTTTCCTGCCTACTTCACAGGCGGGGGCCTCCAGTCAACGCTGAGTAGGAGAGCGAGCGTCTTGCTTTATTGCCAGTCCTGGGGGAGACTGTTTAGTCTTCCACTTGATGTATGATGGTAGCGCTAGGCTCTCAGAGATGCTCTTTACCAGGAAGAAGTTTCCTTATCATCCTAGTTTGCAGTTATAATTGTGAACGGGTGTTAAATTTTGTCAGAATTTATCTGCATTATTTTTTTTTTTTGCAATTTATACTTTCTGCATATGAGATACTCATATGAGTCTTCTGTTAATATGATGAATTACACTGATTTTTTAGATAATGAAACCAACACTGCACTCCTGGCATATGCCCTGCTTGCATTAGATTGCTATTAGTTTTTTCCTTTAGAAGTTTGACAGAATTCACTAGAGGAGCCATATGGACTAGGAGTTTTCTTCACAAGGAAGGTTTTTTTCCTTTTCTGTTTGGCCGCACCTCAAGGCAGATGGGATCTTAGTTCCCCGACTGGGGATCGAAACCCAAGCCCCCGCACTGGGAGCATGGAGTCTTAACCACTGGACCACCAGGGAATTTTCAATTTTTTTCTTTTTAAATTGTAAAATATACATAACATCAACCATTTTAAAAGTGTACAGTTCAATGACACAAAGTACCACAAATTTAATGACTTGAAACAACAAAATGTTGTCTTACAGATCTGGAGGTCACAAGTCTGCAATAAGACTCATAGGGTTAAAATCGAGGTGTTGGAGGTTCCAGTAGAGAATGCCGTCCTCGCCTCCTCCTGCTTCTAGAAGCTCCTGGCATTCCTTGGTTCATGACTCCATTACTTCCGTCTCTATCTGTAACGTCACATGGCCTTCTGCCCAGCTTTGACAGCCTTTGATGGTTCCTTTTGTGCGGCACTCTCCTAATGACGTTGAACCCGCCCAGGTAATTCAGGATAGTCCTTGGAACTTCCTTGGTGGTCCAGTGGCTAAGGCTCCACACTCCCAGTGCCGGGGGCCCAGGCCGTCCCTGGTCAGGGAACTGGATTCCACGTGCCGCAAGGAGGAGTGTGCATGCAACTGAAGATCCCACGTGCCATAATGGAGATCGGAGATCCCGTGTGCTGCACTTAAGACCTGGGACAGCCAAATAAATAAACATGAAAAAAAATACAGTCATTCCATCTCAACATCCTCTGAAGTCTCAACCCTTTATAGCATCAACTCAGTCCAGAATCTTATCGAAATCACATCAGCTCAAAAGTCACAAGACTCCATATTTGAATAATGTAAATCGCTATGGGTGGGACTGAGTGTGTGATTCATCCTGAGGCAAAATTCCTTTCCATCTGTGAATTTAGAGAATAAGTGATCTAATCCCCAAATACAATACTGATAGGTAGGGTAACAGTTACAGTTGGACCTAACAGAAGCAGAAGATATTAAGAAGAGGTGTCAAGAATACACAGAACTGTACAAAAAAGATCTTCACGACCCAGATAATCATGATGGTGTGACCACTCACCTAGAGCCTGACATCCTGGAATGTGAGGTCAAGTGGAAGCATCACTACGAACAAAGCTAGTGGAGGTGATGGAATTCCAGTTGAGCTATTTCAAATCCTAAAGGATGATGCTGTGAAAGTGCGGCACTCAATATGCCAGCAAATCTGGAAAACTCAGCAGTGGCCACAGGACTGGAAGAGGTCAGTTTTCATTGCAATCCGTAAGAAAGGCAATCCCAAAGAATGCTCAAACTACCACACGATTGCTCTCATCTCACACGCTAGTAAAGTAATGCTCAAAATTCTCCAAGCCAGGCTTCAGCAATACGTGAACCGTGAACTTCCAGATGTTCAAGCTGGTTTTAGAAAAGGCAGAGGAACCAGAGATCAAATTGCCAACATCCACTGGATCATTGAAAAAGGAAGAGAGTTCCAGAAAAACATCTATTTTTGCTTTATTGACTATGCCAAAGCTTTTGACTGTGTGGATCACAATAAACTGGAAAATTCTGAAAGAGATGGGAATACCAGACCACCTGACCTGCCTCTTGAGAAACCTGTATGCAGGTCAGGAAGCAACAGTTAGAGCTAGACATGGAACAACAGACTGGTTCCAAATAGGAAAAGGAGTACGTCAAGACTGTAAATTGTCACCCTGCTTATTTAACTTATATGCAGAGTACGTCATGAGAAACACTGGGCTGGAGGAAGCACAAGCTGGAATCAAGATTGCTGGGAGAAATATCAATAACCTCAGATATGCAGATGACACCACCCTTATGGCAGAAAGTGAAGAAGAACTAAAGAGCCTCTTGATGAAAGTGAAAGAGGAGAGTGAAAAAGTTGGCTTAAAGCTCAACATTCAGAAAACTAAGATCATGGCATCTGGTCCCATCACTTCATGGGAAATAGATGGGGAGACAGTGGAGACAGTGTCAGACTTTATTTTTTTGGGCTCCAAAATCACTGCAGATGGTGATGGCAGCCATGAAATTAAAAGACACTTACTCCTTGGAAGGAAAGTTATGACCAACCTAGGCAGCATATTAAAAAGCAGAGACATTACTTTGCCAACAAACGTCCATCTAGTCAAGGCCCTGGTTTTTCCAGTGGTCATGTATGGATGTGAGAGTTGGACCATAAAGAAAGCTTAGCGCCGAAGAATTGATGCTTTTGAACTGTGGTGTTGGAGAAGACTCTTGAGAGTCCCTTGGACTGCAAGGAGATCCAACCAGTCCATCCTAAAGAAGATCAGTCCTGGGTGTTCACTGGAAGGGCTGATGCTGAAGCTGAAACTCCAATGCTTTGGCCACCTCATGCGAAGAGTTGACTCATTGGAAAAGACCCTGATGCTGGGAGGGATTGGGGGCAGGAGGAGAAGGGGACGACAGAGGATGAGATGGCTGGATGGCATCACCGACTCAATGGACATGAATTTGGGTAATCTCTGGGAGTTGGTGATGGATAGGGAGGACTGGTGTGCTGCGATTCATGGGGTCGCAAAGAGTCAGACACGACTGAGCGACTGAACTGAACTGAACTGAACAGTTACAGACATTCCCATTCAAAACGGGAGAAGGAATGGAAAAGGAATTGCAGTCCCAAGCAATTTTGAAATCCACGTAATTCGTTGCCGGTCCAGTGGCTAATATTCTGTGCTCCCAATGAAGGGGGCCTAGGTTCAATCCATGGTTAGGGAACTAGATCCCACATGCCACAGCTAAGAGTTCACATGCCACAACTAAAAAGATCCTGTGGACTTTCCTGCTGGCACAGTGGGTAGGGATCCATTTGCCAGTGCAAGGGACACAGGTTTGATCCCTGGTCCGGGAAGACTCCACATGGCTGTTGTTCAGTCGTTACGTCGTGTCCAGCTCTCTGTGACCCCGTGGACTGCAGCACACCAGACTTCCCTGTCTTTTACCATCTCCTGGAGTTTGCCCAAACTCATGTCCACTGGAGTTAGCTCTTCGCATCAGGTGGCCAAAGTATCGGAGCTTCAACGTCAGTCCTTCCAATGAATAGTCAGGGTTGATTTCCTTTAGGATTGACGTTTGATCTCCTTGCAGTCCAAGGGACTCTCAAGATTCCACATGCCAGGGAGCAGCTCAGCCTGCGTGCCACAAGTGCTGAGCCCGAGCGCCGCAGCGACTGGAGCCTGTGCGCCTGGAGCCCGGGCTCTGCTGCGGGAGAAGGCCCCGCAAGGAGAAGCCCGCGAACTGCAGTGAGGAGCTGCCCCAACTCGCTGCAACTGGAGAAAGTCTGCACAAAGCAAGGAAGACCTATGCAGCCAAAAGAATAAACAAATAATTTAAAAAATTAAAAAGATCTTGCGTGTTGTAACTAAGACCTGTTGCACCAAGTAAATAAATAAATACTAATTTTTTGAAATCCAGTGGAGCGCACTCAGGTTTCAAGGCCTAGGAATTATTCTCTGTGGCTTCCCATTCTGCCCTCTGGGCCCACTGCCCCACCCTCAGTCTTCAATTCAAGGGTTAGCACAGGTTTGCAGCTGAGTAGTATTGTGAGGCTGTTTCCTGCCTGTAGAATTTTGAGGGTCAGGCAACCTTCTTTCATTTCTTGTTTCTTTGTCCCTGTCTGTCCAAGCTGGCTGTATTTCTACTGACATAACATGCGAAGGAACCTACGGTTCTCCCATGGACGTCACTGGAAAAGGGGCTCATCTATAGGTCTTTCCTGTGGATAGATAATTCTATTTCTATTTTCACTTCGAAGAGACCTAATGTCTTCCAAGAGCCCTCTGTGTCACCAGATACTGTGACGTTCCTGTTTTGCCCCATGTCCGAATCCCCGAGCGGGAAGAGAGAAGGCTTCCAAGACAATGCAATTCGCAAAAAGGGAAATTTATTTCTGGCTCGAGTCAGGGCCTCTGCCGCAACCAACACAGTGGTGCACGGTCAGAAAGCCTTTAGCAGAGGTGGTTACCCAAATTTATAAGGTATGCATAAGCGGTTAGTAGCTGGCTCAAGCGGATTGGTTACATGTTTGCAAAGCAATTTCGTTGGTACAAACTTTTGTGGGCTTTTTTTCAAACCCGGGCGTTCGCGGGCTTTTCAGCTCTCCCTTTGTTTCTTACTGGGCGCATATTGATTGGCTGGCTCCAGGTTACCTGATGGGGGTAGGGAATCTTGGGTTCAGGCCGCCTGTCATGGTATTAACCCTGGCAGCCTTACAGTTCCGACCTTTCTCGGCACTAGAAACGTGCTGTTCAGCCTTGGTTTTCTCTCCAAAGCACACTTTCCCAACAGTGAGCCTCCTAGGCTACCCAGTCCAATATTCTTGGGCTTCCCTGGCGGCTCAGCTGGTGAAGAATCTGCCTGCAATGTGGGAGACCTGGGTTGGGAAGACCCCCTGGAGAAGGGAAAGGCTACCCATTCCAGTATTCGGGTCTGGAGAATTCCACGGTCCGTGTAGTCCATGGGGTCGCAAAGAGTTGGACACAACTGAGCGACTTTCACTTTGCAACCTGGATAAGTTCTTTTCCATATAACTATAGGAAACAGTTGAGCTAAGCTCTCTGTCACTGTAGAACACATTCCCTTTAACATCCAGTTTCCAACATGTTCCTCATTTCCTCTGAGCCCTTGGCTGAAGTGTCCTTATTACTACCAACAGTGTGTTTATGACAATTTAAGTATCATCATCTAAGATGATACAGATTTTCTTTACCACAGTTAGAATTGTTAACATCCATATGCCTACTAACAGTCTATTCAAGACAACCAAGGTGTCTTCTATTGTGCTTCTTAAAATTCTTCCAGTTTCTATCCATCACCTAATTCTGAAGTCAGCTTCACGTTTTTAGGTATTTGTCATAGCAATACCCCACTTCCCAGTACTCGTATTAGTATTTTGTACTTTTTTTTAATTGAAGTGTGGCAATCTATTGTATGACTCCACAGCAATATGTTCATCCAGTCTGTTGTTAATAGACATTTGGGTTATCTCCAATTTTCAGCTCTTTGCATGTGGCTTCTAGGAATGAGCCTTTTTTTGGTGGACATATGCTTTTATTTCTTGTGGGTAAATATCTTGGAGTGGGATTGCTTCAAAGATTATTCCTTTTCCACTCTTGGTCCACTGTGGACAGCCAGCTTCCATGCTGCTTCGGGAGGCTGGTAGGTCATCCCTTCATCAATCCTGATTATGTCTAGGAAGTTCAGGTCTGTTTCCCGTGCTTCCTGGGACTGAAGCCTTCCTATTGCCTTAACCCAAGTTCCTAGGACCTTATATCATTTCTGAAAGCTCTGTGAGTTGTTTTCTTCAGTTTTTGTCCATTCCTGTAACTTAAAGTTCCCCCTATGCGGCACTCTTTCTTGCTTTTGAATCCAGCTATGTAATAAAAAATAGTTTGGGGGTAAAATGTTAGCTAGCATTTCTGTTTGGGGAACACAGTGAATGTACTTCTGCATCGGTTCAGACCTTCTTAAGAAGTCTCTTATTTAAAACTTTACCTTTGACCCAGGGCAATGTGTTGGAGCAAGTAACCTTGATATATCCATTTTGCATGTGAGCAAACTGAAGCAAGTTAAGCAGCCTGTCCAAAGTCGAATTAGGACAGGGACTTCCCTGGTGGTCCAGTGGTTAAGAATGTGTATCTGTGTGCTCAGCTGTGTCCGTCTCTTTGCGATGCCATGGACTGGAGCCCGCCAGGCTCTGTCTGTGGGATTTCCCAGGCAAGAATGCCAGAGTGGTTGACATTTCCTTCTCCAGGGGATCTTCCTGACCCAGGGATCGAACATTAGTCTCTTATGTTTTCTGCACCAGCAGGCAGGTTCTTTACCACTAGCGCCACTTGAGAAGCCCAATTCAGAGGATGCGGGTTGAAGCCCTGGTGTCGGAGCCAAGATCTCACGAAGCCAATAAAAAAATAGAAACCCAAAATGTAAAGTTTGACTAGGACAGCCAACTTTTTTGAGATATTTAAAGCTTTCTGGGGCTCACGGAGGATGTGAGCAACCCCCTTTCCTCCAGGCAGAAATTTTATTTTTTAAATGTTTATTTATTTATCTTTATTATTATTCGGCCATGCTGTGAAACATGTGGGATCTTAGTTCTCTGAAAATCTTAGTTCCTCCACCAGGGATGGAAACTTTAGTTTTCTGACCAGGGATTAAGCACAGTCTTAACTGCTGAACTGCCCCAGGCAGGAATTTTAGAATGGATGCTGGAGAAGCACTGCTTGAGCAGGTAACCCATAGTGTCAGAAGAGGATTTGATTTCATGATTGTCACAGTATTAAATGAGATGATACTGATTTATCAATTAGCATAGTGCCCAAAACCTAGTAAGTATTTTTTAAAAAGTTTGGGATGATTGATATTATTAATGACATTATAATTTTCTCTACTTTTAGAGTTCTTCCTCTTCCCTACTGTTTGCTTTACAGAGCCATAGGCAGCTTCCCTACCAGCTTCCCGAAACAAGGGATTATGGGTGGAGCAGAATTTGTGAGTTAGGAAATTTGAAGATAAACTGATGGCTTTATAGCACAGGGAAAATGCTGCAGGGGCTCTGAGGATGGTCTCTGGCACCAGACAGTGTGGATTTGAACCCCAGATCTTTTATCGACTACCTGTGGCGTCTTAGAGGGTTGAACTTTTCTGAACAAAATGGAGATAATCATACTACTATTTTCTAGATTTATTGTGAGGAGTCATGTGTTTCTAAGTAAAAGGCATATGTAAGAGTGCTCAGTACATAATAGGCATGTTCAGTAAATGTTCCTTGGTTAGTGTGGTTAGCATTTACTGCTGTTTATCAGACGTTTCTGGCTGGCTCTCTTCCAAGGGCATGGTAAAGTGTTCCACTTGTGGTTGGGTATAGCCATGACTAGTTCTGGCCAGTGAGTCGTGAGTAGAAGCCTTGTGGTGATTCTGAGCCAGAGCAGTTAAATGCTCCGAGTGCCTTCCCTTTGTCAGGAGGGCAGAAATTCAAAGTGGTGGCTGCCCTCTTACCCTGGGTTTCTGAGGGTTGATGGTGAATACAACCCCTTTGTTGTTTCTGGCCTCTGAGATTTGAGATTGTTACTACAGCGTGATCGAGCCTGTGCTCACAAACACGTGTACGATTATTAATAACCTCGAGGAGGGTACCCTCCTCGGGGCGTTTTAGTGACTCTCTGGAAAGGTCTTTAGTAGGACCTGGAGGTGCTCGCATCGGTAGGATGGCCGGTAAGAGCCCCCTTCTGCACGTCCGCCTGCGCAGGAGTCCCAGCTTCAGTGCTCTGCGTGCCAAGCTCTGTCAGTCCACCTCCCCAAGTTCTCCTTTCCTGAAGGGAAAGTGATAAAAGTGACTCAAAACACAGTAACAGTCTTCATGTGCTTGAATTTGTGCCACTAATCAAAGGGTTTAAAAAAGCAGAAATTCCATTTTCTATTTACCATTTCCTGAATGAAACAGAAATAGCATAAGGATTAGGCTTCTTTGGCGAGGATCTAAAGACATGACAGGCAGACATATTTCGATGCGTGTTTCCCAAGCATGCTCTCACTGTTAGCAATGTCTGGCAGTGGAGCCCACAGCTTGTGAGGGCTGAGTTCCCTTCTGGAGGCATTCACAGCCTGTCACATTGGAACCAACCATTCATCTTTCCTCCCACAGTGCCCGTGTTTGCAGCCCTCGGCTCCCACTGTGCTCTGTGTGGTGTGGGAATCCTGCTGTGTTCTGCTCCTCTGATCAATTCCATCAGAAAATTTGGAAGGTGGGGACCTCTCCTGATTATCCCTATGTGGGGTTCCTCACTCTCCTCTCCCATGACAAACAGAATTCCCAACTGAGAAGATGCTCAAGAAACGTTTGCAAAGATAAAACAAACTTTCAACTTAGAGCAGTGGTTTTCCACTTGGGCTGCACCTTAGCATCATCCAGGGAGCTTAAAAAAAAAAAATCCCGAGTTTGGACCATACCTGCTGCTGCTGCTGCTGCTGCGTCTCTTCAGCCGTGTCCAACTCTGTGTGACCCCATAGATGGCAGCCCACCAGGCTCCGCCGTCAAGAACACTGGAGTGGGTTGCCATTTCCTTCTCCAATGCATGAAAGTGAAAAGTGAAAGTGAAGTCGCTCAGTTGTGTCTGACTCTTTGCGACCCCATGGACTGCAGCCTACCAGGTTCCTCCGTCCATGCAATTTTCCAGGCAAGAGTACTGAAGTGGGGTGCCATTGCCTTCTCCGGATCATACCTGAGACCAATTAAATCAGAACTTCTGAGGGTGGGCTTCAGGCGGAGTATATTTAAATGCTCCCAGGTGATTACTGCAGCCAAGGTGCAGGACCACTGAACAACAGAGGCTGCCTGACCATGTCAGGGGTGTTCAAGTAAAATAATAAATTTAATGTGCTGTTATTCGTGCGGCTTCCCAGGTGGCACTAGTGGTAAAGAACCCACCTGCCAATGCAGGAGATGCAAGAGATGCAGATTCGATCCCTAGGTTGGAAGATCCCCTGGAGGACAGCACCGTTTCCCACTCCAGTATTCTTGCTGGAGAATCCCATGGACAGAGGAGCCTGTCCATAGGGTCGCAAAGAGTTGGACACGACTGAAGCGACTTAGCATGCGTGCACGCTGTTATTCTTGTGTAATGTCTAGCTTTATACTTGTTCAATGCCTCACAGTTTTCAAGGTGCAGTGAATGTTTAAGCATTGAATAAGGATCTTATGATCTAGTGGGGGGAGGGGGACACAGATATGTAGCAAATTCTTCCAGGAAGTTAAGAGAGGCGGGGAGAGAGAGGAAGGGAGTGGGAGACAAGAGAAGGACAATGTGTGTGTGTGTGTGTGTGTGTGTGTGTGTGTGTGTGTGTGCGCGCGCGCGCGCGCGCGCGCCCTTGGGAGGGGAGAAAGTGCTGAGCACATCATTTGATGCAAAACCAGCTTAAAGGAAGCCTGCGGTGGCGGAAGGAAACAGCATCCCGCTGGGACTTGGGAAAGCTTCTACAGGCCGGTCTCTGGAACAGGCACACCACTTCCTCAGTTATGCTGGGGGACAGCATCGTTGTTGGTCGGCTCACAAAGATATCCGGTGGCTGTAGCAAGGAGAACTGACTCCCTGCGGAGGGGACTCCTTCCTAGGACCCTGACTGGGGCTCTGGGCTCTTGATTGCGGTTACTGGCTCCCTGGGCGTTGACAGTTGTCCCGGTATTAGGAGGTCCACGGTCCTTACCTTGGGAACAAGGCCCTCCCCAACGGAGCCCGGTATACCAGTCGCTCCAGCTTCCTCTTCGGCCTCCGCTTTTAGCTCCAGGAAGACCACAGCGTTTGCAGCTGAGTGATGCCTCAGGGCCTGTAGGTATCCGCTCCTTCCTCCCGCCGAATTCCTCATTCCTCCAGCTTCAGCTGAGGCTCTCCGCATCCCGGGATCCCTTCACCCGGCCAGGGCCGGGGGAGTGCTCTTGTGCGGCGCTCCCACAGTCTTCTTCTGGAAGTTGGGACACTCGCTCCACTCCAGTGGCCTGTCCGTCCTCCAGATAGGGGAGGGTACCAATGCACAGGCCCGCCTGGCCTCCAGGGGGCAGTCCGGAGACCTGAGTGAGTGAGTGAACCACTGAATGCCCAGGTGGCTGAGTGAGCGGGTGAGCGAGTCGGTGAACGAACGAGCGGATGGACCAGCGGGCGGACGAACGAGGAAGTGAGCGAGCGAGCGGACCAGAGGGTGAGAGTGAGAATAAATGGATGAATGAGTGAGTGGGGGCCTGAGAGAGGGCAGGTGGGGACTGACCGGGCGGGCGAGGGAGCGGCCAGAGAACCTGCAGCGGGGGAGCGGCGGACGCCGGACGCTGAGCTCGCGCCGGGACCGCGCCACCTGCCCTCCGCGTGGCAGCTGAGCCTGGGCTGGGCGGGAAGAGGCGGGGGAGTGGGCGGGGCGATGCCGAGGATGGGCGGGGCAGGCCCGGGGCAGGCGGGGATAGGCCGGGACTGGGCGTGGCCAACCCTGGGCGTGGGCGGGGCGAGCCCGGGCCCAGGCCGGCGGGCGCAGAGGAAGTCACATGGCGAGCGCTCACATGACCGGCGGCGCGATGGACCCGCTGCCCACCGCGCCCGGAGCTGCAGCGGCTGAGGCGGAGGCGGACGAGGAGGCGGACCCGCCAGCGGCAGGTATGGCAGGCATCCCCCCAGGCCCCGCGTGGCTCCGGCCCGCGCCCCCTGAGGCCCTGCGGCCTTCGGTTCTCTTCCAGGCCCCGGACTCCCCGCGCCTGCTGGGTCCTCCCCTCTCACGGCCCCTCCCGGTCCACGCCCAGGAGGGCGCGTGGCCCCGCGGCTCAGAACCCCAGCACCTGTCCGGGTTTGCGCCTTTCCGCGCGTTTCTGCCTGCGTCTCCCCGGGACTGTCCGGGTCCCTCGGGGCCGCAGGACCCGCCCGCCCCGCGCTTCCTGCGTGCCCACCTGCCCGCCGCGTGTCCCTGGGCTTGCCGGGCCTTGGCACGTACTGTGGCGGCTCAGGACTTGGGCGTTTCTTCTGCCAGCCCGCCGTGTTTCTCCGTAAGTGCTTTTCTTAGTGCGTGAGGCTTGGCTTTTCTAGGATGGCCCCGTTTAGAGGGTACCCCCTCTAGCCTTCCAACGGGAGAGTACATGTGGGTGTGAGTTACTGCGGCTTCGTGGTGGTGGCGGCACGAAGTTGGAAACTCCGTTTGGAGGGCCTGGCAAGGTGTCCCTGAGGAGGTCATGCTTAAAGTGAGTCCTGGAGGGCTGGTGAGACGGTTGATTCATTAGTGAGAAAAGGAGGTAGGAGTGGAGTGAAGCTGCTGGGGGCCGCGGTGGGGGTGGACAGTGCTCTGGATTGGCCTAAGTGTTTTGAAGACCCTGGGTGAGTCTACCTTTAGACACTGGACCCGCCGCTCCCCACCCTTGGTGTCTATTTTTTCTTTCACTTGTAGCTTTGTAAGGGGTAGCATGTGATGGCTCGTGCTCATGGTTAGAACATTGTGTTCAGGAGGTCACACGTTTGAGCCCAGCGTGGGCCAGTCCAGCCTGCCTCTATCAGGTGCCCACACTGGACTCCTTATCCAGGTCACATTTGGAAATGTGAGGCAGTGTTTGAGCACGATCGCTGCTTCCCCTGGGGATTGTAAAGCAGTTCAGAGTTGCTGGATGTGGTGGTCGTTCTGGGCTCTCTTTGCAGGTCAAGGGCAGCCTGAATGTTTCCTGCAGGACTCACTGGCTGCCATTATGGTGCCAGCCACCCCTGCTCTCTGAGACTTGCAGCTGGCCTTGTTAGGGGCCGAGGTGATTTTGTTAATATTAGGCATCCAGTTGAAGGAGGTGGAGTGGTAGAGGAAAAACACAACAACAGCAAAAAATGCAATTTTTTTTTTTTTTAAACTGGGAAAGCAAAAACCCAGAGGTAAGTGGCCTGCCCACAGTGGACAATGTTAAAAGGGTATGTTGTGGCGGGGATGGTGGTTAGATGGGCTGCAATCAGAAAATACGTTTTTGAGAGAGAATTTTATCCAAACATGATATATGTGCCTCATGCTTGAGCAGAGGTTTGTTTTGACTGTTGAAGAAGTTGTGGCTTATGGATATACAGCGAATTTCATTTTCTCTGGTGTTCTGTCCACACAGCCGTAGCTCATTATTAGTATTACCGGTGGGGACCGTGGGGGTCTAGGTCTTTGTAATGCCTTTGGGATTGTCAGAAAAAATGATGTTCATTGTGGTTTTCAGCCTTAATGTTTAAAAAAAATTTTTTTTTTAGGTTAATTTTTTTTTGGCTGCTCTGGGTCTTTGTTGCTGTGAGAGGGCTTTCTCTAGTCGCGTGGAACAGGGGCTGCTCTTCCTTGCTGTGTGTGGGCCTCTTGTTGCGGTGGCTTCTCTTGCAGTGGAGCACAGGCTCAGAGTGAGTGGGCTTCAGCCGTTGCAGCAGGAGGCTCAGTAGTTGTTGCGCACGGACTTCATTTTCTCCACAGCCTGTGGAATCCTCCCAGACCGGGGATCCAGCCTATGTTCCCTGCATTGGCAGGCAGATTCTTTTCCACTGTACCATCAGGGGAGTCCCAAGAATCATATTATATTCTAATCCCTGGAAGCTTAAGCTGTGAGTGATAACTCCCTTCCTAAAAATTTAACTTTCAATTTTGCAATACGTAGACAACTACATTTCCCTTCCAAAAAAAAACAAAACAAAACAGGCAGACACAACTGAGAACACTACAGATTGGCACTCACCCCTCTCACCAGCTTGGGGTGGATCCTCTCACCCCACTTTTGTGTTTATACTCGTGTGCTCAGACAGCATACACCTCCTTGTGCCTCCATGCCTGTTTTTCCCTAGGGTCGTGTATTGGTTTTCTGCTGCTGCTGAAACAAAAATGACCACACAAAGTGACCACAAAGTGGCTTAGCCAGCAGAAATTTATCATTTTACAGTTCAGAAGGTCTGTAGTCCAGAACAGTTTTCCCTGAGCTGAAATCTAGCTGTGGACAGATCTGCGTTCCATCCGGAGGCCCTAGGGGAGAAGCAGTTTCTTGGTCTTTCCCGGCTCCCAGATGCCTTCCACATTCCTTGACTGATAACCCCCTTGCTCCAGGTGCCCCAGGCCACGCCTTTCTTGCCCTGTCCTGTCCTGTCTCCAGCTCTTTCTTCTGTCCACTTCTTATGCTTTTAAGGACCCCTCGGATTACATTGGGCCCACCTGGTAATCTGATAGGATTCTCCCAATTTTAATGTCAGCTTATTAGGAACCTGAATTTTATCTGCAGCTTTAGTTTCCTTTACTGTAACCTGTAATCTAACAGACTTCTGTTTTCCGGCATTAGGGTGTGGGCCTTTAGAGGTCGTTAGTCTGCCATAATGGCTGCCCAAGGTGGCTCATCTGTAAGGAACCCAGTTGCCAGTGCAGGAGATGCGGACGACTTGGGCTTGATCCCCAGGTCGGGAAGATCCCCTGGAGGAGGAAATGGCAGCCCACTCCACAGTATTGTTGCCTGGGAAATCCCCTGGACAGAGGAACCTGGTGGGCTGTAGTCCATAGGCTTGCAAGAGTCAGACACGACTGAGCACCCACCCACATTCTGTCTTAAATACCCTAAGGAGTGGAATTGCTGGGTCATAGCGTTACATACTTTAAAAAAAAAATTTTATCTTTGGCTGTGCTGGGTCTTTCTTGCTGCCTGGGCTTTTCTCTAGTCGCAGCGAACGAGGGGTTACTCTCCAGTTGCGGTGTGTGGTGCCCACTGTGGTGGGTTCTCTCGTTGCGGAGCACAGGCTCTCTGGCGCAGCGTTCAGTAGCTGTGGCTCCTGGGCTCTAGAGCACGGCCCAGTATCCTGACTCCCGGGCTTAGCTGCTCCTCGGCATGTGGGGTCTTCCTGGATCAGGGGTCATTCCCGTGTCACCTGCATTGGCAGGCAGATTCTTTACCACTCAGCCACCAGGGAAGCCCAGTTGCACGTTTTTTGTTTTAACAAATACTGACAAATTATCCTCTCTGATGGCTGTTACCAGTTTATACCTGTAACAGCAACGCATCTTTTCCCCGTCACCTCACCACCACTAAATGCCATGTTTTAAAAAAGATTCCTTCAGCGTTAGAGAAATTAAGAACATGTTTTATTTTTGTTTTAATTTCTGTTTCTTCAGTTATTGGTGAGGTTTAGTTTCTTGTGATGCTTTGATCTTGTATGACCTTCCTGAGCTGACTGTTCTTATCTTTGGCCCATTTTCTTACGGGATTTTTTTTTTTTTTTTTTGCTTTGTAGCAGTTCTTTTTGTATTTTGGACTTAGACCTGTTGTGGATTTCATATTAAAATCATAACCATCAAAATATTTGATTGACTGGAACACTTTTTTCTGATTGTAGCATGAGAGTTTATTTCAGGGTCTGTTCAGAGGTTATAAAGCTCAGTGAGGATGCCCTGGAGTGCCTAAGAATGAGTGTGATAGGTGCTTGCTTGTCTAATCTGATTTTGGGAATTGCGTCATACTGGATAAGAGTACAGATTACCACTGGGTCCCAGCCCTGCTTTCCTACAACCCTGCAGACCTAAACTTGTCTTCCCTTCCTTCTTTCCTTCTTCCCTGCGCCTCAAAGCTCCTGGGATCTTAGTTTCCTGACTAGGGATTGAACTCTAGACCTTGACAGTGAAAGCGCCATGTCCTAAGTGATCGGTTTCAGTTCTGCTGTAGCCCCTCGCTGAACATACCCCGTACCCACTGTTCGGTTAGGAAGCTCTGAGCTGTTTGTCTTCCCAAGCCTCAGGGGGCGAGGCGGGGGCCTCCAGGCTTTCTGTGGGGTCAGACCTGAACTCTGCTCCTCCTCTGAGCGACCCCACCGCCTGCGCACCTGTGTGGTCTGCGCGCCCCCCGTGCTCCCGCCACCACCCCGCTGCCGCTCTGCCTGGACGCATTTGTCAGGCAGTTCACTGACCTGTTGCTTGAGATGTATGCATTTGACGGATTAAATTATACCTTAAAGTATCACCTGCTTTGGGCCAAAAAAATACCTTCCTGTCCATCTCTTTCCCTCCATCACACACATTTCTGTTGTCAGCTCCTGAGGGGCAGAAACCATTATTTTTCTTTATATCTCAGCATCTGCTAATGGAGACAGGGCTCTGCTAGAAGAGAATCACATGGGGTTTTTCTTTTTTTGGTGGCATGTAGGATCTTAGTTCCCCAACCAGCGATGGAACCTGGGCAGAGTCCTGATACACTGCGCTGCCAGGAAATTCCCTAGAATTACGTTTTTATCCCAAGTGTTTCTTAGGATAGTATCACATTTTAGTTTGGTAACAGGGGTAGCTGTGTGAGTATTATTTAAATTGGTGTTAATGCTCTTTGAACTCTGTCTCTCTGTCTCTTTCACACACACAATTTGCAAGGTAAAATGTGTCCATCTGAGGAAAGAGGAACTGAATCTCTCCTACGTAGGGCAGATTTTGCCAGAATTTGTGGTTAGCAAGAAAGTGATGTGTTCTGGTAGGGGAATTCTGTTTTGGTTTATTTTTTTCCTTCCCAAGAAAAATGCACCAGAAAAAGAGATGTTTGGCCTGCAGCGTGCAGGCTGATAGGAGAGGCTGATAGGAGAGGCTAGAGTGGTGAGATGCCAGAGAGATGGGAGTGGCCTCCCCGGGGCCTGCAGTTCGTCTTAACACGAATTGCCCCGGTGATTAGAACCCAGGCCCAGTGAGCAGGCTGGCAGCCTGGACCCTCGGGGATTCAAAGAGTGCACCCCCTGACCGTGTTACCTTCTGAAGAACGGTAGTGTTTTATCCTTTGAATGTGTTCGTTGTAGAATAGGTAAGAAATCATAACCAGACTCGAGGGAGAGATTCTTGGGGAAAAGTGTCAGCAGGAGATCCAGCCAGTCCATCCTAAAGGAGATCAGGCCTGAACGTTCACTGGGGGGACTGATGCTGAAGCTGAATCTCCAGTACTTTGGCCGCCTGATGTGAAGAGCTGACTCACTGGAAAAGACCCTGATGCTGGGAAAGATTGAAGGCGGGAGGAGAAGGGGGCGACACAGGATGAGATGGTTGGATGGCATCACTGACTCGATGGACATTTGACTAAACTCTGGAAGTTGGTGATGGACTGGGAGGCCTGGCATGCTGCAGTCCATGGGGTCGCAAGAGTTGGACACGACTGAGTGACTGACCACCACCAGCGATCAGTGTTAAAACCTCGTGTGCACAGGGTGGGCGTGCTCCGCGAGTGGAGCTCCAGGAAAAGCTGAGGCCACCCTTGGCACTGTTTACGGCTGGCCTGGTTGGGGGAGGACACTCGTGCCCTTGGGGTGTGGGGATGGGTGTGTTCAGGGTCCGTCAGCTCTCTTACCCACTTTGAAGTATGCGTACTAAGAACATGTGAGGTGAAGATTTATGACTGATGAGTTCCAGGGCAGTTGGTTTAAAGTCTGGAGGCAACTCTGGAAGTATCGAGACACGCCTTTCCGAGACTCTCTAACCTGCTTTGTGCTAGTGACCTTCTTGCCTACAAGTCTTATGAATGAGTCGTAACCGGACCAGTAAGATTTCACGTGGTGTGTGATTCCGCACTCTGAGGAGAAGGTTGCATAAGTAAGATAACCACAAATACGAACGTCTTATAAAAGAGAAATCACCCGTGAGCCCCTAACCGCTGATTTTAGCCCGTTTCCTGCCGCTCTGCATGTGTTGGACATAGTTAACCTCAGGGTGTATTTACATCTTGCTTGTCTGCTCGGTTCCCTTAATGTTATTCTATGCTGCTAAGGAGTTTTCGTGCTTTTCTATTTGAGGTCTGCATGGTAGTGAATCGCGTGTGCTTGTGGAGTACGAAGGTGGGAAAACGTGATCCTTCACCTGGGGTCGGCATTAAGAATTGTCCTGATGGTTGCACTTGTCAACAAGGCCTCTCTCCTGCTGAACTACTTCCCCAGCCTAGAGGCGATGGTGCTGTCAGCTCTGTGCGTGGGCCACGGCTGAGCAAGCTCGCTGTTAGACTTTGGAGCTGGGGAGGCGTCCTCAGGTGACCTTGGTCGTGTCCTGCTTAGTGACTGTCTGTGAATACGAGTCCTGAGTCCGTGTGCCCTCTCCTGGGGGTGTTTGAGAGAAGCCAGAGAAAAGACCCCGTGTGACCCTGTTCGTCAGCGTGCAGTTAGACTCTGCGGTGTGGGGGCGCCGACGCGGGTGGTGAGGCGGCCGTGAGAGTGGGGCTGTGCTCGCCTCTGGTCGGGGGGGGGGGCGCCTGTGAGGGCGCAGGGCGGGGGCTTCCAGGCCCCCAGTGCTGTTGGCCTTTTAATCTTTGTGTTTATTGATTTGACTGCAGCGGGTCTTAGTTGTGGCGTGTGAACTTTTTCATTGGGGCCTCTGAGGTCCAGTTCCCTGATCAGGGATGGAGCGGGGCACCCCTGCGTTGGGAGTGCAGAGTCCTAGCCCCCTGGGCCACCAGGGAAGTCCCCCCAATTCTCTTTTCCGTTTTTAATGTGGATAGGTCACACCACGTGTGTTGATACATAAAACTGTCCGTAGACATTTTACACGCCTGTGTGTCTGTTTCCCAGGAGAAAACTGTCAGGGAAATCCCAGCGTGTCCCAGATTTTGTGACATTAAGTGGATTTGCTAATAACACAGCTTGACAGGCAGAGGTGGGCACCGGGGATCTTGTTTGAAAATGGTTTTGTAGGAGTTTTGGCCTCTCAGCTTCCACTCTCTAGTTAATGTTGCAGATGTATTTATAATGGAAAGCGTGTTTTGTTGTGTCAACACCCACCCCCAAAGGAGAACCGTGCAGCTCATCAGTGGGAGATTCCTGGCTCCGCTGTTTCCGATGTCTGTGTCTGGTTATACCGGTGCTGGCCCAGTCTGCTGGCCAGCCCAGTGTCCCCGTGGCCCTCGGGACCAGCAGCAAGGGGCCCCAGGGCCTCCGGCGTCGCGTGTTGGGAGGAGGGACGTCTGGGGATGTCACCTCTGTTGGAAGTGCAGCGGCCCTGTGCTGGGACGGAGGCGGGCGACACTCCTGACTGCACAGTTCATTATCTGCAGACCGTAATTTCACCTCCCAGCTCCCGAGAAGTTCCAGTCCAGGCGGCGGGGTGGATGGGGCTTCCGGGAACTAACCACTCACGGGTGGGGTTTCACACCGAAGGGAGGTTTGAAATTGCGTTGTCAGCTCTTCAGGGCCCGAGGCCAGTCTGCGCGTGTCCTTATCTCGGGGTGGCTTCTGCCCCCCGTGCGTCCTCGTGGGAGGGACGGTGAAGTCGGGGTCTCGTGAAGTCTCTGCGAGAGGTTCGAGTTTCCCCGTGGGCTGTGGGGGTTCTGTCCCCCGAGAGGGGTCTGCTGGGGGAGAGCGCGTCCCGCCCGCCACCTCCCTGGCGGGGGGCTTGGCGGGGGCGTGGTGCAGGGTGGCTGCACCTTCCTTGTGCCTGACGTGTGAGCTAGCTTAATCCTGCGGCAATGCTGTGTGGTGAGGCCCACCCGCCCCGCCTTACAGATGGGGAAACCGAGGCGCCCAGAGCCCGAGACTCGCCCGCACCTGCTGCTGGAGGCCGAGCTGGAGTCCCGCGGCGCCCGGCTCCGGCGACGCGTCGGGTCCGACCTCTTCACGCCGCCGGCCCCTTCAGGAGCCTGTCTGGAGAATCGGCTTCTGACTGAGTAACCAGCTGCTCCCAGACACAGACCCTTCGTCCTCAGAGGGTTTTTCTGAGGGGAAGAAGGTTCCAGGATCCCGTTCTTGTGGAGACCACCCGAGACCCTCGTGAGGGGTGCCATCTTCTCTGTCCAGAAAGGGGGCGTCTGCCCAGAGGGTGTGTTCCCCGAGCGCAGGAGGGGCCCGAGGGGGCCCGGCCCTGCCCCTGCCCCCTGAGAAGCCCGCGATCAGCCTTGGGGGGGTGTCGCAGGGGGCGCGCTTCCCGCGGCAGTGGGTGTGGAAACTCAGGAGAAGCAGGCCCCGGCCCGCGTGCGTGGCTCAGGTCCGTGCGTCCTCCAGTTCTGGGGCTCGGGGTGGGCGGGACTAGACGGGCGCTCGGCCTTCCCTGCCCGGAGACCTGGCTCTCCACCTTCCGTGCAGACTTAGCTGTGGGCGAGAACTGACTCAATACTTTCCTTTCTGTAACATTTTTCACAGTTCCTAGTTCGTCCCTGCCAGTTTCCGAGGCGTTCCGTGTTCTGGTTGATTAACTGCGTTCCTGGTCGTCTATCGCAAGGCAGCCAGCAGGCAGGGGCCCTGTCTCACTCCCTGTGATCAATAAATACCTGTTTAAGTGAGTTTACTTGTATGTCACTTGGCTTCTAATATTGGGTGATTGCTTGGGATTTTATTAGAGGGACTGAATTAGGCTGCAAACGCAGGTTCTCTGCGTCGCCTCCGCTGGAATCCAGAGACGGAGCCTGCCAGGTATTTTGGAATATGTTCACTTTCCCATCCAGAGATCCTAGAAAACCTGAGTCACTTTTAGACGAAACCATCCAGGCCTGGGAGGAGGGTTTTTTTTTTTTTAAAGAACCAAACCAAAACCAGATTGAATTGAACAGAGATGAGTATTCTTTTTGGAACTTTGAACTTCTGCTTTGTCAGTAATTCCAAGATTTCCCGAGTTAGCTAAAATATTTTTGTTTTTTTTTTAAACTCTGGAAAAAGTCCCTGGGCCTCCCCACATGAAAGCATTCCAGAAGTGAGAGACCCAAGGAGACTTTGATGAATAGATTCCACGAGCCCTTCCAGAAGCAGGTTAGTCAGGTTCCTGAAGAAGCAGGGGTCCCCGCGGGCGGACGGGTTCCTCTTGCTGGGAGTTGGGTCAGGGGAGACCATCTAACAGGTGACTCGTTTCGGGACTCCTTCCGTTTTGTGATGTCCTAAGGAAACAAACGGGCGATTCTCCCCCTCTGTGTGGTTTGGTCCCTTGCGTCTCCCGCAGGGAGGAACAGCCACTCGCAGCCAGAGAGGCCCCGTTGGCGTGAGCGTCAGTCGTTCATGTGCCCAGACTGGAGGGCCGGGCGTCTGTGCTCTGGGGGTTCTTGTGGGATTTAGGGAGTCACGTCACCATGGGACCCAGCGCTGGAGTGACCGGCATGCCCTGGCCAGCAGTTGGTTTCAGTCTGCGGTCCTGTCTGGGCACATGTCCTGTAAAAACCGGGCATGGTGCTATATGCTTTCACATATAAGCGTGTTCTTAAAGTCCTTGCCGTCAACCAGTAATGTGCCTGGTGTCCCCGTTTCGGAGAGGAGGAAACAGTGCGGAGAGTTGAGCTGCTCGCTCACAGCCACAGGGGAGCCAGGCGTTTGCACCGAGGCGCCCCGACCTCTGGCCCAGGAGTGTGGCATGGCCCCGGTCCCCTGCGTGTTGTGGGCGTCGCATGAGGCCCTGTGAGTCCCCTCACCTGGCGTGGGCTCTGGCTCACCCTGACGTCCGGCCGGCCTTGCTGCTGGGGGGCCTCCAGCTTTCACGTCTGTAAGATGAGGTCAGAGTATCTACTTGGAGCATCTGCAGGATTAAGGAGACGTTACATAAGCATCCAGAAGGTTCAGACTCTGGTCATGCCTCTTCAGTGGTGGTCGACCCTGCACACAGCTGTCCGAGTGACCGCCTTCATCCCGCTTTTGGGTCCGTGGCGGGAGCAGGAAGGGGGAGACGCTTTATTAAGGGGTTTCTCCGAGCTCAGAGGCTGCGTCTGCTCCGACTGACCTGCAGCTTCACAGCCGCGCGGATGCAGGGAGGCCCCCGGGGCCCGGGGCGTTTCTGGGGCGGCCTCCCCAGCTCAGCTCCTCTCACTTGTGCCTGGAACCCACCGGAGGGTTTTGCAGGTGGATGGTTTTTTCCTTCTTAGCAGACACCTTCTCTCGGAGTGCAAGCCGTCTAGATTCCAGGCTCCGTCCTGGGCTAGGAGGATAGTTAGTCCATGTTCACAAGAACTGCAGAGAAGAGAAGGAATTCCTCAGGCATTTTTAAAGGCTTTGTTGAGGTGTAACTCACATACCACATAATTCACCCACGTCAAGAGTGCAGTTCAGTGGTTTTCAGTGTAGCCTGAGAGTGAGGCAGCCTTCATCACCATGGTTGATTCTAGAACATTCTCATCATCCGGCACCCATCAGTAGTCCCCCCCCCCCTTTCCCTCTAGACCCCCCGTCCCCCAGACTGACAGCCACTAGGCTTTCTGTCTCTGTAGACTTGCGTCTCCTTGAAATTTCATACAAACAGAACCGTGCATTAGAACACCGTAGGCCTTAATGTGACTCATTTCACTCAGCAGTGTTTTCAGAGTTCATCTGTGTTGTAGCTTGAATCAGTATTTCTTTTTATGGCTGACTAATACTCCATCGTATGGATAATTCACGTTTTACTGATTTGTGCGTCAGTCCACGGACGTCTGGGCTGTTCCCGTGTCTTGGCTGCTGTGACTAGTGCTGACGCCAGCGTCCCTGCGCCCGCCTCTGGGTGGACCTGGTGTTTCACTTCTCGTGGGCATCCACCTAGGAGTGGAGTCATCGGCTCACAGCCCGTGTTTGACCTTCTGAGGTTGGCTGCCAGGCTCTTTCACCACCAAGTGTGTGGGTTCCAGGTTCTCCACGACCTTGCCAGCGCTTGTCACCGCCTGCCTTTCTGACCAGCCACCCCAGTGGGTCGAGTCCCGAGGGGCTGGACCTCTTTCCACGTGCCTGTTGGCCTTCTGTACGTGTCCTTTGGTGAAACGTCTATTCAGATCACTTGCCAACCTTTAAAATTAATTTGTCTTTTTTAAAAGCTTGAGTTATAAGTCTTCTTTATGTATTTTAGGCGCAAGTCCCTTATTGGATGCATAGTTTTGTCCATATTCTGTGGATTGTCTTTTCTCTTTCTTGATGATTTTTTATAGCACAATAGGTTTTTGGTTTTTGTTCTTTTTTGTTGTTGTTGTTGCTTTTCTGTGCTGTGTGGCTTGCTGGATCTTAGTTCCCCAACCAGAGATCGAACCTGGCCCTGGCAGAGAAAGTGCTGCGTCCTTACCACTGGACCACCAGGAAATTCCCAGCAGTTTCTGATTTTGATGAAGTCCAGTTGGTCTGTTTTCTTTTGCTGGTACTTCTGGGGTCATATCTAGGAAGGCTTTGTGTGATCTAAGGTCACAGGGATTTGCTCCCGTGCTTTCTGCTGAGAGTTGTATAGTTTTAGCTCTTGATATCTGGGGCCGTGATCTGTCTTGGATGAGTTGTGTTTGGTGTGGGGACGGCGCCCGCTGGTGTTCCTTGGGAACCTGGCTGTCCATCGTCATGCAGAGCTCCTGGGGTGCTCATGGCCTGCGCCCCTCCTGTGCTGGGCAGGATCAGGGAGTCAGAGCTCCTTGAGGGGTTTGTGTGCTGTGTGTGGGAAGCCTGTGAACCAGCTGGTTTAGGAGGAGCTTGGCCAGGACGCTCAGGCCAGCCCGAGAGCTCGAAGACCAGACACTCCAGCGGGTGCTCGGGGCGCATCCCTGGGGAAGCGCGTCTGCGTCGAGCTCCTGAGGCTGGAGGGAACTCGATTCAGAAATTCCCAGCTAGTGAGTACAGAGGGCTTGGAGAGACCTTGAGAGGTTGTTTGTCATAAACAAATATGTGAAGCAAAATATATGAACACCTAATGGCTTCCCAGGTGGCTCAGAAGGTAAGGAATCGGCGTGCAAAGCGATCGAGCCCTGGAGAAGGAAGTGCAGCCCACTCCAGTGTTCCTGCCTGGGAAATCCCAGGGACAGAGGAGCCTGGCGGGCTACAGTCCCTGGGGTCACAAAGAGTCGGACACGACCGAGTGACTGAGCTTGCACACACTAAAGCACTTAAACCTTTGCAGGAAGGTGGAAAACATCCTTTTCTTGCGGTGGAGATTGGTTATCCACAAGGCCAGTGCAGCTTTATAGAATCAGGGTTTTTGTCTTATACTCTTTGGGGCAGATAAACAGATACAGACGCAGGTTGGCAGAGAGGCCGTGGTGGGGTGCAGATCTGCCAGGGGGAGGATGCCGCTGCCCAGGGCGCTCTCCGGCTGCGCGGTGACAACCGCCCTGTGTGAGCAGCTCTTCCTCTCGCTGCAGCTCACCGAGGCAGGGTTCCTGCCACCAGGGAGGCCTGAGTGCAGCGGGGCGGGGCGGGGGGTCGTCCCACCTGTCCCAAGACACAGCAGGCCTTGACTGCTCCACGCGGCCTTGCTCCTCGGAGTTGGATTCCCGCTTTGCGCTGACAGATGCTTCCTGGGCTGTTCCTCTCTGCTGGACCCTGTTCTTCGTCAGCGGGCTGCCAGCTGGCAGCAGAGTAAACACAGAGGTGCGCTCGTGGGCTCTGATCTTGCCGTGGAGGTGGACGGTATTTGGTGGACGAGGTGAGTGGGATGCTGGGGGGCGGTTAGGGTGCACCTTGCTGTCACTGAGGAAGCGTCATTGAGAGCGACGTGGGACCGAGTTTCCAAGGAGGTGGTCTGGTGGGTTTCTGGGGAAGGGGACCCTGGCCAAAGAGGCAGCAGGCGTGAGCTGCGTTCAGGGGCGGCGCGGGAAGCCAGTGTGGCTGGAGAGGTGGCCCAGGAGGGCAGGAGCCTTTCCCGGCTGAAAAAGGTGAACGTTCGGGGCAGGCGGTGCTGGAGGTGAGGAAACTTCCCGCTAAGAGCTGTTCTGCTGATGGGTTGTCATTCTGATCCTCACTTAGGAAGCTTTAGTTCTTTCTTCTTTTTCTAAAAATCATTTCCTTTGTTTATGGCTGTGCGGGGTCTGCGTTGCCGTGCAGACTTTTCTCTGGTTGCGGTGAGCGGGGCCTCCTCTGCCTGGGGTGCTTGGGCTCCTCGTGGCGGCGGCTCCTCTAGCTGGGCAGCCCGAGCTCTCGGGCACACGGGCGTGGTAGTCGGGGCCCACGGCTTTGTTGTTCCACAGCACGTGAGATCCTCCCGGATCAGGGGTCAAACCCGTGTCCCCTGCATGGGCAGGCGGGTTCTTAACCCCTGAGCCACCAGGAAAGCCCTCTTTCTTTTTTTTCTCTTAAGCTGCTAGGAAACACACACAGATGGCTCAGAGGACTGTGGTGTCTGTCCAAGGGGGGGTGTCTGAAGAGGTGTGTTAGCGATGTAGTGTGGTTCATGTGGGCGGATAAAAGCCATTCAGGGAACTGTCTGTTAGCAGGAAAAAATGGAGAATTCTCCAGGAACTGATTGTAACGGAGAGAATAAAAGATAGAGCAAAGTACTCTGTGCACGGCAATGTTCTTCATGCTGCTTTTAACAGCAGAAAGCAGTTAGCAGGAGCATGGCTAAGTGACTTTTAGTTCTGTCCCTAAGTCATTATGCAATGTCTGCAGGCAGCAGTCTTAATAACTTCAGAGAGCACAGAACGTACAAGGAGAGAGACCAAGATAAAATGGCAGGTGGACTGTGGACGATGGTAAAGAGTCAGGGGCCTTCTGGAAGGGTGGGTTCAGCCACTCGGGAAGTAGTGAGTATGGGCCAGCGCCTGAGCCGGCCAGGACCCCCAGGGCAGCTGGGTGTCAGTTGGCTCAGCCACTGGGAGAACGGGGGTTATTTGCTGAGCGCGCACACGGAGCCCCAGGATGCAGTGATTTCACTCTTGGGAATGGACCCAGCAGGAACGCACACGTGTGCCGCCGACAACGAGGGTGCTGGCCTGTCCTCGGCGGTGGCATGTGGAACCGCCCAGGCGCCTGGTGGGCACAGAGCGAGCGTGGCTCTGGCCGACCCGCGGCCCCGAGTGTGGTGTAAGCCCGGCGGAGCTGGCCGGAGGCTTTAGCGTTCTCTGCCCGGGGGAGGAGCCGCGTGAGGGGTGTCTGTCCGGGCGCTGCTGCGCTGTGGAAGCTCCCTGCAGTGAACGGTGTGAGATGTTCTCTTTTCTGTCAGCACGCCCTGTTTCAGCTGAAAAGGTTTTCACAGCCATTGGGAAAAGAAACTAGCTGTGTGTTTATTCTCCGTAATGAAGTACAGGGTGTACAGGTACTTTCCGGGCACTTATATAGAGAAAGTGCGCAAACCTCGCCCATCCACTCTGGGATGGTGGTGACTTTGGAATAGGAAACAGGGTTGGGAGGATGGTGTGTGCATCTGTAACGTTTTATTTAAATTTCTTTTCAGCAAAGAATATGGCACCGTGTCCTCTTGAGTGAAATCTTGGTGGATACACGGGTTCTGATATTTTCTGTATTTTCAAGTTTGTTTGAAGTATTTCTTCGCAACAAAAACATGTCCATTTAAAAGTTACATAACATTCCCCGGATGGCTCAAGGGGTGAAGAATTTGTGTGTAATGCATGCAGGAGACACCTGAGACCTGGGTTTGATCCCTGGGCAGGGAAGATCCCCTGGAGGAGGGCAAGGCAGCCCACTCCAGGTTCTTTCCTGGGGAGTCCCATGGACAGAGGAGCCTGGTGGGCTGCATGCAGTCTTTGGGGTCGCAGAGTTGGACACGCCTGAGCAGGGGCGTTGCATCAACAGGGCACCATGGAAGTGAACCTGTTCATGGTGATTATATGAGTGGCTAGGAATTAGGAAGGTTTTATGCTTTTACAGAAAAGTTGAAAGAGAAATGTGGTCATGGAAACTTGGAAATACTTGAAATTGTGTCATATTACAACTCTGCACATGTGGAGAAGAATGCACACAGTGACTGGATATTCATAGATTGTTGGGTTGGAGGGTTTCCTTTATGTTGATAGATTGTGATGTTAATAAAATAAGTCACTGAAAGAAAAGTGAACCTTGAATTTAATGAAATTGAGGCCATGCACAGTTTGTTGGAGCTCCTGAGTTACGGATAATGAAGAGCCGAGTGGTGACATCACTTTTTGAGGCGAGCTGACCACAGACGGGGCGGGGGCGGGGGGCTCTGTTTCCTGGCATTGGGGGGGGGGTGCATTCCTGACGTTCCCTGGCCACAGAGCTGCTGAATTCTCATTTCTGAGGCCGTGGCCGTGATAAGGATGAGGAGACTTCTGCTTCCATTTCCTGAGAACAGTTTGTTAATTTCAGAACGGAATAGCTCAGCGTTCCCAAAGGTTGAAGCGGTTTCATGAGTCTGAGAAGGAACCTTCAGGTTGAACACGGAAGGTGTCTGCTGACCCCGTTTCATGCATTTTGGTGGAAACGTTGTCGTCTGGAATGTCCTTCATTCCGTACCTGGTGACTCGCTGAGGCGAGGTGAGCAGCCGCTTGTTTTAGATGAGGGGTCTGGACCGCAGGCCCCGTGACCGCGGTTCTCCCACGGTGGCCCTGCGACGGCAGCGTCACCTGGGAAGTCGTTAGAAACGCGGATCCTCAGGCCCCACCCTGGACTCGGGGGGCGGGCAGCAGTCTGCGTGTTTTCGCGTGTGAAATATGCATAGCACGCAGTTTTAGCCGTTGCTCGCTGTGCCTTCCGTGGCGGTGAGCACAGTTGTTCTGCTGTGTCTGTGGACACTGTCCGAGTCTACAGGTTCATCCCACATAGCTCAGACTGCCCGCCGAGCACTCCCCGCCATCCTCTTCTCCCCCAGCCCCCGATAATACCCCCCACTTTTACTTTCTTTTTCTGTGACTTCGTTCTGGGAACCTCATGAGGGTGGAATCACACACCACTTGTCTTTGCGTCTGGCTCATCTCACTGAGCGTGACATCCTCCAGGTCCCTTCGTGATGTAGCAGGTTCAGTAGTTGGTTACTTCTTAAGGCTGAGCACTGGTCCATTGTGTGGACAGGTTGCACTTGGCTGATCCATCATCTGTCAGTGGTCACTTGGGTGCTAAGTCACTTCAGTTGGGTCTGACTCTTTGCTGCCCTATGGACTGTAGCCCACCAGGCTCCTCTGTTCACGGGATTCTCCAGGCAAGAATACTGGAGCAGGTTGCCATTTCCCCCTCCAGGGGGTCTTCCCGACCCAGGGATTGAACCCGCGCCCGTGCATTGCAGATGGGTTCTTCACCACTGAGCCGCTGGGGAAGCCCAGACACTTGGCAGCTCCCCCTCTCGGCTGCCGTGATCCTGGGTGTGCGACCACGGCTTCTCGTTCCTGCTTTCAGTTCTTTTGGGTGTAGACCCAGACGTGGAATTGCTGGGTTCTCTGGCGAGTCTCTGTAACTTTCTGAGGAACTGCTGTTCCGTTCTCTGTTGCAGCAGCACCGCCTTTTACAGTCCCACCGGCCAGTCCTCCAGTCCTCGCCCCGGTTTTTGTGTTTCTTTCGACAGTAGCGATCTTAACCATTCACTCCACACCTGAGCGCGGCCGAGCCCGAGGGTAACCCTGACGCCCGGCGCTCTGGAGGCTTCTGGTGTCACTGAGCCGTGTCCCGCTGGACCGTGGCCGAGGCGGGCAGAGGGGGGGAGCCCCGAACCTGGAGTCCATCAGAAGACACGTCCCCCTGCCGCCCAGCGGAGACGGTGGGGACCTCCCGCCACTGGCTGCCTTTGGGGGCCATGTGACCCCCCAGTGGCTGCCACTGTACACTGAGGGGCTGTCTGCCCTTGGGGAGACCCCTGGGGGAGGCGGGGCTGAGCGGACTTGGGCGGTTCTGGGGTGCTCAGAGCCACTCCCCAGAGCCAGCGTGAAGGGTGTGGGGCGGCAGGCTGGATGCCCCCCCAACCCCGTGAGAGGCTCTCCCGCTGGCGGCCCCGTGTCCTCAGCGTTTGCTGAGGTCAGCCAGATAGAGCAGAGGCGCGTGTGGGACAGACCTCGCTGGCCTCCCAGAGCTTTGTGTGGGAGTCAGGGCCCCCAGCTCTTAGCTGACCTGCGGGGCTGGCCTCTCGGGGTGCCTCCCAGCGGCAGAGTTACTGCCTGAAGATTCCGGCGGAGGTGTGTTGGGTGGATCATTGGTCCGGGCGTGGGTCTCGAGTTCCATTGCTCTGATTTGTGGCTAAACGACCTGGCGCTTGCTGGGCTTCCCAGGTGGCTCAGTGGTGAAGAATCTGCCTACAGTGCGGGAGATGTGCGTTCGATCCCTGGGTCAGGAAGAACCTCTGGAGGAGGGTGTGGCAACCCACTCCGGTGTTCCTGCCTGGAGAATCCCGTGGACAGAGGAGGCTGGCGGGCTACTGGTGGGCTGCGGTCCGTGGGGTCGCAGAGTCAGACACGACTGAGCAGGAGCACGGTCAGACCTGGAGCGTCCCGGGAGCACGGGTCTGGATGGAGCTGCGTCCTCCCCGGAGGCGGTCCCTCGGCGAGCGGCAGGAGGGCGCGCGGTGTGGGTGGCTGGCCTGGGAGTGGCCCCGCTCCCATCAGTGTCCCCCTGGGGCCAGCAGAGCAAGATGTCCAGCGCGGAGACGAAGCCGCCCACCGTCCTGACGCAGGGCCGGGCAGCGGCTCTCAGGCCTGCAGGCCAAGCACCTCGGGCTGACGCCTGCCCGCTCCGTTGGCCCTTTTGAGAACGGAACGAGACAGCACGACTCAGACTCGGCTCCGGAGGCACTCTGGACACCCGCCCTGCCCCGAGCACAGGGGCGCCACTCCCGAGAGTTCCCAGTCTGCTGAGTGAGCGTAGCACGCGCTCCGACACGGCCGGCGTCAGGCCCGGGCTCCAGGCTGTTCAAGGTCAGGGCTCCCGCCGCCAGGGGACCCCACGTGGAGCAGTTCTGTGTGGAAGGGTCGGAGCGGAGAGGGTGGGGGATGCTCTTGGAAGGGCCCGTCGAGATGCTGCGGTCCCTAAGGCCCCAGTGGGGACGCAGGGCCCAGTGTGGGCGTCTCTGCCGCCTTTTACTGTGAACAGAAGGCTCAGAGGCGGTCACTCGCCAGCCACACACTGCGGACTGGAGGCTGGAATTGAGCCGCTGTCCGCCTGCGGTGACAGCCAGGCTCTGTCCACCGCCGTGAGCCCGGGCCTGCCCGGCCCCTCTCGTCTGGGCTGTTCCGTCTGTGGGGGCCGGGTCAGCGGGTGGTGCCTCTTCCGGACGTCGGTCTTCTTGTTCAGTCGCTAAGTCATGTCTGACTCTCTGTGACCCCCATGGGCTGAAGCATGCCAGACGTCTCTGTTCTTCGCTGTCTTGGGGAGTTTGCTCAAACTCATGTCCTTCCAGCGATCTCAGCTGCTCTTACGGGGCTGCAGGCTCCGTTTGAGGAGAGTCCTGCTGGTGAACGTAACGCTGACCCCTGGGGGGACCGGAATCTTCGCCCTGCCCTCCGCCCCGTCTGCAGCGCGTGGTCCATCACATGACAGCAAGACTGTTGGAAACGACACCTTTCTCTTCTTTTTTGTTCTTAAATGTTTTTTCTTGGAATATATGGCTGTCCTAGTTTAGCAAATTGGTGTTCGGAATCGTGGCTTATGATTCAAACATAAGGAAGGGGTTGTTCTCAAGGCGGTTGAGAGTAATGTCTTTGACTTAAAATGTGTCTTCGTGTTTTAAATCCTCCAGCGATCAAAGTTTGGGTTCTTCAGCAGCATGTGGTCATTTGGTAATCATTACTGAGCTTACCTTCCGTCTCAGGACATTATTTTATTTTAATCATTAGGAAAATCATGAAGTTTTCTCTATTAAGCATGTGTTTTTATCATATAAAATTTTGAATAGAGACCTCCTGGTGCTCTTTCAATGATCTTTCCCCCCGTTAATTTAATTTTTTCCTGTTCTTTCGTTACAGCTTTCTTTTACATTAAATAAGTTTTTTTTTTTTCTTCCCCAGTGTTCTATTTACCTCCCTATGTTGTTTCGGGTATTATACTTTTGGGGGTTATTTTCTTGGTGATTGCCACGGGGGTTATAGCGTCTGTGTTTGTAATGGGCGGCCTTGGATTAATAAGATTTGATTTCAGTGACAGAGAAGCCCCGGCTCCTGCGCCCTCTCTCCTTCCCGTGCTGCCGTCATACGAATCGTCGCTGTTTTTTACGAGTCGTTGCTTTTGTTCAGCCTCCAAGTCCTGTCTGACTCTGCAAACCCACGGGCCGCAGCGCGCCAGGCTCCTCTGTCCTCCGTTAACCCCAGAGTTTCCTCAGATTCGTGTCCGCTGAGTCAGTGATGCCATCTCACCGTCTCGTCCTCTGCCGCCCCCTTCTCCTGGTGCCGTCCATTTCTCACAGCATCGGGGTCTTTCCTCTCTCACAGATTACATTTGTATAAGCTGTTCCCTGTCAAAACAGACTTACACTCGTTGCTTTTATACAGTTGTCTTTGAAATCAGCCAGGAAAAAGAATTGCAAATAAAGAAATATATGAGTGCTTTTATCCTTACTGATATGGTTACTGGTATGCCTCATTAGTTCCTGAGGATTCGTTTCTTTTATTTTCTTTTTTTTCCCATTTATTTTTATTAGTTGGAGGCTAATTACTTTATTGTAGTGGTTTTTGCCGTGCATTGACATGAGTCAGCCATGGACTTACATGTGTTCCCCTTCCCGATCCCCCCTCCCGCCTCCCTCCCCGTCGCATCCCTCTGGGTCTTCCCAGTGCACCAGCCCTGAGCACTTGTCTCATGCATCCAACCTGGACTGGTGATCTGTTTCACCCTTGATAGTATATTTGTTTCAGTGCTGTTCTCTCAGAACATCCCACCCTCGCCTTCTCCCACAGGGTCCAAAAGTCTGTTCTGTACATCTGTGTCTCTTTTTGTCTTGCATATAGGGTTGTCATTACCGTCTTTTAAAATTCCTTATATATGTGTTAGTATACTGTATTGGTCTTTATCTTTCTGGCTTACTTCACTCTGTATACTGGGCTCCAGTTTCATCCATCTCATTAGAACTGATTCAAATGAATTCTTTTTAACGGCTGAGTGATATTCCATGGTGTATATGTACCACAGCTTCCTTGTCCATTCGTCTGCTGATGGGCATCTAGGTTGCTTCCATGTCCTGGCTATTATAAACAGTGCTGCGATGAGCATTGGGGTGCACGTGTCTCTTTCAGATCTGGTTTCCTCGGTGTGTATGCCCAGGAGTGGGATTGCTGGGTCATATGGCAGTTCTGTTTCCAGTTTTTTAAGGAATCTCCACATTCGTTTCTTGTAGGGAAGAGCTGCTGGTGAGGAACCTTACCAGTTTCAGGCGCTGGGAGTGTCTCCGGATGTCCTTTGCTCTTTTGCGGGATAGTCATGCCGGGTGTGGAATTTCTGGCACTTTGACTCTGATCTCCCACCTCCCTTTGTCCTGCGTGGTTTCTGGCGAGGAGCGAGCTGTGAATCTTGAAAGGAATCCTTCGTATTTGGCAAGTCATTTCCCTCCTGGTGTTCTCAAGATTTTCTCTTCATCCACTGTGAATAGTTTATGATGCGTCTAAGTGTGAAGCCCTTTGAATTTATCCAAGTTGGAATTTTTTGAGTTCTTGGATGTTTAAATCAAATTGAGCATTATTTATTCAAGCATCTTTTCTAAACCTTCCTCTTTTTGGGATTCTTGCTAGGATTATGTTGGTATGCTTGCTGTATCCCTTGGGTCTCTGAGGAGCTATTAATTTTTCTACGTCCTTTTCTCTTCCTGTCCATCAGACTGGAGAAGATGTCAGTTGACATGTCTTCCCGATTGCTGATTCTTCCTCCTTTCTACTCATATCTGCTGTTAAGCCTCTAGTGAATTTTTATTTATTGAACTTTTCAGCTCCAGATTTTTTATCTTCTTTTCTATAATTTCTGATTTTTTTTTATATTCCCTGTTAGGTGTTGTTCTCATGCTTTTCTTTAGTTCTCTAGAGGTGGTTCCCTTAGTCCTCTGAACATATTTTAAATAGCTGATTTAAGGTCTTTCATAGTTCCAGCACCTGGGTTTTTCAAGGACAGTTTCTGTCGATCGTGTGTCCCATCTCCTCTCCCCGTGTTTGGCCCTACTTTCTTGTTTCTTTGCGTGCCTTAGAAGCTCTCGTTGAAAACTGGACACTTAATTCAGAGCATCTCTGGCGTGAGCGTCCTGCGGCTGCCATGAGAGAGTGCCGCAGACGGAGTGGCCTGAAACAGCTCTGGAGGCCGGAAGCTGGAGATCAGGGTGTTGGCCGGGTCTTCTGCTCTGAGCCCTCCTGGGGAGGACCCTTCTCTGCCTGTCCAGCTCCTGGGGGTGGCCGGCCAGCGGGCGTCCCTGGGCCTGCGGCCGCCCTGCCTGTATTGCCACGTGGCCTCCTGGCTGTGTGTCCGTGTCTTCGGAGTCTCTCCCTCTTTCAGGAGCTGCGGTCACTGGGTGAAGGCCCAGCCTCCTGCTCTGTGACCTCACTGTGACTTAACTCATTATTGCGTCAGTAGATGTGCTCTGGGTCGTCGCAAGCCTTTGGTCACTTTCCAGTGTTCTGAGAAAGCAGATTCTGACGATTTTTGCCTTTGTCGTCATTGCTTTTGTGGAGCAGGGGGTTTTTGGAGGCCCTGACTGCCTTTCTTGCCGATGTCACCTGCATTTTATGGGCTTCCCTGGTGGCTCAGATGGTAAAGAATTGGCCTGCAGGGCAGGAGACCTGGGTGCTATTCCTGGGTTGGGAAGATGCCCTGGAGGAGGGAAGGGCTTCCCACTGCAGTATTCTTGCCTGGAGAGTCCCACGGACAGAGGAGTCTGGTGAGCCGCAGTCCACGGGGTCACAGAGGAGTCGGACATGACCCAGGGACACACGCACACACTGCCTCTCCTGTTGATGTCGCCTGACTCTTATACATGAAGACTTTACACAGTTACTGTTTACGTCCCGCAGTGCGCTCGCTCACAGGGTGGGACAGGGGTCCTCGGTGCGTTTCCCACCCTGCAGCTATCAGCGCATCTCCCACCCCCTCACCCCCCAGCCCCACGGAAGCACCGTGCTACTGTCTGTTTCTGCACATGTGCGTGTTTTGGTGTTTCATGTAGATGGAGTCATCTCACACGTGGTCTTTCATGACTGGCTTCTTTTCACTTGCTATCTATCCTGTGTTCGAGGTTCATCCATTAGTCATGTCTGACTCTGTGACCCTATATGGACTGTAGCCCGCCAGGCTCCTCGGTGCGTGGGATTCTCCAGACAGGAGTCCTGGGCTGGGTTGTTACTTCCTCCTCCTCCATTGTGTGCGTGCACCACGTTTATTTATCCATTCAGTTGATGGACATTTGGATTCTTCCTCTTTGGCTCTTATGAACAGTGCCTCTGTGGACATTTATCTACAGGTCTCCTTGTGGACACACATTTTTGTTTACCCTGAGTGTGTACCTAGGAGTGAAATTGCAGGGTCGTATAGTAACTTTTGCTAACATGCTGAGGAGCTGCCAGGCCGCTTTTGAAGGCAGCTGTACCATTCCCACAGGTGCAGCATGCGTGAGGGGTCTCCACATCCTCCCCAACACTCATTGTAAGCTTGTTTTTCTTTGTAAATTAGAGGTGGCATAGGGCGTCGGGCTGTGATGGTTCACAGTGCTGAGGCTCTTCTCGTGCACGTCCTGGCCATTTGTACATCTTTGGAGAAATGTCTATTGCAGACCCTTTGCTGGTTTTTAAATTGCGTTATTTGTGCTTTAACTGAGTTGTAAGTTTTTTTTTTTTTGTATATTCCAGATCCAAGCCCTTTATTAGATATATTATTTGCAGGTATTTTCTCTGATAAAAAGATTCTCCACCATTACTTTTTTAGCTTTATTGTTTACTGTTTTCCCACACATTCTTTGCTCTAGTTGAAGATTTTGATTTGTTTCAGAGTGTTGGTTTTCCCTCCTAGAAATACAGTAAATATCAGTAAAGAGTCCCTCAGCAGACATTCCTTGAGCCCCTGTTGTGTGCCAGACCCCCGGGCCCCCTTATGCCCAGAACCACCTGAGTACGGAGCGAGGCAATCCCCGCTCTCCTGGGTTTGCTGCGTCCTGGCTATGTCTTGTTCCCAGGGCACTTTTAGGGTAATCATGGCCTGATTTCCATTCTCCCTTGAGTTTGGATGTTTATAGGTTGTGCCTGGCGGTGGTGGACACTCATAGCGGTTTGCTGTGTGGACGAATTAATGAGCTCAGGGACCCTGTCTTACTCATCACCATGTTCCCTGGAGCTGGGCTTAGGAAATACTTGTTGGCTCCCTGAGGGTTCTTGTGGTCCTCAAGGAGACTGTGTAGCACAGTTTTAAGGCCCTCCAAGTGTTTTTCCTTGGAAAGGGCTGGGCTCCTGAGATGACTTGGGAGGACAGGTGCCTTCTATAGCTGTGGTCTCCACATGTTTTTAACCATTAGGGCACTGGGGATTCATTGTTGGGGACAGCCCCCCATATATATACTTCATGTACACACACTCATGTATGTATACACAGTCATATATGCATGCGCACATATTTACTCATACATATACATATACACACAAATACACACATACTGTGTGTACTGTATTCACACTCCTGTATTCACATGTGCGTATACATGCACTCATGCACAGTCATGCCTACATGTGTACATATTTACTCACACACTTGTACACATAAGTGTACACACACACTCCTATATTCATATGTGCGTATACAGGCACTCATGCACACAGTCGTACATGCATGTGCACATATGTATGTATATACTTATAAACACACACCCCTCATATTCACATGCACACACATGTGCATTCTTGCACACAGCCATACACGTATGTGCACATGTTCATGTATATTCAAACACACTTATACACATACACACATGCATATGCACAACTCATATTCCTATGTACACCACATGCACTCATGTACACACACTCACACACATATACTCACTTGTACATATACACACCCAGACACCCACATGCATTGCATATGTGTGCACACTCGCACACACATTTGCACACTCACACACATCGACACTTTTACACACACTCGCACACCCACATGCTCGTACACATTTGCACACTTACACTTTACACACTGACACACTTTACAAACACCTGCACGCTCGTGCACACATCCACACACGCACACATTCACATGCTCGCGCACACCTTTTACACACATCGACACACTTTACACACACCTGCACGCTCGCACACACATTCACACACTCGCACACACATTCACACGCTCGCACACACACTTTTACACACATCGACACACTTTACACACACCTGCACGCTCGCACACATTCACACACACATTTACACTCACACACATTGACACTTTTACACACACCTGCACACTCGCGCACACATCTACACATGAATATTTTAGTAAGTTGCATGTGTGCTCCTCTGTTACATGCACGCTGCTGCTGCAGTTCAATCTCTCAGTCGCGTCCGACTCTGCGACCCCATGGACTATAGCCCACCAGGCTCCTCTGTTCATGGGGTTCTCCAGGTAAGCATACTGGGGACTTGATTCCTCCTCTAGGAGATCTTCCTGACGCAGGGATCAAACCCGCGTCTCCTGCATTGCAGGCAGATCCTTTACTACTGAGCCACCAGGGACGCCCCCATGTGCCTTATAGTGTAACCTAAAGAGGGAGAGAGAGAAAATACGAGTGAGTTGCTAACACTGTCTTCCTGCTCCTGGTGGGTTGCTGGGGCCCTGGAGTCTCTGCCCTCCCTGGGGAGCTCCGTGCCTTAGAGCACGCAGTGTTGAGCTTTTGTGCGGAGTTTTGGGGCCCTTGGGGGTTCCTGCGTACACATTAAGCTGTTGTTTTCTTTCTTAATCTTTAAGGTCAATTCGAGGCCGCTGTATTTTGAATCCTAAAATGCTAAGTGATTCACAGATGGAAATAACCCTAATAATTCTGTATGAGAATGTAAACCAGAATCTTGCATTGAAAAAGTCAGTCCTGTAAAGTGATACAGCCACACTGCTGAAGATTGAGAAGATGGAGAAATATAGTTTGTTCTGTTTATTTACAGCAGTGTTTCCAGGAAAAAGACCTTTCCCCCCCGAGGGACACCTTAACCTTTATTCTTTTTTCTTAACTGAAAAGAATGTTTTCCTTTTAAAGTTCTAAACTCTTTGTACTAAAAACCAAACTGACCTTTTAACAGGGTTTTCTTTGTTTGCTGGCAGCTTGTTGGACATAAAACCTCTGATTTGTCTTTGCCTGTCCTGTGAATGACACATGGGTGACTTCTCGTGTCTAAGGAAGGCGGAGTGTTAGGGCTCAGTGCTTTGGTTTGTATGAGCAGGAGCCCAACTCAGCGGGCACTGGGCTAAAGCAGACATGCCGGTTTTTACACATTAGGGTGACTGGGTTGGCAAGAAGGCAGAGTGCATTGATTGTGGAAGCGCCTGCTCATGGAGAAATGGGGCCTGTTTCTTATCTTTTAACCCTTTACTTGACCCCGGAGAAAAGGAAAAATCTTGTTTTTTGCATGTAGCTTGCAAACATGCCACTCCTTTTCCTCTGCCCAGGTGGAAAGCTAGACCTGCCTGGTCCTGGATGTGGGGGTGTACGTGCTGATTCACGGCCTGCTGGTTTATGAGGGGAGGATGTGGCCCAGAGTGGATGCCCGGCTCGAATGAATGAGCCAGACGTGGGCCAGGACCGGGCTTGGTCGGGTGACGTGGCTGGGGTCCACGTGCTGAGCCAGCAGGCGGGGCCGCGGGGCGGCCTCTAGGCTGAGCCGCGGTGCTCGCCTTCTCTCCGCAGCCTCGCCCGTGCCCCCGCTGAGCGAGCCCAGGGCCCCAGACGCCGGTCGGATGCAGGTGCCACCGGGGAACCCGCTGCTGCTGTCGCTGACGCTGCAGGAGCTGCTGGCCAGGGATGTCGTGCAGGTGGAGCTGGTCCCAGAGAAGAAGGGCCTGTTCCTGAAGCATGTGGAGTATGAGGTGTCCAGCCAGGTACCTGTGGGCCTGGGGGTGGGCGGAGGTGCAGGGAAGACCCCCCAGCGCACGCCCCTGCGTCCGGCTCTGGCTCACTGCCCCTCGCTCAGGCGCCCGCCCGCCCTTCTCATCCCCGGGCCCTGGGATCCTGCCTCTCTGGATGCTCGGTTGGGCTCTGGCCCAGACAAGCTGGCCCTGGGCGGTCCTGCAGTGCCGGGCGGCCCCTGGGAAGTAGAGTGTGGACCCCGTACTGCAGCTCAAGTGTGCGGGCCGGACTGGTGTGGGGGGCTCATCCCCAGAGGGTTCTGCGTCCCCGTCAGGGGTGTCCCAAGGTCAGAGCGAGTCGGGTGCCGGACACCTGGCCCCGGGGTGGCCGTACGCGGGCTGTCCGACGGCGTCAGCAGCGTTGATCTTTGTCCTTTGCCTGTCATCGAGTTCAGTTGGGATATGTTTTGATAGGTGCTTTTATTCTTTATCCTGGAGATGAAGTCATTGGTGGACTAAGAGCACGTGTGTGTGTGTGTGTGTGTGTGTGTGTGTGTGTAGTGGGGGAGCAGGGGGATCTCGTAGGGTCAGGGTGGCCCGCGCGCAGCGCTGAGAGCCAGCCGGGTTACAGGCTTGGGTCGCAGCCCTGGAGGGCTCAGGCCAGGGGAGTGTCACGACCATCATCCAGGCGGAAAGGCACGTGGGTATGCGGGAGCAAGTTACCCGTGGCGGATGGCTGTTCCGTGGAAGTTAAGGATCGCAGCATTTTTGCCTCACTGTGTTTTGAAGCCACAATGAGGGGAGCCTGGAACTAAACTTTGCTCTGACACTGGTCAGCGCCGCTGCCGAGGGAGGCGGCTGAGGTCAGTGAGGGAAGGAGGCCCTCCCTTGTTTTGAGGACTGCGTCACTGGCGGGCACCACCGCCGCCTGGCATCGGCGGCCGCAGCGGGGGTGGAGGCACCAGGGCCGCGTCACCCGGGGGCCGGGCACCCGCGTGCGTGACTCACTGCCCTACTAGGACAGAGCCTTGTCTTTGGTCTCACTTCATGGCCTGTTTCTTAAGTCAGTCGATGACCTCACGGTGAGCATTTTCAGGAGGAGGCTGATCTGCCCAGGTTGCCTCCTGAAGTGTGGGCGAAGGGGTGAGCCTGCCGAGGATGGGGCCTCGGGGCCGGAGGTGGGGGGCTCACCAGGCTGCGCCCCCTGCTTGCACACCTGCTGGAGCCGTGGTCAGTGCCGATGCGGCCTGGTCGCCTCTGTGCGCGTTACAGCCTGAGGGTTCTCATCGTTCAGTCGCTCAGTCGTGTCCGGCTCTTCGTGACCCCCTGGACTACAGCACGCCAGGCTTCCTTGTCCTTCACTGTCTCCCAGAGCTTACTCAAACTCATGTCCATTGAGTTGGTGATGCCATCCAACCATCTCATCCTCTGTCGTCCCCTTCTCCTCCCACCTTCAGTCTTTCCCAGCATCAGGGTCTTTTCTAATGAGTTGTCTCTTCTCATTAGGTGACCCAAGTATTGGAGCTTCAGCTTCAGCATCAGTTCTTCTGATGAATATTCAGGGTTGATTTCTTTTAGGATTGATGGATTTGATCTCCTTGCAGTTCAAGGGGACTCTCAAGAGTCTTCTCCAGCACCACAGTTCAAAAACATCAGTTCTTCAGCGCTCAGCCTTCATTATGGTCCAGCTCTCACATCCATACATGACTACTGGAAAAACCATAGCTTTGACCAGATGGACTTTTGTTGGTAAAGTGATGTCTCAGCTTTTTAATATGCTGTCTAGGTTGGTCATAGTTTTCCTTCCAAGGAGCAAGTGTCTTTTAATTTCATGGCTGCAGTCGCCATCTGCAGTGATTTTGAAGCCCAAGAAAATAAAATCCATCACTGCTTCACTTTTCCCCTTCTGTTAAGGGTTCAAAAAGTTGAATGTGTTTTTTGGTTCACAGCAGAATTGAGGGAAAGGAACAGATTTCCCGTGTTCCCCACCCCCAGTGAGCACCCCCACCAGATGGAGCGTTCGTCACAGCTGGTGAACCTGCGTGGACGCGTGCTTGTCACACAGAGTCCCCGGTTCACCCGGGTCGCTCTTGCTGTCGCGCGTCCTCAGGGCGTGGCTCTCGGCTGAGGCCTGAAGGCCCCTGTGTTCCGTGCTTCGCGCTCCAGCCCCCGCCCCGAGCCCGACACCGCTGGCCTCTCGCTGGTCCCACAGCTTTGTCTCTTCCTGGCCTCACACGGCGTGTCACCGTCTCAGACTTCTTCCCCTCTCGGTGATGTTAATCAGTAACTACAGTAACGTATTGAGTCTTAGTGGCCGCTGCTCGCGCCTGGGTCTCGTGTGAGCGCTTTTTTCGACCCCGATGAGGTTACTCCGGTCGGGGTGCTTGTCCTGTGGAGCCTGCGGGTTTTTCACGGGCGGGCTCCCCGTGGAACCTGTTGGCAGCTTCATCTGAGTCACGAGTCTCCCGTGTCTCAGTCTTGGTACTCAGCGTTTGAGCTGCTTTTAGGCAGTCGGGTCTCTTTCAGGAGGCTGCTTGTGTTAGCGCTGTTTGAGAGTGCCTGCTGAGGACAGACCCTGAACGCTATCCTCACGAGAAACCCGCAGGTGGGAGATGCTGCCGTGTGGCTGAAAACTCCTGTAGAGAGACTCACGTCTTACGGAAGGTCCAGAGCAATAGGTGGCTAATTAAGGGCGCAGTCAGAGCTGTGCGGCCTGTAAAGGTTGTGTCTCCGTCCATTGAGGACGTGTGGGATTTCCCCCCTCAGGGAAGGCGCTTCATCGTGTCATTTCCCTGGGCCCCGTTCCGTGGCGGGAAGAGCGGGTCAGGGGAAGTGGTGAAGGCGAGGGTGTCTGGCGAGGACCCTGAGCCCTGCGCCCTCGCCCCGCAGCGCTTCAAGTCCTGCGTGTACCGCCGCTACAACGACTTCGTGGTCTTCCACGAGACGCTGCTGCACAAGTTCCCGTACCGCATGGTGCCGGCCCTGCCGCCCAAGAGGATGCTGGGAGGTAACGCGGGGCGTGTGGGGACCTCGGGGGCTGGGCCCCGTGTGGGCATGCAGCCTTCAGCAGGTGGGGCCCCGGGGGCCTTCTCGGGGATATCCTAGTCCGAGTGTCTGCCAGGGATTGAGAGTTTTAATACTTGGTTTGGCCATGCTGCGTGGCATGTGGGATCTTAGCGCTCCCACCAGGGATCGAACCATGGCCCTGAAGTGGAAACTCGGGATCTTAACCATTGGATTGCCAGGGAATTACCCCAAGTAATACTTTAAATACTGTTTTCATGGAGGAGGAAATGGCAACCCACTCCAGTATTCTTGCCTGGAAAATTGCATGGACAGAGGAGCCTGGCGGGCTACAGTTCACCGGGTCACAAAGAGTCAGACACGACTGGGCATGCATGCACACAATACGTAATATATAATTTATACTGCTGTGTGAAGCAAAGATCTGTTTCAAAATGTTATAACTAAGATCATGGCATCTGGTCCCATCACTTCATGGGAAATAGACGGGGAAACAGTGGAAACAGTGTCAGACTTTATTTTTTTGGGCTCCAAAATCACTGCAGATGGTGACTGCAGCCATGAAATTAAAAGACACTTACTCCTTGGAAGGAAAGTTATGACCAACCTAGGTAGCATATTAAAAAGCAGGGACATTACCTTGCCAACAAAGGTCCGTCTGGTCAAGGCTATGATTTTTCCAGTGGTCATGTATGGATGTGAGAGTTGGACTGTGAAGAAAGCTGAGCGCTGCAGAATTGATGCTTTTGAACTGTGGTGTTGGAGAAGACCCTTGAGAGTCCCTTGGACTGCAAGGAGATCCAACCAGTCCATCCTAAAGAAGATCAGTCCTGGGTGTTCATTGGAAGGACTGATGCTGAAGCTGAAACTCCAGTACTTTGGCCACCTGATGCGAAGAGCAGACTCCTTGGAAAAGCCCTGATGCTGGGAGGGATTGGGGGCAGGAGGAGAAGGGGACGACAGAGGATGAGATGGTTGGATGGCATCACCGACTCGATGGATATGAGTTTGAGTAAACTCCAGGAGTTGATGATGGACAGAGAGGCCTGGCGTGCTGCGATTCATGGTGTTGCCAAGAGTCGGACACGACTGAGTGACTGAACTGAACTGACTTGAAAGTAAAAAAAAAAAAATGTCGTTTTCATTTGTGGTCAGGTTGAAATACCCTCAGTGTGTAGTCCTACGCTTTTACTTTTTCCCCCTCCCTCAAAGTGAAAATACTTAACCCAAATAGAGACAGCAGGAGGGGTTGCAGCCGCGTCTGTAGGCCCTGTGGTGAGGGGTCAGACACTGCTGGCTAATGCCGGCAGGCTCTGCTTTTCCTGGTTTTCCTCGCAGATACCTGGCCTAGGTATGTCCCTGGGGGCAGGGCGTGGGGTCGGCGGCCCCCAGCCTTCTCCCGAAGCCTGTGGTCTGTCCGGTGCCCCTGGCTGGAAGTGTGGCTGGGGGGCCCTCTGTGCGGGAGGCGCTGGGCCCTGAGCGCCAGCCTGGGGGGCCGTGCCCCGGGCCCGCGGTCACCCGCGTCCCGTCCCCAGCCGACAGGGAGTTCATCGAGGCCCGGAGGCGAGCGCTGAAGCGCTTCATCAACCTGGTGGCCCGGCACCCGCCCTTCTCCGAGGACGTGATCCTCAAGCTGTTTCTGTCCTTCAGCGGCCCGGTGAGTACCCCGGGGTGGGGGGGTTGGGGAGGGACCTGAGGCGGCCCCGCTCTCATTGTCCAGTGGTTTCCTTTCGTTCTCTCCGCTCACTCCCCTAGTTCAACGCATTCTGTTTCACTGGGCAGGGCTGTCTCCCGGGCACGTGGGAGGCGGCTGCTCTTGCCTGTGGGCGGGCCGAGGCTTTCTGCACGACCGCGGTCTGAGGCTGCTCCGCGGTTGAGGGGCTCCGCTGTGGAGCTGCGTGCACTTAGGAAAGGCTGGGGCGGACTCGGTGCGGTCCGCAGAGCTGCGGGTGGGCATGTGTCCCGGGCGGCGTGGGCTCTGCGTGCCCGCGACTCTGGCGCGGCGTCGGGGCGGCCGCGTCCTCCTCAAGCTACCGTCGGCCCATCCGGTCCAGCAGGATGCTGGGCCACACCCCTGCTCCCAGTGGAGGAGGCACTGCCGTGATGGCCCCGCGTGCCAGGCCCGAGTGCTTCTCCAGCACCGGGGGTTCCCCATGGGCCCTCTCCTCGTGGGCATGGGCAGAGGGGGCCCTGCGGAGGACTCCCCGCGCTGGAGTGGACGGCCCGGCCGCTGGCCCAGAGCTGCGGTGGCGGATTCCCCACGCGCCTGGCCTCCCGTCTTAGCGCACACTCCCCGGAGGCCAGAGGGGCCTTTGACCCTAGAGATCCTGCGGCCTCCCCTCTGGGGTGCCTGTCCCTCAGCCCCTTTTGTGGGACCCGTTCCAGATGTTCAGGGCGTGTCTGCTGTCATCTCCTGCCCCTAAGCGGGCAGGGTAGGTCTTTTGAACCGTGGGGCTGGAACAGGAATCTTGATTGCCAGGAGGAAGGTGCTGGGAGGTGGGAGGCACGTGGCTCAGGGCCGAGGGACAGGAGCCGGGGAGGTCAGGAGACCCCTTGCTCCTACAGACGGGTGTCCCCCGGACCTCCCTGGCACCGAGTGCGTCTTTGGTGAAGGAGAGCGTTGGGGCAGACACTCTTCTCTGAAATGCTGTGCTTCCTGCAGCCGCACACCGCCGTGTGTTGGGGTCTCTGCCTGTGTTTGTTCTGTGGCTCTTCGTGGGGGCTCGTCTGAAGGCTGGGCTTTACCAGGGAGCCCCCTTCTGCGGGCAGAGCATGGAGCCAGGGCGCGGGACGCCCAGGGCTGTCCTTTCTCTGCCCTTCAGCTCTGCTCAGGCTCTGGGCCTGGTCCCGTGGGTCTGCTCAGAGGAGGAAGAAGCTTCAGTGTCTGAGCCACACGCGGGGCCTTCCCGGGCCTGGTGGTCCCGCGTCTGTCTCTGCGCTCCGGCCCCTGGTCCGCGGGTGCACTTTGTTTTTCTGGAGAGAGGGCTCCTCTCCAGAGCCGCCGTTTGCAGTGCTGTTGTGAAGTCGGGCTTTGCCACCTCTGGAAGACCAGCCTCCCCAAAGGTCAAGGCCAATGGGGGAAACAGTGGAGCAGGAGACAGGCAGAGAGACACTGCTGTCTCAGGGGGACTGGGTCCTGCCTCCCAGCGACTAGAATGGCCTCCTGCCCACCTCTCTGCGGCCGGCCGAGGGTCAGGGGTTTCTCTTCCCCCCTTGCAGGACGTGCAGAACAAGTTGAAGGAATCTGGTCAGTGCGTGGGAGACGAGTTCATGAACTGCAAGCTGGCGGCTCGGGCCAAGGTACTGACCTGCTTCTGATGCTCACTGCCCCCAGGGCAGCAGCAGGCCTCACAGTCAGTCAGTTCTCTGAGCGCCAGACGTCCTTCTGAGATGTGTCGCGTGTTTTCCTCATCTAGCCCTTGTTTCAGTTGATCTGAAGCACAGTGGGTGCCAGGCCCATTTTACAGATGGGGACATGGAGGCTGCCGTTGGCTGAGGTCCCAGATGTATCGGCAGCTGAGCCTGTATGTGACTCAGCTCCCTCTGACCACAGCGCCCGGCCGCAGGCCCTCGAACCGTATCCCCGGGCATTCCGTGACTCAGATGGACGTGCCCTTGGTCGTCTGCTCTTTGGAAAGAAGGGAATTGATGGTTGCACTGGTTTACTTTTAAATTTAGTTAATCCTTTTCTCAAAAGGATGACAGTAGCTATTTGGTAGCTTTTTTCATGATTCTTTCTTAAGCCACTTCTCCAGACATTACCTTCATTTTATTCCCTAAACTTTTTGTTTTCCAAGCACTGCGTAGTTAATATTAGTTAGTGCTAATGGGTAGTTAATGTTAAAATTGGTGCGAAATTAGTCTTGGGGAATAAATGAGGGAAGCTGGCGGCCTGCCTGGTGCAGTCAGGAAGCACGCTCGTCGTGTTGGGCCTGAGGACTGTTTTTTGCGGTGGGCGCGCGGCGCTGGCTTCTGTTTTCCTTTTGGACGAGAGGGGAGGTCCGGGGTGGGTTCCTGGGCTGGCTGCTGGGTGACCTGGGCCTGGGGTCTGGGCTTGGCCACCTGCTCGGCGGACGGGGCTGCTTCCTCTCCCGTCACTCATCTCCTGGACAGTTGTCCTGTCTGGTGACGACCGTCCCGCCTCCCGCCCCGTCAGGACTTCCTCCCGGCTGACATCCAGACGCAGTTCGCCATGAGCCGGGAGCTGATTCGAAACATCTACAACAGCTTTCACAAGCTGCGCGATCGGGCCGAGCGGATGGTGTCGCGGGCCATCGACAACGCCGCTGACCTTCTCATCTTCGGGAAGGAGCTGAGGCAGGTGCCCTGGCGGGCTCCCCGGGGTCCCTTCTGTGGGGAGGGGCCTCGGGCTTGGGGGGCAAGTGCGTTTACTGTCATGGCCCTCATTCCCACCTGTTCACCCCAAGAGGGAAGGAAAGGGCCGGGGAGACGGGACATCACACTCAGGGGAGAGATCAGTGGTGGAGAGCGTGGGCAGAACGTCCGGTCCTAGACGTAGGCTCCCCCCCTCTGTCGTCCGGATCAGACCTGAGAAGAGGCCACCCCGGGGCTGGTCACGCTCGTCTCCCCTGGAGGAGGGGCCAGGCCTCAGCCAGCGCTGCCCCAGAACTGCGTGCCTCCAGCCTGGGTCTTAGCGACGTGGTTCAGCCACCTTTCTCACAGACGCCCTGGGTGCCTGCTCTTTGAGCAGTGGGGGTCTGGGTTAGGAGATGCGCAGGGCGCCCTGGGCGGGGGCGTGGTGTCAGGAAGTGGGGTGTTGGGTTGGCTGCCCTCCCGGCTTTCAGGCCTGCGTGTCTCTTCCCCTGAGTGTCTCCTCTTCCCTCAGTGCTCTGGGGTCCGACACGACCCCGCTCCCCTCCTGGGCCTCACTGAACAGCGGCACGTGGGGGTCCCTCAAACAGGCGCTGAAGGGCCTGTCGGTGGAGTTCGCGCTGCTGGCTGACAAGGCCGCGCAGCAGGTGAGTGGGCTTGGCCCCCAGGCACCTGTCCCCAAGGACATCTGAGCCATGGTGCGCGGGGCGTCTCCTCCTGGGGGGACGTCAGGGCTGTGAGTCCTGCGTGGGGGCACCACGGCTGTCCGGTCGGCCCTGCACGTCCCTGTCTGTCCCGGGTGGCTCCCGGGAGATCTTCACGCTCTTGAGGCTTGCTGATGCCGGGGACACAGTGGGTCCTGGTCCCGGAGAGCCGACTTTGCTGAGACCGTGAGGTCTGCCCTGACCTTGAAGCTGTAACCTTGCACTTGCCAGGGCGCCCTGAGTGCACAGGGCAGCCCCTGTTTTGCTCTCCTGATCAGGTAGCATTCAGCCACTTGATAACTCATCAGAGCAGCTGGGCTCCCAGCACCCCAGGGGCCCCACCCAGGTCTCACCCTGCACGCCCAGTTAACCTCAAGAAACACTTCTGTTCTGCGGGCAGTGTTGCTTGTATAATAGAAGTCTGCAGAGAATCTTGTTGCTGGGGATTAATTTTCAGTCAGAGGGAAAAGAGAGGTCCATCTGGGTGCTCTTAGGCTATAAAACTGTTACTTAAGTTTAGTGGTGAGAGCGTGCTTCCTGGCTCTTGGGGAAATGGGCTTTCGGCTGCTGGTGGGCGGTTTTAAATGCGCTGAAATGCTGTCTCCGTGGAGGCCTTGCTGCCCGGCAGAGGCCCGAAGCTCCTCAGTAGTGAGTCAGCGATGGGCAGATGCATGCTCAGCGGCCCACATGGCTCTGACTGTTGGAACGGGAATCTAACCGCGTTTCTGGTGTGGAAAGTCCTGGGTCTTCTTCCTCCGTGGTCGCCCTGCCTGTGGGTTCTCTTTGGAAACTGAGTGACGGGCGATGTCCGCGTCTCCTGGAGTTGGCGCCGGGCCGGCCCATCTCTGGGTCTGAGGGGGAATGGAGAGCGTGGCGTCAGAGGGCTGGCCGGGTATAGATGGGGCGAGCCCAGGCAGCCTGCTCCGCGCCAGCCCGAGTCTCAGCGCAGGGACCTCACCCCGCACTGGTGGTCCCCAGGTCCTTTCTCCACAATTAGAAACGAGCGGGCTGCACCAGCTGGGGACAGCTGTTCGTTTAAGCTTCGACCCTCTACTGAGAGCTCAGTGTGTAAAGCCTGCGAGGGAAGCCGGGACGCAGGCCCCGGCCCACAGCCCCTCTGGGACAGGTGACCTGGGAGGGCGTGCACACAGCAGGTGGGAGCGCCTGGCTCAGGGCCTCCTCTGACCCGCAAGTGGATGCGGTTTCTGCCCCGAGGAGAGGGGGCGTGTGGCCTCTGATGGCGTGCAGCTCTGAGCTTCTCGGATTCCTCACACACGCCGCATGTCTGCACAGGTGCAGCTTCCTGAACATTCCGCAGTGTCTTTGGTGGTTTCTGTGTTGGAATAAAATCAGTACCGTGTTAACTATATAAGATTGGAGAAATGGCCCATCAGGACTGTCACCGTCAGGGCCAGGGTTCCATCTCACGCTAGCTGTGCAAGTGAAGACCTTGGAGGGCTCGTTCTCAATTCAGTTTTAATGTGTCCTGGTTTTATTCTCCCCACACCAGCTTGGAGGCCTGATAACTGTGTCCCAGCCAGATAGGTGAGACTCAAGGGGGGGTTTCTTCTGCAGTGACTGGTTTTTTTTTAAAGGCATGTGTGCTGGTGGTTAAGGGTCTTGCAAAGCATCAGGACTAGAACTGGGACTTGGTAGCGACTGTTGCGTGTAGGAGGCACCCCCACCACACACCCAGGGAGGAGCCTCCATTCTCCGTGTCCCCTGCCAGTCAGGAGGGCAGGGCACCTGCGTGGCCTAGCCCATGGCCTCGGCTCGACTCCGGCCATGTGCTCGGGCGGTGTTGGCCCACCCGCCCCGTGTTTTCCAGGGCAAACAGGAGGAGAATGATGTGGTGGAGAAGCTGAACCTCTTCCTGGACTTGCTGCAGTCCTACAAAGTGAGTCTCGCAGCTGCTTGAAAATATGCTGTGACCTTTCAAGGGCATGGCTCTGGGGGGTGGCGCAAGAGCCTGAGGTCAGGGCTGCGGAGGGTGGAGGGGTCTCCTTCAGGCTGCCCCCCCGGGGGTGTGGCTCCAATGTGCAGACAGGCTGGGGGAGGTTGCTGGAAGTCAGACTTCAGCTCGGGGCTGGGGCGCCTTGCTGATCTTTGGTGGCGGGTTGACTCCCTTTGCGGCCTCAGTGCTGACCTCAGGGTGCTGCCCCGGCCCTGGTGGGGAAGGTTCTAGAAAGGAATCCTGGGGTGGCGGCCGGGTGGCCTCTGCAGCTGCAGGCTGTGATTCCGTGGCTCCTGTTCCCACAAGGCCTCTGACCGGCTTACCCTGGGGCCCCAGGGAGATGCTGGAGCATCTTCCCTCGGGAGCCTGTCCGGTCTTGCTGCTGGCGGCATGCCAGCTTTCTGGGGACAGTCTGGTCAGTTCATGGTGTGCGGTCTGGAGCCGGCCTGGCGAGCACGCATCCCCGTGGGTCCTGGGCTGTGCTGATTTGCACCGTGAGCCCTCGCAGCTTGGCCCTGGGCGGCTCCCCAGGGCTGTCCCTCCCGCGACTACTGAGCGTGCAGAGTGGGGTGCAGGTGGGTGTCCGAGGGGGAGAGGCCCCACTGGAGGCCGCAGCCCTGACCGCCCCCGCCCCCAGGACCTGTGCGAGCGGCACGAGAAGGGCGTGCTGCACAGGCACCAGCGGGCGCTGCACAAACACAGCCTGATGAAGAGGCAGATGGTGAGCGCCGCCGCGCAGGGCCGCGAGCCCGCGGCCGTGGAGCAGCTGGAGTCCCGCATCGAGGAGGTGCGTCTGCGTGCGTGGGGGCGGGCTGGCGGTGCCTCTCTGCCGCGCCGTTCTCTGTGTGTGTGTTGGGGGGCTCCGTGAGCTGCCGGGACCCTGATGCCTGTGCCCCAGTGACGGGTGCTGTGACCCAGAGGCGGGGCTCGGGCCGGCCCGGGAGGGGCCCACTCCCCGCTGTGCCGGGCCGGGCGCCAGGGCCTTTCTGCTCTGCAGCAGGAGAACGTGATCCAGACCATGGAGCTCCGCAACTACTTCTCGCTGTACTGCCTGCACCAGGAGACGCAGCTGGTCCACGTCTACCTTCCGCTCACCTCCCACATCCTCGGGGCCTTCGTCAACTCCCAGATCCAAGGGCACAAGGAGGTGGGTCCGGGCCGGCGGGCACCCTCCTTCCTGAAGCGGCTGCCCGGCTGACCTTGACGAATGACCTGGGCGGGCGGCGGGCGCCAGGACCTGACACGGCTCTTGGTGGATTCTGCGGTCTCCTGGTAGCTGGGGAGACCATGAGGCTGTCCTCGTGGTTGGGGGGCGTAGGGTAGGGGGGACGGGGTCCCCGGCCTCAGGAGGAGCTGCAGGGAAGGTCAGCGTCGGGGCGCACAGATCCCGGGACAAGAGCAGAGAGGTGGGGTGTCGGTGTGAGGGGCTGGGGGGCCGTGCCTTTGAGGGGACCCCGCAGCCTGAGGCAGCCTGGCCTGCGCTGTCTGCAGCTGGTTCTCGGCTTTCTCAGCACGTTGGTGCCCACAGCGGTCCGAGGCCAGAGCCCCTGCCCACCTGTCCTGGTTGTCAGCTCTTGGCTCCGGGCAGGCTTGCTGCGGTGGTCTGCGTGTCCTGTGACCAGCGCAGAGCTTCCTTTGCACGTTTCCTGTGGTTCCTGGTGCCCCTGGAGTTTGCTGGGGTGCCCGCCTGGGGCGCCCTCGGGCACAGTTTGGGAACTGCATGTGCGGCTGAGGCAGCACCAGGGCGCTCGGACGGGGGCCGGGCTGCGCGATGGTTAGCGCTCACAGGCGGGTCCGGGGGCTGCTGGGCGACAGGCAGAAGGCGGGCACGTCGCTTGCCGCAGCACTGTTTCTCCTCCATGGGCGACTCGGTCCCCCATCTCCAAACTTGGCGGCTGGACTCACCGCACACGCCCCGGGCCGCCCTGCTCTCAGCAGCCCCTGAGCCGTTCTGCCCCGGTGCCCGTCTCAGACGGCCCCTCGCCACCTGGCTCCCCTCCTGCCCGTGCCGATGGCCCGGCTCCTGCAGGCCGCCGCAGGGCCCGGGTGCCACGGCGCGGCGCCCGGCTCGTGCCGTGTTTCCGCCTTCCTTCGGTGGATGTTGTTGCGGCCTCGCTGCAGAGCCTTTGGTGGGAGCGGCCCAGCGCTAAAGTTCCCTAAAGTCCCTCGCGGGGCAGAGGGAGCAGCCCCCGTGGCCCCTGGCGGTGGGGGACTGCAGGGCAGGGGTGGGAAGCCGCTCTGGGGCCGGGGGCGCGGGGGTGTCTGTGCTGTGTCCCCCAGCTGCCCCTCAGCTGGCCCGCCCCCTCCTCCCGCAGATGAGCAAGGTGTGGAACGACCTGCAGCCCAAGCTGCGCTGCCTCTTCGTGGGACCGCCCGGCGCCCCGGCCCCCCCGCGGCCCCCCCAGGACGGCCTGTCTGCTCACTAGTGCCCGGGGGCTCGGGGACTGCTCGGCGCCCTCACTAAAGCCTCTTTCGGAAAGGTGTGTCCCTGTTTGATTCCCTCAGTCGGTGCCCGCCCCCACCCCGAGGACCCGTGTGTCGGGCTGACGCCCCCTGTGGCGGGACCGCCGGCGGGGCGCTGTGGCTCCCCTCCCTCTCGGGGAGCAAGGCCGGGGCCGCCTGGGGTGTGCGCGGTGGCCGGCAGCCCGGTGGTGGGAGTGGGTCGGCCCCAGGAGCGGGTTCCCCCACGTACCCCAGGGAGCACCCTGGGGGCCCTGGTGTGCGCGTGCCCACCTCCATGCTCACATCCGCCTGCCCGCCAGGCTGGGGCGGGGGAGACAGAGGGACCGCGGTGTCTGGAGGCCTGGGAGCTGGCGCCTCCGCCCTGGGTCTGTCCATGTTCAGACAGACGGCTGCCGTCCCGCCTTGGACCGGCCAAGGTTGGCCATGCAGCGGGCGCGGGTGTGTCTGCTGGTGACTCTCCTCTTCAGAGCAACGGGACCCCCTTCCAGCCTCCCGCTTGCTCCGGCCGGGCGTCTGAGCCCAGTGGGGTTGCGTCCGCCTGGGGCCGGGTGTTTCTGCTCTGGGCCCTCGACCTGGAAGCCAGGCCTGGAACCCGTCTGCCCCCAAGCCCTCACGGCTCTCTGCTCGGGGGTGGGGGGAGGTTGGAGCAGGGTGGCTGCAGGGGAGGGCTCCCGAGGGCTTCTCGGGAACACACGCCTGGTGTGGGGTCTGCCCTCCGTCTGAGGTCCACACGTAGGGCCTGGAGGCTCTGGGGGATGGGCAGGCGTCCCTGACGAGTTGACGCACGTCTGATGCAGGATGCAGCGTGACCCGCCCGGCCTGGGCCTGCCACACGTGGGTCCTGCCGGTGCCCCCAGAGAAGCCTTGGTGTGAGCTGACGGCCCCGAGGCCCTGGGCCAGCAGCACAGGGTCGGGGGGGCATCTCCCCACACGGGTCACCGGGCGAGTTCTGGGCACCAAAGATTCGAGATGCTGTTCCGGGGTGACCGCCCCTGGAGGACTGGCTCCCACGTGGACACCGGGAGCACGCACTTCTTCAGGGGCTGCGGGGGTGGGGGGTAGTCTGCATCCTCCTCACCTCAGGCTCTCCTGGGTCAGGCGTCAGGAGGCTGGGGGAGACGGGCACGCTGCGTCCCCCTGCCGGCAGCTGGGGACGAAGGCGCCCTTTCCCCGGAACCCCCGTCCCCCTCCCCACCCCGGCTGCTGGATGCGGGCTTTCTGATCAGTGTTTGCTGGGGGAGAGCAGGAGAGGCTGCTCCTGGGCGGGGGTCCGCACACCCTCTGCGTCCTTCCTGCTCCCAGGCTTTCCTCGCCCCCAGGGAGAGCCTGGCCGCGCCCGGGAAAGGACACCGGTTCTGTGACCCCAGCGGGAGCCCCGGCCCCTCCAGGGTCTGGGAGGACCAAGCGTGGCTGCGCGGGGTGTGCCCTCAGGCCACGTCCCTACAGCCTGTGTCCGGCGAACTTGGTGTGACTCAGCCACGGCCTAGTCGCTGGGCGAAGCCGTGGAGGGGGACACGGCCGGGGCTCGGCCGCCGGAGCTCAGGGCGGCCCTGCATCTGAGGCCTTTTCTCTTGCTTTGTGCGAGTCCGTTTATGTATGAAGCACTTTATGAGGCTGCAGGAGTCAATGACCACCACGTCCAATTAACTGGAATTGTTTACAAATGAGCTACATTCCGAGATTTTTATCAATGAACGTACATGAACAACTATCATTAAACATATTTATAAAAGCTGCGTCAGGCTGTGAGTCTGTGTGTGACAGATTGATGACCCTCCTGCGCCCCCCCCCCCCAGGGGTCCGAAGCCAGGATGGGAACAGCCTGCCTTGGGGGCGGGAGGGCGACCAGCTGATGGCAGATGAGACTGGGGTGTGAGCCCTGGGTGCTGACCGCCCCTCAGCTTCCCCTTATCTGGGAGGGGTGGGGGTGGGAGGAGACGGCCCCTGGCACACCCTGGGACCCCGCACACATCCCTGCGGGCCTCCCACGCCAGCCGGCCCCTTGCCCTTTGTGCCCGTGTCTCTGTCCGTCCTTGTCTGACGATGCAGGTCACAGCCTGGCACGTCTGGAGGCTTCCCGAGGACAGACTGGGAGGGTCATGGTGAGGCCTGGTGGGAAGTGTCAAAAAAGAGTTTTATTTGCCTTTCCATCCAGCCCTGCTCCAGACAGACTGGAGGCCAGGGCGCGGCCAGGCAGGGGTCTCAGGGTCTGAAGGGGTGAGCCGGTGCCGCCCTAGACGGCGTCCACCTCGCGGAGTGTGTAGTCCAGGATGGTGTCCTGTCCCTGGAACCTGAAGTAGCCACGGAACTTCTTCCTCTGAAGCAGCAGCGGGAACCAGTAGCTGTCGTCCGGCCACATGTCCCTGAAGGGGATCTGGTCCAGCTGGAACCACTGCGGGCGCATCTCTGCAGGGGACGAAAAGGCAGTCACCGACGCCAGCCTGCATCTCAGGCTGACTTTCTGAGAGGGATTCAATGAGTTGCTCCATGCAAGGGGCTTGGCATCCTGTGTTATTTCACCCGGGCGACGGGGCTTTTTACAGCAGAGGAGGGAGGGGGGGTGTGGGGCCGCCTCTCCCACTCTGCACTCACCGTCGCTCTCCACGGGCGTGCCCTGGACGCTGTCCGTGCAGAAGACGTGCACGTCCATCAGCTCGGGGTCACCCATGAACTCAAACGTGATCTGGCCCACCTTGTGCAGCGTGTCCACGGTCAGACCACTCTCCTCCTGCAGCTCCCTGTGGACAGATGGGCAGATGGGAGGCGACAGTTAAATCGAGGCGCCTGTGTCCACGTGGACCCAGAGTGGAGATGGGTGGATGGAGGCGTGGAGAGTGCATGTGTGTGGCCAAGGGGTCGGGTTTGGGACTGCTGTCTCGGGCGCCCAGATGCGCCCCCCACCAGCCGAGCACCCGGGGGCACCGAGGGGCAGCCCTGGCCTGGCCCCGCGTGGCCACTCGGTGGTCCCACTGGGGGGGAGGACCGCGCTAGAGCCGGGAGACCCCACCCACCCACTCAGCTCCTCCTGCAGCCGCCGGCCCCGAGCCAAAGCCTTCCTGCCCAGAGTCCCGCTCTGGCCCGCCCTGCTTGGAGCTCTGCATCAGCCCGCAGGTTCCTCTCGCCTCGTTCCCAGAGGAGAGGTGGTCTTACTTCTTTTCACCAAGCAGACATCCCTACCCTCCCGCGGAGATCTCGGGCCTCATCTGAACTTGATCGCGGGGGAGGAGCTTCGGGCCTTCCTCGCTGTGCCATCCTCCTCAGGACCCCAGTTCTCTCCCCGCCTAACCCTACCTATGCTGGGAGGAGGGGCCGGGGCCTGGTTGCCCCACCCGAGCTCACAAGCCAGCTGATTCACGAGGAAACGAGCATGCCCCCCTAAACACGAGTGCCTGTTTAACAACACGTCCCCAAGCCGTGTACGTGCTGTAGGCAGTTCAGCGAACACACATGGCCTGGTCGCCCAGCAAGAACCCTCATGACCACTGGCATCTTCCCTTCGGGTCTCTGTCCTTCGTGCGCCCCTCTGAAAACTGCAAACAGCACCTGTACCTGGGACCTGTGCTTCTCACACAACGCTGCGGAGCAACGTTCTACGCCTGCAGGAATCCAACCAGTTTCTCTGCCGTGGTGTATGAGGATAAGCACCCCACCAGCGCATCGCGAAACCTTCCTGCCTAGCGCCCTCAGGCACACCCTCTGCCCCAGCCCCTCCCCGGCCTGCTTCTCGCCATCCGGGACAGCACTTTCTGGGGGGTCTGCTGTGGGCTCTGGGGGCCCCACGAGCCCTGTAGCCGCGAAGCTCAGCACCTGTGTCTCCTGTTAGCGACTCTCACTTCCCCACTGCTCTGAATTTATTTCTGTGGCTGTAAAACTGTTCTAATTATGTCTGACCTTTTAGAGCTGTAGGTTATAAAAAGGTCTCTTTAAGCTCTAATCTCGGAGTTCTGTTAGGAACACAGTGCATAATTACTTCCTGTACCCACAACTAGGAGTCAGGGAAACCAGTGTGTTCATTAAACACGCACGTTGGGTTAAATGGTCTTTTTTTTTTTTTAAACAGTCTCGTCCTGAGCCTAGACTCTGCCCTAACCTCCCCGTGAGGCCGGGAGAGGAACTGGGTCCACCTGCTGCTATTCAGCATGGCCCGAGTGATGTTCCGAAAGCTGGAACGTACTCACTGCGGTGATTAATCAAAACTAGACACGACCTAAAAAAATGAGTGTGTTTTTGCTAGTGGGGGTGCAAATGGCTCCCCAATTAGACGTAATAGAAGCACTGAGGAGGGCAGCAGGCTGGTGGAGCTTGTTTTTAAAAATGTCACTGACGGATTCACTGTTTTGACTAATTTGGGTTCATCTTCCCCAAGTCCATGGCGGGGCATGAAATATCAGTCATCTCCTTGGTGTCAGACTGTTTCAGGCCTGGATTATCAGGCAGCCGGAGATGATACTGTTCCAGTTCTACTAACGTGTCTGATTGCATCTCTGGGATGTTCCCCAGACGGCAGGCAGGGAATAAGACGAGTGACACTTCAAACCAAGCCATGAACAGCCGAGCGCCCTGGTGGGAGTGGGGCGGAGGCGTGGGACCCTGTGGTCCGGAGCCCGCTGCGGAGCTTGGGGGCCCGCCTGCTCTTCCTCCTCCAGCCCGGCCTGCGGGAGTTCTCTGAACACCACACTCTGCGTCCTCACCAGCTCTCGGAACGCTGGCCAGGACGGCGGGCCTGCTCCACACCCAGATCCCAAACCTGGCTGCAAGGCGCTGCCGGCCCCCAAGTGCCAGCAACCGCCCCCGCCAGGAGGAGAATGCATCTTCCTTGGGGCTCAAGTGGCCCCCCCAAATATGTCCTGCACACAGGAAGACAGAGCCAGCCCCACATGCCACCTGAGTCTGCAGGTGAGGAGTGCACGTTAACCCAGCCTCTGAAGTGGGGCCCACCCCGGGACCCCAAAGGGCAGGGCACACGACACCAAGGCTGCCGAGACCTTGCCCATCAGAGCGGGGCCGCCACTGAGGAGCAGCTACACGCACGGGCCAGGAAAGGAGCCACAGCCGCCCCAGGGGCTGGGGGCTGACTGCAGAGCTGGGCACATGGCGCTGCGGCCTCGTGGGGCAGGTCTCAGCCTCTGCCTCGGGCATGGGGACGTGCCACCCGTCTGACCTCCCACCTGCAGGGGCTCCACAGTACTTTGTCAGGGGATGTCCTGACGCGGGGGGCAGGGATGGGAAGGAGGCGTTGGGCCAGACCGTGTGGGCTCAATGGATGACACAGGGTGTTGAATTTATCCCCACGAGCCTGAGGGCCAAGAAGGCAAAGAGGCAAAAGTCTGGAGGGCTGTGTGACCTTGGGCTTGCTCTGTGTCTCTGGGCTTCAGTTCTTGCCCATGGGAATGTAATTGGTGTCTAAGAAGAACAGAGACTGTGAGTGAAAGGTCCCAGATACGCTCGTCATCAGCTCCCCTGAACCAATGAAGAAGCCCCTTGGCTAGAAAGAGGAAACCATGACTTTTCCACCCAAACCACCACCACACAGCAGCAAGCCAAGGTGTACTCGGCCTGGACCACGTGCCAGGCCCCGTTCAGTCCTCACGCTTATTTTCTCACTAAATCCTCACAACAATCCTAAGAGGTAGTTGTGGTGGTTTAGTTGCTAAGTTGTGTATGACTCTTGTGACCCCATGAACTTTAGCCCGCCGGCTCTTTTGTCCATGGGATTCTCCAGGCAAGAATAGTGGAGTGGGTTGCCATTTCCTTCTCCAGGGAATATTCCTGACCCAGGGATGGAACTCAGGTTTGTATTGTAGGCGGTCTCCTGCATTGCAGGTGGATTCTTTGCTGACTGAGCCACCAGGGAAGCCAAGAGGTAGTAGATACTGTTATTATCCCCACTTTGCAGATAAAGAAACTGAGGCTCAAGGATTCAGCCTGTGCTCCAGGTCACATGGCTCTGAGTGGTCAGGGGTCTGGCTCTACAGCCTGAATCCTTGTCCCCTGTGGAAGCTGACTCTGCAGTCAGGCCTGCCCCTCCCCTCACCTCTTGGCCCCATCCTCGATGGTCTCTCCTTCTTGAACTTTGCCCCCGAAGCCGTTCCACCGGCCAGCCCCGAAGCCTCGTTTCTTCATGCCCAGGAGGACTCGCTGAGGCTGCAGCACCAGAACCAATGTGTAGAGCCTTGAGGTGTGCATGGTGCCCTTGGATTCTGTGAGGAAGGCAAGGGGCTGGGTCAGCTTGATTTGGGTGTGGACAGGGTGTGGATGGAAGCATGGGCATTTTGGTGGCCAGGTGGACTGGAAATGTGTCCTGGAGAGCAGGGAGAGGTGATGTCCCAGTTCTGCCCGATGTGGCAGATTTTCTGGGGTAGATGGAGACCTGGCCCCCCGACCCAGCGGCATCAGCCCCAGGCCCTTTGCTTGCTGGGGTGATGCGGGTCAGGCGATGGCCAGGTCGACCCTGCCTCTCTCCTTAGTGCAGGGCTGTTCTTGCTCTTGCGTCCACGTCTAAGCCCACCTGGCATGAAATGAACCATGCTTTTTACCCAATGGTTCTTGCGTCTGGCTTTTGGTCTTGGCCTTTTCATTATGGGGCCTTCTGGTTATTGGGTTCTGGTTTCTGCCTCTCTGCAGCAGCAGACCCCCAGATTCCCAAGAAATATACAGCTCTGATCGTGGAAAGCCCACCCAGCGAGACCTGGTCGGTCTCCCCTGCTGTGACAGGTTTTCATGTTCTGCTCACAACCACTGCTGCTCGGGGACCTGGTGATCAGGGCTTGGAATGCCGCTCTTGCCTGAATGTGTGTGTGTGTGTGGTCCAGAGAAAGACCCTGCAGGGGACGTCTGGTCACTGCTGGAGACATGCTGGAGGTCCAGGACCGTGCTCCCTGTCCACCCATCCTCATCCTGGTCTGGGGCCCACACTGGACGAGATGCAGGATTCGGGACCAGGGGTGCTCCTGGGAAGTTACGGTGTCCGAGAACAGGGACTGAGGCCTAGGTCCTGGTGCTGGCAGCCAGTTGTGCAGAAGTGAGTCTCTGGGTCCAGCTTCCCTTTAACCTGTGGACTTTGTCATGTTGCTGACCTGTTAAGGTGCAAAGCCCTGACTTCCTAAATTAGTTAGGAATCTCAGCTGTCAGTTATTAGGCACGGATCATATACTTTCCAAAACGTATCCCACTTAACAGACCCAACAACCCTGTGAGCTGAGACTTGGCTTCTGTTTTCAGCCAAGGAAACTGAAGCTCAGAAAAGCTAAGTCTGACAGAAAATCAAACTCCAGAGCCAGTACCGAACTCTGGGTCTACCTGAGTCCAGCTGGGCACAGCTCTTGGCTCTACGTCAGGCGGGTCCCCAGGGTGCCTACCTGACGTCAGGGGCCAGGCGGCCCCCTTTCTCAGCAGGGTGTCCACTGAGGCCCGGGACTAGCGTTTAAAGAGACTACACGCCGTCGAGTGCCAGGCTCGGCTCCTGTATCTGGCCGCCCGTGTAGGGCCTCCAGCTGCCCTTCGGCGGGTCCCAGGCCCATCTCCGGCGGCCGCACACCCTGCTCACCTGTGCTCTCACACCCGCACTCACCCAGGCCCCGGCACTGCGCGCGCCTTTCGAACCCACGCGCCGCTTCCGGGGGCGTGGCCTCGGGCCGGAAGTGAGGCTGGCACTTCCGGTGGCGGCTGCGGGAGCTAGTCCGAGTCCATGGCCGGGTGAGCGGTGAGGCGGCTGAGGTGGGCGGTCGGTGGGCGCGGCAGCTGGCGATCAGTGGGAATTAATGGAGCACCTACTGCATGTGTGCGGGAGGCAGAGTAGCCAGACGCCGGCCCCATTTTTCGGGTCCGAAAAGGGGCTCAGAACTTACCTCGTCCTGGCCGGGAAAGGGGTCGGGTCAGCCCCAGCGAGGTGACTAGAGCGGACCGGCCGTGCTCGGACCATCCAGGGCTCCCGAGGAGCGACGGCGGGCGGAGGGCTGGAGAGGCCTTTAGGGAGAGGAGGGGGCGCTGCTGCTGGAGGTGTCGCTTGTGCAGAGCACCGCAGGCCTGAAGCCTGTGTCACGGAAACGAGAGCCCCGTGTGGCTGGACCCTGGTCGTGGGGTGGGGCTGGCGGTCAGCTGCCCACATCAGGTGGACCCGGGGTGTGCAACTCCCCTCTCCACCGCTTCGCTGAAGGTTGGAGTTAACTCGGCGCCCAGGACCACTATGCCCTCTTTCCCTGAGGCTCCTTACGCCTTTTGAAGGCAGCAGTTCAAAAGTATTGTCTCCAGATCTTTGTCAACCTGTTTTCATTCTGAGGGGAACTTTGCCTGGGAGCCATGGGACTAATAATAGTTTCTTTTTTCGTCAGAAGAAAAGAATGTAGATACTTTGTAGGGTTGTTCTGAGAGTTAAATAAAGGGAAATGTAGATAACCCATGGCAGTCAACAAACTTAAAAGCCCCACTTTCCAAAGAGGCTTGAAAATTGCCCTTCTGAGTTATACACAGGGCAAGTTCAATTTTATTAAGAAATGTGACAGGTTGGTCAGACTCTGTGCTGCCCGCCAAAGCCGTGGAAGTAAGTAAGGCAAAGGACCTGTCCTGTTTTTTTTTTTAAACCTCTTAAAGCCCAATGAAAATTTGTATCCTGTGAGAAAGAATTTTCCTTTCATGAAATTTATCAGTGTTTTCAACCAGTACTGGGAAAACTTTGGTTGATACAAAGTGGCTATCATTACTGTTTGAGATTTTCTTGTTAAGAAAACTTTGGGAGAAAAAAAACATCTTTTGACTACAGAGGAGAAGCCTGCTGGATTAATTTGCTCAGGCTCCTGCAAGCAGGCACCCAGGATGGGTGACTGAAAGAGCAGAAATTTACTGGCTCAGTGTCTGGAATCTGGAAAACTGAAATCAAGTTGTCAGCAGGATCAGTCTCTGAAGCCTCTCCCCTTGACTTAGAGACGGCCGTCGTCTCCCTGTGTCTTCATGTGGTCTTTGTCCTGTGTGTGTCTGTGTCTTGATTTCTTCATATAAGGACACCAGTATTGGATAGAGCCCACCCATTTACCATTTAAGATAGTGGTAAAGAACCCGCCTGCCAGTGCAGGAGACATAAGAAATGTGAGTTCGGGGCGGTGTAAAAAAAAAAAAAAGAAATGCGAGTTCAATCCCTGGGTTGGGAAGATCCCCTGGAGAAGGAAATGGCGACACACTCCAGTATTCCTGCCTGGAGATTCCCATGAACAGAGAACCCTGACAGGCTACAGTCCATAGGGTCGCAGAGAGTCGGACACGACTAAAGCGTCTTAGCACACACACACACACACGACTTTATTTTACCTTAATTACCTCATTAAAGACCAGTCACATCTTGAGGTGCTGGGGGTTAGGACTTTCTCATATAGACTTTGGGCTTCCTATGTGGTGCTAGTGGTAAAGAATCCACCTGCCAGTTCTGGAGACATAAGAGACAGGGTTGGATCCCTGGGTTGGGAAGATCCCCTGGAAATGGGAGGAAGGAAATGGCAACCCACTCCAGTATTCCTGCCTGGAAAATTCCATGGACAGAGGAGCCTGGTGGGCTACAGTCCATGGGGTCTCAGAGAGTTGGACGTGATTGAGCACACATGCAGACTCTGGGGGGATGTGGTTCAGCCCATAAAACCTTTCCAGCTGTAGCCTTGGCAAGTCGCCTCTTCCACTTGGGCCATAGTGACCCATCTCTAAAAATGTGCGGGTTGAACCTGGGGCCCCACTGGCCTATGGGATGTCAACCTGCTTGCTCCCTTTCCCTCACCAGGTCCTTGAAACTGGTGTGGGCTTCCCTTCAGCGTCAAAAGTTCCACACCACTGGGAGTTGCTACAAGGGCCGGACTGGCGCTGAGCACCTGTGGCTGACACGGCATCTGAGGGACCCATTTGTGAAAGCTGCGAAGGTGGAAAGTTACCGGTGTCGAAGCGCCTTCAAGCTCCTGGAAATGAACGAGAGGCACCAGATCCTACGGCCTGGCCTCCGGGTGTTAGACTGTGGGGCCGCTCCTGGCGCGTGGAGCCAGGTGGCTGTGCAGAGAGTCAACGCTGCGGGCACAGGTGGGGCCTCCGCACTGTCTCAGGGGCCTTCCGACCACTGTGGTTTGGACGCAGGCTGGCCGCCCTCTTCAGGGCACACAGAGCAGCCAAGTCGCTTTGTGAAAGCACATGCTTCTGCGTGCTGGTTTAGTAGGAATGATACAAACAACACTGACATTTTCAAAATGAAAGAGGGAGGTAGAAAGGGGGAGTGAAGGTGAAAATCACCTGTGACCACACCATAGTAGCATGTAGTCCGACACGCTGGTGTGTGTCCTGGGCCTGTGCTGCTGATGTGTGGCCTCAGCAATGAAATCAGACAGCTGTCTGTAAGTCAGGTTTCTTTCCTCAGCAAAGAAATCGCAGAGCGATTTCTTTTTGCTTGCTGTTATTTCGACATCTTCCCTTGACAGGACAACTGAATCAACCTGGGCGTTTCCTGGAGTTGCTCCTGGGGCTGCCCAGGGAGCCCTCGTGGCTCTGGATTCTCCACTTTCGCCCAACTGGAGAGACTTAGTTCTTATCTCATCTATATTTGGGGGTTTTAACTAAGATCATATATATAAAAAAGTTGCCTCTGACTAATAGATCAACTAAGTATCCATACAAGGTAGAAAATGATGCCATCCATTTAAACAGCTGCATACTATCCCAGATAATGATTATACTGTTGGTATTTAGCCAGTTTCTTCATCATGGGCATCAAGATTGCCTTTGAGTCTTTTGTAGGTGAGCAGTGCTGAGGTAACAATCCTTACCTCTTGTATTTCCTACTGTAACTTCTGAGGGTACCACCTGCACGAGCAGGTCACAGAGATCTCTCCCATACACCTTAGAATGGGTGTGTGTGCCCATCTTCCTGATGAGAAAATTGAGATCTCCAGGAGTTTAGTGACCTGCAGAACCAGGCATGCCACTCCCTGGGTTTTGTCATCAGTCTCTTTAATGTGGGTAGGATGCCTCACGGGGGTTTAGAACAGTTTAAAAACATTTCTTACAAGCTCAGTAAATGTTTATCACTCAAGTGAATGAATCTGTGTCAAAAACTTCAGTTCATTTTCCCACCACTGAGTCTATCCACAGACTTCCTAATGACTGATTTTAGAGGGTCCTGTCCCCCTAATTGCTCTTCAGGAGAAGCAGGAAAACAGCTAGGTTTAACCTGTAGGAAGATGTGGGAGAAGCAGAGACTGGGTACATAAAATGGCTTGGGTTCTTTTACTCCCAAAAGAAGTTGCAAAAATGCAACCAAAGCCATTTGCTTTTATTTATTTATTTTTTGCCATTTGCTTTTAGAAGGCACTTCCTGGGGCTACTGTACGTGGGACGTTAAAGGAACGAGCACAAATGCGTAAAATGGGAGGAGAGCTGTCCCACTCTCCAGGGCTGAAAGCGGAGAGTTTTCGCCTTTGAAAAATGAGGCACCCTGCAGAACAGCTGGACTTCTCATCTTTAGATAAAGATCAAATACCCTGCCCCTCACCCGCAGAGCAGCCTTTTTACTAAGCAGAGCAAGCTTGGAGTCTGTGACTGTTCTTCCTGGATCCACCTGGTGTGTAGGCAGTGGTGCTGGGAGGGGCTGGGGGGAGGGGGCAGTGGCCTTGCAGGCAGGAAATCCCCTTTCGGGTGAAGTGAAACTGACATCTTTTTATTTCACAGCTGGTATCACTCAGACATGGGCAGGGTATGTTTTTTACCTTATTTAGCATCTGTCCACTTTCCCTGTTTATTGGCTTGTTTCTAATAGTTTCTACATTGAAAGAAATCGGGTTAAACTGCAGAATGGATTTGTTGATTTAATCCAGAGGCACTTTATATAATAATATGTCCTTCTCTGTTTTAGTTTATCAAAAAGACTCCTCAGAGATAAGAACCCTTTTAAGGGAGAGCAAGGCTCGGAGAGTGAAATGGAGTCAGAGGTGGAGTATCAAGGCCAGGATGTGGCTCCATGTCTGCCTGTCCCCTGGGACAGTCAGGTTGCCTCTCCCAGCCTGTTTCCTCAGATGTAGAGGGAAGACCACCACTCCCCACCCGCCAAATGTTTTTCTAGGAGGAAAACCCTGTGTCCCCATTTTTGTACATTAGTTCTTTTTCTTGGTCCTGACATATATATATATATATATATCTTTCTTTTTTTTCTTTAGCCTGTGCCATGTGGGATCTTATTCCCCAACTAGGGATCAAATCTGTGCCCCCTGCATTTGAGGCACACACTCTTAACCGCTGGACTGCTAGAGAAAGTCCTCTTTATCTTTGTTTTATTATTTTGTTACATTTACTTTTTATGGGATGATTTCGGGGTGTCAATGAGTAAGTACCTTCACCATTTCTTCCTTAGACCCCAGTGCTCCTGTTGGCTTTGTGCTTGGGGTAGATCTTCTCCACATATTCCCCCTGGAAGGAGCAACGTTTCTGTGCCCTGCTGATGTGACTGACCCTAGAACCTTCCGGAAAATCCAAGAGCTGCTTCCTGGTGGGAGAGCAGACGTGATCCTGAGTGACATGGCACCCAACGCCACAGGGATCCGTGGCCTCGACCATGACAGGCTCATTAGCTTGTGCTTGTCCCTTCTGGACATGGTTCCAGATGTCCTGCCCCCCAGGGGGACATTCCTTTGTAAAACCTGGGCTGGAAGTCAGAGCCATCGGTTACAGAAGAGACTGACTGAGGAATTCCAGAACACAAGGACTGTAAAGCCCGAGGCCAGCAGGAAAGAATCATCAGAGGTGTACCTCCTGGCCACACAGTACCGAGGGAAGCCGGGAGGTCTGAAGGGCTGAGTGCTTGCTCTGCTGTTGGCTCTTTTTCACTGCAGATGTAGCTTGAGCTCTGTCCTGATGTGTGGCTGGGGAGATCCGAGCTGGATCTGGGATGCAGCAGGCAGGACAGATGGGGGAACTTTTTTTAAAGACAAAACTATATTCAGTGTTCATGATATATGATGATATAAAAAAATGGTCGCTATAACATGATTTGTGAAGAGTTACCATGAGAAAGAGACAAAGATAAACGGATGAAAAGACTGGGATGCATAAAAACACTGAGGCAGAGAAACACATAGACAGCTTTATGGAATTTTCTCACCACGGTTAGTATGTTACAGGGGAAGTGGCTTCCATCATTGCTGCAAAACGATCCCCAGGTTTCCAGGTGTTATTTTGGCTATACAGTGTAATGTAGAAAAATCTGAACCTTCAGTCAGGGTTTGTTTCCATCTTTGTGGTGAATGATCCAGAAATACTTCAAGCAGTGAGAGCTCCCTAAGGAAGACATTTGGTATGAATTATGTACGGGGTGGGGAGGGGGACGGGGGGCAGTGTGAAACTGGAAATGTTTCTATAACATGCCAGGCTCCAGAAACTTAAAGGTAATAACCAAAGCAAGCAGACACACGGTGTGTTTATTTCCTTTTACTCTCTTCCAGGAACTCAAGGCTATAAAATAACATAAGAGTGTAATATTTTCTGGAATTTCCATACTTAAAAAAGTGATTTCTTTGAAACCATTTTCTGGAGGAGTGCTCATCCCTTAAGCGTATATTGACTGTGATGATGATTAAATCTTGTCGACTGAAAACAAACACACAACCTAAAAAGCTGGGAGTTATTTTTATTTGGCAGATAAAATTGGGGACTTAAGCCCGGGACACAGTATCTCAGGTAACTTTGAGGGACTGCCCCAAAGAGGTAGAGGAGCAGCTGGAGTATATAGGAGTTTTCGGAACAAAGACCAGCTGCTTGGAACAGGAAAAGATTTCTGGTTAATAAAAAACTAGATGTCTCCAAGAATTGAGTGCTTTCCTATGTGTGGGAAGATGTAGGAGTCTCAGGCTCACTGCAATTCTTCCTTTGATGTGTACCTCAGCTGCCTGGGCCAGTGTGCTGGGCTTTCTCACCCTGAGTCTCCTCGGTGCACTGTCGCGGCTGGAGGTGGGGTGGCGGGTGGTGGCCGCTGCAGAGTCTGATGATTTGGTGGCTGGCATTAGGTTTTGGGGCTTCCCTGGTGGCTCAGATGGTAAAGAATCTGCCTGCAATGCAGGAGACCCATGTTCAGTCCCTGGGTGGGGAAGATTCCCTGGAGAAGGGGATGGCTACTCACTCCAACATTGCCTGGAGAATCCCATGGACAGAGGAGCTTGGTCGACTACAGCCCATGGGGTCACAAAGTGAGACATGACGGAGCAACTGATCTGTTTTCACCCTGAACTCATCCTTAGGAGTGGCTAAGGGCTGCAACATTATTTACTGATATGGCAGGCAGCGTTTTTAGTCCACAAATCCCAAGGATGGCTGGGGAAGAAATGGGGTCTTAGGGGAGTCCACATCCGCGAAGTAGTCTGCAGGCCGGCCTTATAAAATTTTTCTTCATCTTATTTTCACTTGCCCCGTGACCTACCTCCACATCCGTTTTCCTTCTGGCTACACAGATTCATGGTTTACTCTCTGGAAATGCGGGGCAGACCCTCGGGCGCTTCGCCGGGGTTGCGGAGGAGGAAGAAGGGACTTGAGAGACCCCTTAGTAGACGCAGGCTGCAGAGATTTCAGGAAGGACCTCCTGCCTGTGGGCTGACTGCGCCCCGCCCTTGCTCCCTGGAGAACGGGACCCAAACGGCGGCTCCGCACCCCAACAGCTCCCAGGGCGCTTGGAGGACAGCTTAGTAGCATAGTATTTCCTGTTTTTCTTTTCTTAGAGAAAAGTAAAAACGCATTAATTAATTCAAGCAAACACCGTAGTGGCAAAGGCTGCGGACTAGTCAGGAATACAAGAAAGTTTGGCCCCAGGAGGCCACCGTTGGGCGGTGCTATTTCACACAAGACAGTGCAAGACAGCCGTCCAGTGGAAGCCTGGCCAGCGGCGGACAGGGGCACCAAGGGAGTCCCCCGGGCCGGCCTTGGTTCCGAGCGTGCTCCGAGCAGCGGCATCCCGGACGTGGGACGGACACTGAGGCCCAGGTATCCGTCAGTGCGCCGACCCGGAGCTTTACGGGCAGTCTCGCCCAGATCTCGCGAGAGCGCAAGCGCACGTCTCGCGATACGCGGGCTCGGGTGTAAAAGAGGGAGATCTGAGCCGCGGCGGTGACGGCTGCAAGCAGTCTGAGGCGGTGAGGTGAGCGGCCAGGGTCCCGGGTGGGGGCCTGACTGAGCCGGAGGCGGGTGCCCAGCAGAGCCGGCGAGAGTCGGGCAGGGAAGAGGCTGGGGCCGCCCTCCGGGCCTCCTCCGGTGGCTGTGAGCCGGCGCCCCTCGGCGTTCCCGCGTCCTTCTCTGAGACCCGGGCCGCCGGGCTTTTACGGCGCACCCACTGTGATCGCTCGCTCACCCGGCCGGGGTCCCTGCCGGCCCCCGCTGCGCTCCGTGCTCTGTCCTCTGAGCCTTGGCATCCAGTGCGCCCCCCCCCCCCGCCCCAAGACTTCCTCTCCGAGAGGAGCTGGAAACGGCCGGGGCAGAGGCGGCCTCGGAGAGGGGCTTCAGCGATCCCCCCACCGCCGCCCCCGGCCCGAGACGGCGCGGTGCACTCTGAGGGGCCCTTCCTCAGTTCCTTGCGAGTTGACCGCACTGTCGCCTGCACCTCTGCACCTGAGCGGTCAATGTGGGTGCCACTACTTCGTTTTCCACCCGGGGAACCCGGTGGGAAGATAGGAAGCGCCTTGCCCACAGTCGCACTCCTGGCAGGTAGTGGGAGGGGCACTTGGATTTCCTCTCCCGCGTAAGTTAGGAGAAAGCAGGTCGAGGAGCGGTGAACTCTGCAGGCTAGCGAAAGCGCCCGGGGCGCTGAGAAGTGGTGCTGCAAGTGGTGAGGATCCGTGTAATGTCTGTAGGTTCCCTCAGGCCGGGGAGGGCACTGGAGAGTCAGAGTGCTCTGCACTCCAGCTCTGGGTTCCGTCCAGAGCAGCTGACAGCCAGTGGGGAGGCTTCTGGAAGACCTGAGTCTCCTGGATACAGAGGATGGCGTCTGAGCTCCCACCTTTTCCCTTGCCTTATGGAGCGGCATGTGTTCTTTTCGTTCTTGTGTATAAGGTGCATCAGCTCTTACAGGGGATGCTGTCTTGAGAAGAGGGTATATTGGCTAAATTTCCCATCACGGGGTGGAAAGTATTAGTTCAGTTCAGTCGATCAGTCGTGTCTTACCTCTTTGCAACACATGGACTGCAGCACACCAGGCCTCCCTGTCCATCACCAACTCCCGGGAAGTATTGTGGCCCCGGTCCAACAGTGATTTGCCCTCCGGAGCAGAGTGTTGCTGCCTGGCTCCACGTGGGCCGTGTCTCTCTACCAGGCCCACAGTTCTCTTGAGGGCTCCTCCCGGGTCTCTCTCCCGTTCATTTTCCATCTGTATGAAGGAGAGGTGGTGAGAACAGCTGTGTTGGGTGAGAGTGGAAAGGACAGACTGCAGAAAACAAGGGCTCTGCGTGCACAAGAACAGTGTTGTTTAGTTGCTAAGCCACGTCTGACTCTGCGACCCCATGGACTGCAGCCCACCAGGCTCCTCTGTCCACGGGATTTCCCATGCAAGAATATTGGAGTGGGTTGCTGTTCCCTCCACCAGGGGATCTTCCTGACCTAGGGATCAAATTCGGGTCTCCTGCAATGGCAGGTGGGTTCTTTACCACTGACCCATCAGGGAATCCCAGTGCACAAGGTCAAGGTTCTTGTTAAATGGGAAATTCAGCATCAAACCAAGACTCTTCACTTTTTTGGAGGTGGGGAGTGGGTTGAGGGCAGGTGTTTTCCATCTGATACTTAGGGGTCATCAGTGAGAGCTGGCTGCTTGCCTTGGAGGAACAGGGTATGCACCTGGAGGAATTCACACCTTTTGGCTGTTCACTGTGCTGGGACACTTCCACCCTTTCTGACTGGTAGACGGCCTGGTGCGAGGCTGGGATTAACACAGGTGTGGGGATGCACGTTCTTTGCTGCTGCTTGTCCTTGGCCTTCACACCTTGGCCTGTGGAGCACGGTCGACCTTAGGGCCAGACAGATCTCAGTTCTGTAACTCTGGAAGCCTCACCTCTCAGATAATATTCAAGAAGACCTGGTTCATCTGCCCAGTCTGAGGATTACGATGACGTATGTGAAATTCAAGCAGAGTGACAGTTACACTCTGGCGATGGCTGTGCCGTCTGTGTTTGGAGCCTTCTCTTGGGCTCTGTAATCCTCCCAGCCTTGAGAAGTGGGGCCCTCAGTTTTCAGACGAGGAGATGGGCCCCAGAGGCCTTGGTGCTTACTAAATGTCAGGTGCCTTTCTCTGTGGTACCTGGCCGAAAATGGTAGCGACGTCGTTGTGTAATTAGCATTGCGGTGGTTGTCATCCTCACTGCCACTGTTGGGTGCTTTACTTCTGATTCCGGGAAGCTAGGCTTTTTGTGAGGGCTCATGTGGGAGGTGTGCCACCTGACTGCTGAGCACCTCGTCTTGGGAGCTGTCCGTCTGTCCTGCTGGTCTGCTGGCCAGCACTCTGATGCTCAGCAGCTGGGTGGCATGCTGTCTTTTTATGCCTCCACTTCTTCTCTGAGAAACTGGAGGTATGGGCTCCCAGTTAACTCCGAAGAATGTGGTTACAGATGCTGGAATATTTTAAGGGTTCTGAGAGAGCATTAGGGGAGTGGGACTGCCCAAAGTTACCCTCTGACTGGGCAGCTGGCCATGGTGATGGCGAATCAGAAGGCTCCCTGTGACTCTTCCCTTGTTTTTTCCCAGAAGGGAAGTAATCATGGAAGACCTGGGGGAGAATACCACCGTCCTGTCCACCCTGAGGTCTTTGAACAATTTCATTTCTCAGCGAGTGGAGGGAGGATCTGGACTGGATGTTTCCACCTCTGCCCAAGGCTCTCTGCAGATGCAGTATCAACAGAGCATGCAGGTGAGTGGTATGTGTTGGGGTAGGGGCCTTCAGGTACAGACATCTGCCCTTAGGTACGACTGAATCAAGTTCCAGAAGGCTCAGGTGAGCGGTGTGTGTTGGGATAGGGGCCTCTGTGTACAGACACCTGTCCTTAGGTAGGACTGGATCAAGTTCTATGTAGTTGAGGCAGGTCAGTGTTTTCTCAGCCTGGAGGCCAGCTGGCCATCTCCCGCATCTCCAACATGGATATTCAGAGTTTTGGAGGATAGCTAGAGGTCATGGTCTGGCCCTGAGATGTCCTGACTCAAAAGCCTGAGATCACAGCACCCCAGAGTGGGCCTAGTGTTTAGTATTGCACTCACACTGTGAGCTCACAGACACTAGAGATAGGATTGGAAAGCCAGCTCATTTCATTGAGGAATAAAATCCTAAACTGCCTGGGATCGTGACCACTGGAATTGTGCAGCCAGCTGCTGGCTTCCTTGATGGTGTAACACATAGGAAAGCTGTGTTGTAAGGATAGGTCTTGGCCAGCCGGGCAGGAAGGGCCAGGGCAGTGAGAGAAGCCTTGGGCAGGAGATGGTCTCAGCCTAGGGAGGCCATTTGCACATCTTGGCTTCGGTCTGCCAAGGGGTCATCTTCACACTTTCGCTTTGATTATCGTCTCATCTCACTTTAGTTCAAGTGCTCGGCAGCGCTCCCTGGACATGGCTGTAAAGGCTCAGGTCTTCTGACGGACTTTAGGTTCTGGTGCGCTGTGGGGTCAGTGCTCGGTGGGGCAGGGATTGCAGGGTCCACACAGGGAGGGAGTCTGGTGTCTGAGCCTTGGCCCGGCCCCTGGCCCTCTGTAGGGGCTGTGTCAGGCGACCCCTGGCTTCTTTGCTTGAGTCCCGTTTCTGGTCCATGTTGGCTGTGCTGCCACCGCCTTTCTGCCGGTGACCTGCCCTGGGGCCCTGTGTCAGATGAGCCAGGAGTTTCTGTTGCTCCGGGAGTCCTGATGAGCCCATGTCTGGTGTGGTATGACAGAGGCTGGTGTGTGTACGCATTCACTGACTGAATAGTTGAATTATACTTACTCTGTGTTTGTTGGTGAGCTAAGTTGCTCACTGCCCCTTTTTGGCATGGACTGTTCTTTATTCTAAAATTAGGTCATTTATATTTGTTTTTGGTGTTAAAACACCTTTTTGGAAATAGTGGTGGAAATAGACTATAGTTTTTTTTTTTTTTTCCTTGATCTTTGCTCACTGGCAAAATATGAAGTTGGCAACTTTGGTTTAAAGAAATGTTATAACTTTGTTGATGCAGCTCTCTGGGAACTTTCAGCCTGTCGGAACTAGAGTCTGGAATTTCCAAGATCCCAGTTCTCACTCAGCTCTGACCTGAACAGCTTCCCCAGGTGGGAGGTCAGTAAACGAGAGCTGTAGCCAGAGTGAGCTGATTAGAGCTGTGGGGCGCAGGACCTGCCTGGGAGGCCTGACCTCAGACGTGTCCTGTCTGAGGAGTCCAGTCAGTGTTCCCTCTCTTTCCTGCCAAGCCTGGCAGGTGAGGGGACAGAGCAGGTGCAGGTCTGTGAGTCTGGAAACAGAGCAGGGTCTTGTCTGCTAGTCCCCGCCCCTGCTTCATTGTAAAGTTCCTGTTCTGGCTGTGTGTCACTGCTGGCTTAAACATAAAAATAGGACTTTCCTTTCACTGCTCCAGGAAGATGGGGCCAACACATCTGGGTCTCTGGGACCCCTATGTGGCACCTTCATACCTGGGGCTGGGGTCCCACCATCCTCTGAAGAAGCTGGGCCTTAGCTTCAGACTCAGAGTGAGTCTGTTTGATGGAGTGTTAAGTTAGGAATTCCCAAATGTCAGCAGGTGGGAATTGAAATGAGAGAATACATCACAGGGGTAAAGAAAGGGTGGGCTTTAGCTCCCAAAGGAAGTTGGGGGAGGGTGGAAAAGATGTCTTTTCTCCACCTGGGATTTTACACCTGTGGCATGACTGACATTTTGGGCTGGGTAACTTTTTGTTTTGCAGGACTTTCCTGTGCATGATGGGATGTTTAACAACATCCCTGGCTTCTCCCCGCGAGATACCAGGAGCAAACACAGACTGCTGCCCCTTCTTGTGATGATCAGTAGTGTTGGATACCTTTAAAAGGAAGATTCTGATTTGGTATCAGTGGCGCGGCCTGAGATTCTGTGTTTCTGTTAGGTGCCCCGGAGATGCTGTATTGCCAGACTGCAGGCCAGTCTTAGAATGGTTGGGCCCTAACCCACCTGAAGACAAGGCCCTGGCAGTTGGTGATTCTGTGGTACTGTTGGCTGTGTCTTCTGAGGCCCTTCAGAGCTTCCGTCCCCCCTTATTTACTTACCCTCTGTGAGAGGAAGACTTCTGATGGGCCCCAGGCTGCCAGGCGCTGGCAGCTTCTCCCACTGAATCAAACACTTAAGTAGGTGTTGAGGCCATGGTGTTCTGCAGTTAGACTGAATAGCTCCAGTCAGCCGACCTCAAGGTGGGAGAGTGCCTGGGTGGGCCTGGCCCAGTCAGGTGAATCTTTTACATCTGGGTCCAGAGATCAGACAGAAGTCAGAGATGCAGGCAGGAAAAGGGTTCCACACGTGCGAGATTCTCTCGGCTTTGTGGATGGAAAGGCCCATGTGTCAGGGAATGTCACAGCTTCTAGACAGCCGCTTGGGTCTGCCAGCCAACAGGAAATAGGAAGAGGCTCCTGAGTTACAGAGAACATCGCTGCCGACTGTGTGGACTTGAGCCTGTTGATCAGCATCCCTGATCGGAGAAGCTGGCCGTATGCCCCCAGCCATCTGACCCGTGGAACTGATAGCCAGTTCATGGCGCCCAAGCTGCTGCATTGGTGGTAGTTTGTTAAACTGCACAGAAAATGAACAAGCCGGCACATGGTCATCTGAAAACGCACCTTCCTCTTCTGTCCTTCATCACCTTCCCTTCCCTCGCTGCTCCCGGCTCCCGTCTCCCACCTGGGGGCCTGGTGCTCTTTCTTCCGCGGAGCTGAGTGAGGGCCTTGTGGGGAGCAGGTGCTCAGCGAGGAAGTGGCGAGTGAGCCCCTCGCCTCGCTTGAGTGAGACATGGCTGCTGAGCATCTGTCTTTCCTTTGCATGGGCCCTGGTCAGTTGGAGGAGCGAGCCGAGCAGATCCGGTCTAAGTCTCACCTCATCCAGGTGGAGCGGGAGAAAATGCAGATGGAGCTCAGTCACAAGCGGGCTCGCGTGGAGCTGGAGCGAGCGGCCAGTGCCAGCGCCAGAAGCTATGAGGTGGGTGCAGGAGAGCCTGCTCCCGAGCATGGGGGTGTGTGTCATGCCTGCCAGCCCGCGGGAAGTAAGCCCCCAGCCAGAGCCCAGGTGCGCACCCTGCCTTCCTGGGCCCCCCGAGGCTTCGGGTCGGCTCTCGGGGGTGTTCTGGGTCCCCAGGGAAGGCACCACGAAGGGCTGGCTGCCGAACCACGATGCCTGAGGAGGTGCTGGTGGGCGCTCTCTGCTGGACGCCTGGTTGCCCTCTCTGCTAGAGTTGGCATACAGGTCTGGCAGGAGTACCCGGTGGCCTGGGTGTGGCTGGAAAGTCACCAGCTCGCATAAGAGCCTGAGGTCCAGGCTGGGTCTTGCACAGGTCACCAGGTCTCAGGGGCTGCCTTGCGGTGGCCTTGGCTTGCCCCCACCCCACCGCTGTTACCCAGAGGAGGTGCTCGGTCTTTTACTCAGTGCATGAATTCCATGCTTGCTTTGCTCTGATAACAGCACTTTACCAGGGGTTTTCAGTAAGTGCTGGTGACTTACGGACTTGCCGCCAAAATTCGGGCAGAGCATTGGACCAGAAAGCCTCTGGCCCCGTGCTTTTCCTGGGTGGGTATCTGGCACCATGCTTGCCTCCCGTGGCACATTCCCACACTTTCCCGGTCCCTGTAGAAACAGCTGATGCCTTTGAGGGAGGGATGCTGATTGGATGTGTTTGACCCCGCCGTGCAGGTAGCTGGTTGTGGTGCGTTGTCAGGGCTCAGGAGCGCGGTTCTTGCAGGTGGGGTCCTGCTGCCTCAGTGCTGCCCCTGGTCCTCTTCCGAGTGGCACTCCTCTGTGACGTGGGCCTTTGGCTGATGGTCTGGGTTCTCCTGGGAAGGACCGTCCTGGGGAACCTGTGGGAAGAGGAGAAGGGAGAGGCCATGGGACTCTCACAAGTACTGGAGTGAGTCACTGGGGGAATGGAAGGGTGCAGGACTGATGGAACTTCTCCCTGGGGCCTGTTGCTGAACCTGGGCCTCCCTCTGCGAGGCCTTCCCTTGTCTGCCCCAGGCCTGGCGGAAGATGGCTTGGAGCCGTCTGAGCCATGGTTTTCGTGTTGTCCTTTGTCTCCAGGGTCTGCGATGGTTCTTTGGGGAATGCAGTTTGGTGGGGGGTCAGCCTCTCCCCTGGAGAGACCTATTAGATGGTGAGACTTTGGTGTCCAAGGTCTGGGGACCTGCCTGGACTGTTGGGGTGCACTTGGGACCGCAGCCCGAGCAGAGGGGCCCCGCCCTGCCCTGTGACGTGCTGATCGGGTCCCTGCGTGGCCCCAGCCCCGGCTCCTGCCGCCCGGCGGGTCCCCTGGCTTCAGGGCCTCCCCGTTGTCTGGGTGGGAGCTTCTGTGGCTCGGCCTTCTGAGGTCAGAGGTCAGCCAAGCGTCGGGCTCTGGGTAGCCAGGACTTGGTGCCTTTGCCGCTGGGACTCTGGCTCCCACTCTGTGGCCCCTGAGCTGCTTGGGCTGGGGTCACCCCAGTGGCCGACACTGGAACCTTAGGGCCTCTAGGGGCCATTAGAGTGGGGAGTCTGAGTTCTGTGTCTGCCTTCCAGGGCAAGCCACAAGGCCCGGCGGGGACTGGTGCAGGGTGGCTCTGAAGCTTTGTGGAGCTGAGGCCCAGGGTCAAGTGTTCCTGTTTGCGGGCGCCTGTTCCCTCCACCTGTTGCTGCCTGGCCACCTGCTCTCTGGGGGCAGTCAGCTCGTCGTGATGGGAGCCTGTATGTGATCAGGAAGCTGCTGGAGCTGCCAAGCTCAGAGGCTCCTTCCCAGGGTGGAGCCTGAGTGAGGTTTCTGTGCTCTGTCCCCTCCCATGAGCAGTGGTCAGTGACGGGGGTGGTGCGTGCCACGTGCCCTCCGGGGGGCCACTGTGAGACGTGCCTGTGTGCTGCGGGGCCATGTGCGCCCCTCGGAGGGGTCCCGGCTACAGCCCTGGGGCGGCTGAGGACTTGACGACCGGCCTCTTGGCGGCTCTGCTCTGGGTCTCAGTCCTGTCCTGAGGGTGGAGCTGGGGGCCTGCCTGCTCAGACTCCCCTCACCAGGCCCATCCGTCTTGGCAGCGCGAGATGGACCGCAACCAGGAGCTCCTGACACGCATTCGGCAGCTTCAGGAGCGGGAGGCGGAGGCGGAAGAGAAGATGAAGGAGCAGCTGGAGCGCCACAGGTTGTGCCAGCAGAGCCTGGACGCGGCCAGCAGGAAGCTGCGGGAGAAGGAGGACAGCCTGGCCGAGGCCGGGGAGGTGAGGGGCTGCAGTGGAGGCACTGCTTCTCGGGAAGGTTGGACATGGTCCCACCCCCAGCCTGTAGCTGCAGGCTAGTGTCCCTGGTTGATTCTGCTCTGCCTGCATTTTTGCAGAGGTGTGATCATAGCAAAAATATTAATTTTCCATTTTGTGGTTTTCAGTTAATAAGTTGAATGCTTTTTTAGTCTTTGTAATTATGATTTTTAGTGGTTGATTAATCCATTTTCAGTCACCTTCAAGTGTTCTTTCTCCACACACACATCCTGGTATGGATACATGCTGGGCACATAGCTTCATGCAGGTCCTCTTTTTGTTTCTGTCGAATGATTTTATTTGGACAAACCCCTAGGGGTTTGTGGGATAGTGTTATCTGATCACCATTTACAGGACTCTTTATAGCTTTTGCTACCAGTTGCCATGCTCTGCTAGTAGCCATTGTTGAGGATTCTACTTTCACTGTAACCTTCCCTGTTATAGATGGAAATACTTGTGGTTCCCCCCCCCCCCCCCCCCCCGCCCCCGCCCAAGAAGATGTAAGTAGGTTCCTCTGGATTTCCATGTCTTTGGTTATTAGCATCTGAGAATCTCTGTGGAGCCAGAACGTGGGTGAACTGTGGTCCTGTCTCCACCAGCTGAGGCTGTGTGCATTTTAGAAACGGGGCCCGAACGCTGCTGCAGGCGCAGGTTGGACTCCTGACCTTTCCTGTCCCTTCCCTGAGCTGCTCAAGTTCACGGGTGCCGTGAGGAAACGGATGAAGCGCTGCCGGGGGGGAGCCTGGGGATCATTCTGTCTCTGTGTAGTTTTCTTTTCTTGATAGATCTTGGGAGCGGGCTCCAGGTTATTTTTGCCTTGGCAACACTGGAGAGCCTGTTAAGGTTGCTCCTACATCTGTCCTCTGATGTGGGTGTTGGCAGGAGGGGTGCCGTGAGCGGCCTCAGGACAAGCCCCCCTCCTGCCCTGGTGTGTGCCTGCCTGTGCCCCACTGCAGGCTGCCCCGGAGGCGCGGGCGGGTGTGTCCTGCACAGTCTCATGAAGGGCAGAGGTTGCAGAGCGGACAGTGGTGGGCCCTGGCAGGGCAAAGGTGGTGGTGAGTTGGGACGGAGTCCTGCTGTTTTCCTTACTTTTCACTCCCTTCGAGAATCCCCCCCAGTCTGGATCCAGGGCTGTAAATCCCATGCCCACCCTGCTGGACGACAGTGTTTTCTTGTCATGGTGCCCTGGTTTAGGCGCTTGCACTCTGAGGTCATCTTGCTGACGGCTGGGCTTCCCCACAGCTTTGTCCTCCGTGGGGCGGGTGTCTGATTGCAGTATTCAGCACAGCGCCTGTCTGTTTAATTCAGGAAGAGTTATCAAAGGCTGTGTTTATTGTTACATAGTTTTAGTACGTTCATTTTTCTTTGAGTCTCAGGTTGATTGTTGTAATAAAGGGAATCGTGCAGGATGTTAAGAGGGAAGGGCCCGGAGCCCCCGCCCGCTGCGGTCAGCCTCTCCAGGGCCTGTGGGGGGCCGCGTGGGGGCACTTACACTGCCCTGGGCTGGGCAGGTGAGGGGTGCTGTGGCCGCCGCGTTTACACGGGGCGCCCCATGCAGGTGTTGCTCACGTGGTGAGCTCGCCGGTCCGTCCTCTTGCCCTCGGCCTGTAGGTTGCTGTCTGGCTCTCCGGCTGATGTTTCCTCTTGTCCACTTAGAGTGGCGCGCTTGCGGGCTGGCTTTCTTGTTGGAGGTGTGGTCTCTTGCCCTGGGACAGCCACAGTGGAGCCCCATCACCAGAAGGTTGTCTGGGGAGGCTGCGGTTTGCACCTGTGTCCGCCCGGTGGGCTCGCCGGCCCGGGGCTGGGCCGTGGGCTGGCCCACCCCTGCCTTCCTCAGCGACCGCGTCTGGCCTTTGCATGCGGCAGGCTCTGCGGCACTTGGGCCACTCCGGTCCGTTTTAAGGACAGCCTCCGCTCCCACTCCTGCGTTCTTGGCGGGCACCTGGCTGGTTCACAGGTAGCATCTCCTGCAGAGCTGGGATGGGGCAGTTGGAGAAGGAATCCAGGCTGAGAGACAGAGCAGGTGTGGAGGGAGAGCCGTGGGGAGCTGCTGAGGACTGGGGGCTGTGTGCACACAGCGGGAGGGATGACGGGGGGTGCGGGGCCGCCCGGCTGCGGTCTGGGCCTGTCCTGGCCAGCAGTGTCCTCACTCCTGAGGCTGTCTGTCATCGAGGCTCGACTCGAGGGGCGGTCACAGGCTCTGAAGGAGGAGCCGGCTCGGTCCTTGCCCTCAGGAGCGGGCTGGATGGGAGCCGGCTCTCGGGAGAGCATTGGCCCCGAGTTTCTATGTGAGAGGCTCCCCTCCATGCCTGTGCCAGAGACCCGGGTGAGTGGCTTGCATCTCGCTTTCAGACCATCACCGCATTAAAGGGGAGGCTCTCAGACCTGCAGTGGAGCGTGATGAACCAGGAGGTGCAGGTGAAACGCCTGGAGTCTGAGAAGCAGGAGCTGAAGGAGCAGCTGGACCTGCAGCACCAGTGAGTGGGGGCGGGCAGGGCTGCCAACACCCAGGGCAGGCGTCTCTGCCGCCGTGCCAGGCGAGCCTGGCCGTCTGTCCTCCGAGGCCGTCGGCCTGGGGCCTGCTGGGGCACGCACTGAACTGGACATCCACTTGTTCCCCATGTACAAGACCCAGGCTCGCTGTCCTGTGTGCCCTCGTGGCCTGAGCACCCAGTGCCCACGAACGTCATGTGCACTGAAGCTCGGCGGGCCCGTGAACGCCCCGCACGCGCTGTCCTGAGACCTTGAAGCCAGGACTGTAAGTGCCGGAACAGAACAGTGTTTGACATGTTCCAGGAACAAGAAGTGGGAACAGTCCTTTCTTCCCTCTTCTCTGGGGGGGTGCCTGCTTGGCAGGAGTTTCCAGAGAAGGTATTAGGTTTGAGCTGCGTTTTGAAGGCTGTGTGGGACATGCCTGGGGTTGGGGGGGCGTGAGTGGCAAAGGACGTTTTGGGGGAGGGAGCCTTCTGCTCACAGGCACGGCAGTGTGGTCGTGGTCGCGCTCGCCTGGAGGTGCGGTGGAGACACGCTCTCCTGCGGCTGGTGGCCTCTGCCTTATCAGGTGTTGTCTTGGAGGTCTGGCCACTTGGTGGGATGTGGGGGTGCAGTCCTAAGTGGGTCCTGGGCTTTGGCTGTTCCTGGGCCCACAGCAGCTTGTGTTGAGAGAACTATGGAGAGAAACGAGAACCTTTTCTGTGAGGAAGAGAACTCGCAGGTGGTCTGGACTTAACCACCTGCCCTGAGACTCAGGCCACAGAGGCCCGAGTCTCCTTGCATCAGGGAGTGTGTGGGAGTGTGTGTTCATTTGTGTATGAGTGTGTGCGTGTTTCTGCTGGAGAGCTTTGAGAGTGAGGGCAGTTGCTGGCTTTACCACCTGCCCGTTTTCACATGTGTTCTACTCTTCTCTCAACAGGAAATGGCAGGAAGCTAACCAGAAGGTCCAGGAGCTCCAGGCCAGCCAAGAAGGGCTGGCAGACCAGGGGCAGAGGATTAAGGTGAGAGGCTTGTGTCTGGCGGGCCTCACGGTGCTGGCTTGGCCTCCTGTGACCCGCGGGGCGTGCTCAGCAGCATCCGGGGAGGTTAGCCGCCTGTGTCTGCCGCAGCTGGTCACAACTGCTGGTCACCTCCTTGTGCCCCAGGCCCCAAGCCAGGTGCTGGGGTACGACAGGAAGCAGGAGGCATGTGCTGCTCCCAGGAAGCTCACACTCTTTGCGTGAAATCAGTCAAGCACACAGAGTGGAAAGTCAGCATGCAGTACTTCCAGTGCCGGGACTGCTGTGACGACCGCGCAGAACTGTGGGGAGAGCAGACTGCCTGGGGTGGCACGGCCCCCTCAGGCGGACTCTGAAGTTCCGGCTGTGCTGCCTCACTGCCGGAGGGCCTGGGGGAGCCGGGGACACCCGCTCCCTGTGACGCCACGTGCTGCCCCCAGAGCCACGTTCCCTCTCGCCGTGTGCTGGCCCCAGGCCGCCCCCAGCTGCAGCTCGTCAGGGCCAGGCCTCCGGGGCTCTCGCCTCGGTCTTCATGTGCTGTCCTCAGTGGCTACAGTGCCTGTCCACCTCCCCTCCTGGTCCGCACTGCTTCCTGCCACCGGCTCTTCCTGCTCCGTCTGCCCACCCCTCGGCAGCCCCTCAGTACTGCCCTGCCGCTGGGCTGGCGTCTGTCTTTCCCTGCAGGGACCTTGTCTCCTCTGGGCCACTACTCTCACTGCTTGACCCAGTGCCTGGCCCCTGAGTGTTGGCTGAGCGACTGCCTGGTTTAGCCCTGGGCCCGTGTTCTTAACCTGCTCTGTGACTTGTCCTGGAGTCTCACCGGCATCCCCACGCGTCCCCGGGGACTCCATGCAGGAAGGAAAGGCCTCACTGTGCAAGGACTCGGTCATCACGCTGCACACGGGGCCAGCAGTCGGAGCCCCGCGGACGGGCAGGCGTCTCTCCTCGGAGGCTTCGCTGCGTCTCCTCGTGCTGTGTGTGCTGGGCTCCCGCCCCACGGGCAGCTCTGCACGTGACTCGCGGGGCTGGGGCCCCCGAGGCTGTCAAGGGCCTGGGAGCGCGTGGCGTCTGACCGTCTCCCTCCTCTCTGTCTCCTACCTCGATCAGGATTTGGAGCAAAAGCTGTCCCTGCAGGAGCAGGACGCCGTGATCGTGAAGAACATGAGGTCTGAGCTGGTGCGGCTGCCGACGATGGAGAGGGAGCTGCGGCAGCTGCGGGAAGAGAACGCCTGCCTGCGGTGAGGGGCTGGGGTGTGTGTGTGCACGCGTGTGTGTGCACATGTGTGTGTCTGCATGCATGTGCGTGCATACGTGTGTGTGCATGGAGAACGCCTGCCTGTAGCGAGGGACCGGGGTGTGTCTGTGCATGTGTGTGTCTGCATGCGTGTGTGAGTGCATGCGTGCGCACATGTCTGCATGTGTATGCGTGTGCACATACGTGTGCCTGCATGCATGCGCATGCACGTGTGTGCATGGAGAACGCCTGCCTGCGGTGAGGGGCCGTGTGTGTGTGTGTGCGCACACGTGTGTGTCTGCATGCGTGCGCGCACATGCATGTGTGTGCATGGAGAACGTCTGCCTGCAGTGAGGGGCCAGGGGTGTGTGTGCGCGTGTGCGTGTGTGTGTGAACATCTGCCTGTGGTGAGGGGCTGGGAACGTGTGTCTGTGTCTATGTGTGTGCGTGGAGAACGCCTGCCTGCAGTGAGGGGCCGGGTGTGTGTGTGCATGCGTGTGTGTGTGGAGAACGCCTGCCTGTGGTGAGGGGCCAGGATGTGTGCCTGTGTGTGCACACACATATGTACACACGTGTGCACACACATGGGTGCACAGCCTTCTGGGGTCAGGGCCTCTGCACCCATCCCTGGGGTGTGTGGCTGTTTGAATGACTCTGCTTCTGACTCTGCCAGGGAGACGCGGGACACCAATGGGCTGCTGCGGGAGGAGCTGGAAGGGCTGCAGCGCAGGCTGGGGCGGCAGGAGAAGATGCAGGAGACGCTGGTGGACCTCGAGCTGGAGAAGGAGGTGAGCCAGCCGGCCTCTGGGGTCCTCCAGTTGCCAAGGGGACCCTACATCCCAGCTGATCTGCTAGAATGGCGGCTGTTGGGCTCGTATGGTGGGTGGAATGGTGGTCCCTGAAGTCAGCCCCGTCCTGGCCCCCAGAACTATGGAGAAAGGGGACCTCTGGGTGCTGACCACTAGCCTGCGGTAGGAGGCGCCCCTGGGGCTCCTGCTGGCCCCCGGGGGGACCAGTGTGCTCTCAGGTCCTGGCGGGTGCAGGAGCGGGTAGAGGAGCGCAGAGCCGTGTGGAGCGAGGAGGACTTGGCGTGCTGCTCTTGGTGGCGTTGAAGATGGAGGGGCCGTGAGTCAGGGAACTTGGGGCCTTCTAGAAGCTGGAGTGTCCTGTGGAGCGTGATCCTCTGATCCCTGGATCTAGCCCAGGGAGGTCCTCACTGGACTGCTGACCTGTGGGGCTCAGGACAGTAAATGTGTGTCCTCAGCTACTAAGTGTGTGGTGGTTGGTTTCAGTAGCCCTTGGAATATTCAACCAGCTGTTGAGGAGAGGAGAGGACTCTCTGATGCCTGGGACAGACATTGTTCCCCGACAGAAGGAGCAGACTCCTGTGCTGTGATTCCTCTCCCCTGTCTGCTACTGGGACTCACTGCGGGCATTCTGTGGGACGTTGTGGAGATGGCCGTGCACATTGGTGCCAAAGCACCCGAGTTCTCCTGGGCAGACAGACCAGTGCGGGGCCTCCAGGCCCAGGGTCCTCTGTCCTTCCACACTGGGTACCCGTGGTCACACTCCGTCACCTCCCTTTCTGGCTTGCCTGGCATAAGCCCTGGCACCCCTTCTCATGACTTCCAGTCTGGTCGGCCTACCTCCAGCAGTTCCCACCAGGGGCATCCTGGGGCCAGAGCCCACATCCTCTCAGACACGTGCTTATATGGAAGCTCAGCTGGAAGAAGCAGTTCTGGAGACAGGTAGTCTTACTTTGATGTAGGTTATTTTAAAGTTGGTTGAGCCCCTTTGTAGGGAATCACCCTGCCTGGTTTCAGACCCTCCCGTGTGGGTTCGCTGGCCGTGTGACCCCGGCAGTTACTTACCTTCTCTGTCGCCCTGTGTGACGAGGAGCAAGTGTCTCCCTGTAGGGTTGTGAGGGTTGATGAGTTCACATGAAGTGCTTGAACAGTGGTAAGTGTTGACTGAGCGTCAGCTGTCCTCACAGGCTCGTTAACCAGGCTCGTGCCCAGCACGTGAGAGCGCTCAGGGAGGGCTCCAGCGGCTGCGTGAGCGCGTGGAGCGGCACCGTGGAGCCTGGGGGAGCCCGGTGGAGGCAGGCGGCCTGGAGAGGGAGCGAGGCTGCGACATGCGGGTCAGTGTGCCGCCGCTGTGAGGATGCAGGCTTGAGACCTCACGTTCAGGCCGAGGGGGCGCGTCCTCCTGTTCTTCCCAGCAGCCATGGCCCCAGCCATGGCCCCAGCCATGAAGAATTGATGCTTTTGAACTGTGGTGTTGGAGAAGACTCTTGAGAGTCCCTTAGACTGCAAGGAAATCCAAGCAGTCCATCCTAAAGGAAATCAGTCCTGAGTATTTGTTGAAAGAACTGATGCTGAAGCTGAAACTCCAGTACTTTGGCCACCTGATGCAAAGAGCTGACTCACTGGAAGAGACCCTGATGCTGAGAAAGATTGAGGGCAGGAGGAGAAGGGGATGACAGAGGATGAGATGGTTGGATGGCATCACCGACTTAATGGACATGAATTTGAGTAAGCTTCAGGAGTTGGTGATGGGAAGCCTGGTGTGCTACAGTCTGTGGGGTTGCAAAGAGTCGGGGACGACTGAGCGACTGAACTGAACTGATGGCCCCAGCCTGCTCTGTGTGTGTGTTTTGGGGGCAGGATTGAGGCTGAGCATCCTGAGGAGCACCAGAAGGACAGAGGAGGCGGTGGGGGCCGGGGTCTGCTTCCTGGGGCACAGGCTGTCACTGCAGGACGGTCTGTGAGGCGCTCTCGGCGCCTCAGCCCTAGCCCGCAGTCTCAGCCCGCAGTCCTAGCCTGCCGGGAGCCTCCCCAGTTACGGGCCAGTGAGAGCAAAGTGCTGAGCACTCAGTGTGGCTTCAGCAGTTGGGAGGCCGCCTGGGAGCACGTCGTGTTTTGGAGATGGGGGCAGGTGGTTGTGGAGGCCTGGGGCCGTGATGTCACCGTGACCGTCAGTTTCCTGTGACGCTGTCCTGTCTGGGTCGCGTGTGCGTGGTGGGGAGAGGGTGGTGTGCTGTGGGGGGACGGCAGGCCTGTGCGCCCCTGGGTGGAGGTGCTGGCACAGAGCTCTGAGGGGTCTCCCTCCCTGTCTTTTCAGAGGCTCTTGACGAAGCTGCAGAGCTGGGAGAGGCTGGACCAGGCCACCGGCTTGAGCATCAGGTAGGCGGAGGGTGCCAGAGCTTCGATCACTGCCTTCTGTCTTCACGGGCAGCACCCTTGGCGAGCAAGCCTGCACCCCAGGTACCTCTGGCAGAGGTCCTGCCTGCGGCTGCTGAGGCTCAGAGGGATGGAGCTGGGCAACTCTCCCTGCCGAGGATGCTCTTGAGGGCCAGCACCTGCTGGCCCAGCAGTGTTGGCCTTTCTGAAAGGACTGTGTTTGTTTTTACTGAGGAAGTAGTTGTTTTGTTGAGAAGTAATTTCTTTTAGGTGGTTGTAGCAATTGAAACACACTGAGTCTTTAGGGGTGGAACAGGAAAGCGGTAACAGTGGGTTGTTTGCCGTCAGGCCTCTGCAGCAGCCTTAGCGAGTCTGTCGCGCTGACCCCACAGGTGAGCCGTGGCCGGGGCTGCTGGATGCCAAGGGCTGGCTCTTGGCGGGCGTCTTCCCACGCCCTGCTGCCTGGCCTGCTGGGGCCCCCATGCCCCTTCTGGGGTTGCTCTGCCGCTGGCCCTCAGGCCCTGGGCCCCGTCTCGGCCCACACAGACTGACTCTGCGCCAGGCGCAGGGCTGGGAGGTTGATGGTTTGGGATCAGTTCTTGGCTCCCGGGTCCTGCGGTGGTTAAGGAGCCTTCTGTTTGTTTGCTTGTGTGAGCTGAAGACGGGTTCTTTTCTCTGCCTCTCCTGTTGCTCTTGGAAACTGAGCCAAGACTGCGAGGGGCTGTCCTGTAGTCACACCCTCTGACTGCTGCTCCGGGACCTGCCAGTTCCATCGCGCTGCAGGGTCCAGGTGCTTGTCACTTGGAAATGCCCTGTTTCTTCTCTCTGCCTCGCTGGGTCTCAGAGGACAGGCCAGGCTGTGGCTCCCTCCGGACCTCCACCTGCAGAGCCAGGCTCATGTGGGCTGGCCCAGTGGGGCCTCTTGTCTGCAATTTCTCCTGTTCTCTGGGCTCGTGAGCTTCCCGCCTGCTCCCAGGGAGGCTCTCATCAGAGGAGGAAGCTCGTGGCTGCTTTCTTGTGCCCTCTCCTGCCTGTGATACCAGCTGCTGGGTTTGAGCTCCTGACCCTGTTAAACTGTCTAGCCATCTGTCTGACCCCATGTGGGGTCTCTTATGCCTTTGTTTTCACATCTGTAAATGGAAGAGTTTTCTGGAATGTGGGCTTCTCACCACAGGGTCATGCTCTTGAGAATCTGACAAAACTTGTCATCCCCCCTCAACAGCACAGATTTGAGTGGGTGTGTGGACGTGAGACTCCGCAGACCAGCCCGGGGACCCCGTCTGCGGCGCGGTCCGCTGGCTCTGGTGGGCGGTTGACGCTGGAGCCCAGCAGCCGTGCTGGCAGCCGTTTGAGGGCCTGGGAGGCATCTGGGTCTTCAGGTCACAGCACAGGCACAGTCCGCTGCTTTGGGGCCTGCCATGACCCCGGGCTCTGGCCGCTGCCCAGGCTCCTTGGGCTTCTGAGAGCTGCCACCACTAGGTGGCACCGCCCCCTGTGATCCTGGCTCCCTGCGCCCTTGGCACCTGCTGCCTGCGGCTCCACTGGCCTGCGCTCTGCCAGCCTGGGCCGGCTGCTGAGACCAGGGCCTGCGGCCTGTCAGCTCTCGCCTGCCTTTGGGTGGCCAGGCGGCCACTGCGGACCGTCCCGCAGCCACGCTGCTGTCAGCGCGCCGCCTGGAGCCCGAGCTCCTGCTGCTTTAGGCCGAGCGTCCTCCCCGTGGGCTCTCCTCTGGACGGCTGTGCTTCTCTCAGGTTCTCAGCGGCCTCGCGGAGGTTAGGAACGGCGAAGAGTCCACCCAGCATGACACTGGCCACCCTCTTCCTGTTTTGAGATTTGTTCAATCCCGAGGACCCAGAGATAACAGCTGGGAGGGGTAGAGTGGGCTGGTGGGCCCGCCGGTGCAAACCTGTTGGGAAGCCTGTCGAGCTGAGTGTCCTTATCCGCCAGACAAGCTCGTCCACTCTTGGCCTTGTCTGACCCTCGTCTCCAGCACACGGGTCATGTGAGCTGGGGGCAGGTTGGCCTCAGGACTTGGAGGGTGTGAGGGAATGCCGTGCATGGGGCGGTGGGGCCTGTGCGCTGGGGGTGCCGGGGTGAGGAGGGCGGTGTCCTTGTCCCAGGGCCTTGCGGGTTGGCCAGAGGGAGTGAAGGCGCTGAAGGTCTGCGAGGCGCTGAGCCTCTTTGCTCAGCAGTCTGGGCTGGCCGGTGATTTGAAGGTGCTGAACGGGGACACCCTGTGAAGTGTCTGTGACACACTCAGGGATTCATTTAACAAGCGGTGTTTAAGGGATCCATGTGCTGGAATCTAAGAAGCGGCTGAGAGAACGCAAACTGGTCACAGTGTAGGTCAGTGCAGGCAGATACCGTCTTACTCAGTATTGTGGAGGGATTCATAGGTTCCGCGGAATCCCAGTCAGCCCCAGGAGGCTTTTCTGGGAGAAATTGACAAGCTGATTCTAAAATTTCTCTGGAAATGGAGAGGACCTGGACTGGCTGTCAGGCTTTGGAAGAAGAATGTGTCAGAGGGCCTCCAGAGGCAGGCTGCAAGCTCCCTGTGAGCAGCGTTAATCAGGAAGGGTGGTCCTAGTGTGGAGTAAATCAGTGGGGCAGAATAGAATGCTCAGGAATAGTCTAAAAACTCAGAGTCAGTTGATTTCAGTCAAAGGTGACGAGGTAATTCAGCGGGAGGGTCTTTCAGCAGACGCTGCTGGGACAGCAGGGAGTCCCCACGTAGATGGGCGCCTCAGATGTCCGCAGGATAGTTCAGCGGGGCACTGACTTAAGGGCGAAAACACGCTCCTGGAACGGGGGTTTGGTAAAGAGTTCTTAGGACACAAGAAGCAAGACATACATGGAAAAAAATTGGTAAGTTAGACTTCATCAAAATTAAAAACTTTTGCTTTCAAAAAACACTGTTAAGAAAAAAATAAGGCAAAACGTGGAGTGTGGGAAAATGTTTGCGATATGTGTGTCTGACTGAGGACTTTTATCCAAAATGCAGAGTGAAATTGTTTGAAATTGATAAGATAACCAGATTTTAAAGAATGGGTGAAAGGCTTTGAACAGATAACCTTGAGAAGATGTGTGGTGAATAAAGACATGAAATCTGCTCGATGTCGTTAGCACAGAGCGCAAGTTCAGGTCCCAGCGAAAGCCCGCTCCCAGCCTGGGGACGGTGTGGCGCAGCGGGCGCCTGCCTGTCCTGGAGTCGGGAGTGGACGGGGTGCTGTGTAAAGCCTTCATTCTGGGAGCGAGCCCATTCCTTGAGTCTGTGTGAGGCCCACGGGCAGCTGGGAGCAGCCCAGGCTCTCAGTTTCTCTGGGTCCTGGGGACTTGGAGCCAGTGCTGCAGGAGTGTCGCCGTGAAGCCAGGTATGGGCTGCAGAAGGTCAGGTAGCTTCATGTAAACGCCAGAGGAGGCAGGTGGACGTGGTCTTCACCCTCCCCCCACCTCACCTCCTCCAGGCAGCCCTCCAGGCTTGCCCTGTGTGACTGCCTGGCGCCAGCACCTGGTGCTCTAGTTGTGCCCAGGGCTGCCGTTCTCGGAGCAGGATTGAGGGCTGCCCCCAGGGCAGTGCAGCTGGGTGATACGGCTCTCACCCTCGTCTGTTTTTCTGGGCAAAAGCTGGTAAATTCCTATGCGATTTTCTAGAAATGCTGTGTGTATATATGAGCTTATTTTTCCTCCAGTTTTATTTCAATATCACCAACAAACAGCACCATACAAGTTTAAGGCGTGCAGCATAATGGTTGGGCTTATCCTTCTCATGGAATGATTACCACGGTGAGTTTAGTGGGTGCAGAATGTAAAAAATAGGGGAGAAAATGTTTCCTTTGTCATATAAGCTCTTTCTGTATTCCCTGCTCCGCTCCCAAGAGGTGCTCACTCTGTACCGTCACCCTGCAGGCTTGCTTTTTTTCACTTAATATCTGACAGTATTTGTGCGCCCACACAGATGGCCCTCTGAATTGTCGGGATCTCCGCGGTGTCCGTGGTGTGGGCGGATTCTGATGGGCCTGGTTCCCCTGCTGATGGCCATCAGGTTGTCTCCAGTGGGGTTATTTTCCCCACCAGTAAGCAGTGTATTTTGGTTGGACAAATTCTTAGCAGTAGTTTTTTACCCTAAAAGACACATGTGTTTGGCCGAATTCCCCTCCGAGCGTGTACCTGACCTTTCTGTCACAGCGTGAGAGCGTCGTTGGTCACTCGGGGCCGCGTGTGTTCAAAGGTTCTGACGGAGATGGAGAGTGGAGGCACAGTGGAGGGGAGCAGGAGTGCAGCGGCCGGGCTTTTAGAAGCATCTTAGCCGCTCCTCTCGTGGGGGATCCTCACTGAACAGGCGCGGAACGCCTGTGAGCCCCTGTGCCGCCAGACCTCTCCTTTCACAGAGGAAACAGCTTGCTTGTGGCTCCGTCTGCACCCTTTTGTGCCCGAGTCTGGCCCGGTTTCAGTCAGGCTGGGCGGGCACAGTACCTGCCAGTGTGAGCGCAGGTGTGATGGGGTGGGGGGCACGGGGGATGCTGGCACCAGGGACACAGAAGGCTGGGCGGGCTTGTTGGCTCTGAAGCCTGGCAGCTGCGGCCCCGAAACTGCTGACCCATCATCTGGAGCGAGGCTGGGAGCTGACGAGTGCTGAGCTGGACGTTTCCCAGAAGCATTTGTAGGCTGGCCAGGTGACAAGGCCTGGGCACCGTCCCCCTGATGTGTGAGGCCAATTAGGAGGACGGCACGGGGCGTGCATAATCTCCCCCTGAGAACGGATCCGATTGGCCAGCTTGGACACTTATTGCCCTGGTGACTCTGTTCCTGACCTCTGATTGCCTGGTGCTGGGCTGGCCAATACAGGAAGTGCTGTGGGCGCTGGGGGGTGGCTGAACTGTCGGCTGTCTTGGTTGCTCTAATTGCTCTTGGTGTGGCTTTCTTTAGAAGTTGGAGAGAAGATGGAAAGAGAAAGCTTAGGCCTTCTGGGTGCTTGTGAGCTGGGCCCCTTCTGGTCTTGCAAGCTGATGCCTCCATAGTCTCTCCCGAGTTCCTATTTATTCTTGGTTCATTCATTCTCTCACGCGTTCCCAACTGTTCTCAAGAATCCTAGTCTGCAGAGGGCGTTGAACCACATTTGATTCGCCCTCAGGCCTGTGCATCTGTGAGGTGTTAGCTCCCAGGCCCTTGCAGCCCCAGAGCTATGGCCTTTCTCCCTGAGAGGGTGCGAGCAGAGGCCGGGGGCTTCAGAACCGATCCCAGAGCCTCACCTGGCTGTGGAGGCTGACAGCAGCTGTTCCCGTGAGTTTACTCACTGGGGGTGGCTGAGTTCTCAGCCTCTGTCAGCCTTGGAAGTTGAGTTTTCTGTGCTGGTCGTCCCCAGGCTTCAGACTTGTGACCCAGGAGCCTCTGCCTTTGAAGCCTCGGTGCCCAGATCGGCAGCGCGTTTGGTGAACGTTTGGTGATGAGTGCTGACATCGCGACAGCCTCGTCCGGCAGCTCCGCGGCTTGCTATGACTTGGGTGGGGCGTCCTTTGGTGCTTGGCCGCTGTGGCAGAGCCCTGGCGCTGTGCGCTGCGCGCCCGACGGGGCCCGGAGAACAAGTGTAGCAGAGAGCGTCCTGACAGCGCTCACCCTCTCAGCTGCAGCCCGGGGGGGCCTCCTGCTCCCTGCTGGGGCCTTCACATGTGAGTTGGCAGCGTCGTGGCCCAGCGTCTGCCTGCCGGACTTGTGCAGCAAGGTGTGGACAGACCCTGACAGGTCGCTCAGCCCCAGCGGGAAGAGAAGCTGCTCTGTTCCCGTGGGGTCTGGGCCAGCCGGGAAGCTCTGATGGAGACCCAGCCGGGCACGGCCCCATCTCCCCGGCTCTGGGCTGTGCCGAGTCGCAGGGAATGTGGGAGAGGAGCGCTCTCCAGAGGCAGCTCTTCCTGGCTCTTCTGGGGGGTCGTCCCTGTGTGTGCTCCCCCAGGCTGAGCAGCAGCCTTGCTCGGGGAAGCAAGCGGACCTGTGCTTCTCTGCCTCTCACTTGGCTCTTGACGCGCTCCGGGGGCTTTTCTCCCGTCTTTGCAGACACGGCTCTTCTCCTTCTGTGCCTCCTTTTAGATTCGTGTGAAGCGATGGTCTAAAGCCGGGCAGTAAACGGGTTTAGACCGGGTCAGGCTGTGCTGGGCTCCCAGGAACCTGCTCTGGGGGGAAACGGAGGCAGCTGAGGTGTCCCGGGGGCTCGGACCTGGCAGAGGCTTGCTGAGGGCCAGTCACACCCGAGGGCTTCCTGGGGCTGCGGGAGGACCCATCCCCCCGCCATGGGAACCAAGGTCCCTGGGCAGAGTGGGGGTATCCTGAGAGGACAGAACGTGAGGAGGGGCTGGGGGCTGCACACTCCCTCTGGAGCATCCCCGAGGGCCTGCCCGCCTTAGAAAGCCACCTTCGCGAGGCCTGTGTCTCGGGGCGGGGCGGGGCGCGTCTAGGAACAGTGAGAGGTGTTTCAGTTGGCATGTGCACCTGGGCTTTCCCCGAGAACCTTGGCTGCCAGCTCTGAGTGAGGACAGGCCTGTGCAGTCATCCGGGGCCTCCTGGGGGTCAGCTGCAGGCAGCCACGTGCCCCGTCGACCTCTCCCACGGCCGCTGTTGTTTGTGTCAGAAGCTGGAAGTCTCCTCCCGTGCAGCTCTGCCTCAGGCCCGGGTTCAGGGTCAGGCAGTGCCCAGCCTTCTCCGCCTGGAGCCTGGCGCCCCCTTCCCATGGGTGGCTGGCCGCCTGGGGACCTGGCTCGGATTCTTCAAGACCAGCTGGAGGCCAGGGATGGGCTCTAGGAGTGGTCTGGCCTTTGTCAGTGGTGAGGGATCCAGGTGGTGGCTCTTGGGCCCCTGAACCAGGCAGGCTTTGAGGCAGGGCCCTTGCTCCTGAGTTGCATGCAGAGAACAGGTTCACAACCGTAGAAGGGAAGTGACATGATGGTTTAAACAAGAGGCCCCTGAGCCCAGGGCTGCTGGGGGGCCGCTGATGGACCTGCGCCCTGACTCTTCTCCAGCGCTGCCTCCTCCTGTCCTCCGCAGTCCTGCAGGCTCCTGAGCTCCACGTCGTCAGGAGTCCTGTTCTCGTTCCAGCTGAGACCGCACATGGAGCTGGGACACACCACCTGGGCCCCACCGGGGGGTGGATGGCATCCGGCCAGTTCTGCATGTGCTGGGTGCTGGGCCCACTGTGTGCCAGTCTCAGCAGCACATAGGCTCTGGCTGTTGCCTTGGGTGAAGTCTCTGAGGGGATGTGTCCCTTGGCGATGGGAGTGTCCTGAGGATGAGGAGGGTGGTGGTGCGACAGGAAGTGTCCCGGGCGCGGGCGGCGGCGGAACCAGTGCGGGAGTCGGGGGTGGAGACGGGTAGCACCCTCTGGAGTTGCAGTCGATGCCCCAAGTCTCCCGGTGGCGGGACCACAAGGTCCTTCCCTGGCCTGTCTTGGGTGTGCCTGGGCGGTGGGTGGTGGTTGTCCTGAGTGGGCGGCCCTCCCTGGGGACCCTCGGCCCCGGGCAGGGCTCTGGTCCCTGGCTCCCTCTGCCCGTGTGTCTTGGGGGTTTGGTGCTGTGGGGGATGTGTCTCTCTGTCCACTTTGGGGGGACCCCTGCTCTAAGGTCCTTTGTGTTTCTGGGCCTGTCAGGCACGTCCTGTGTCGGCCCCTCTCCTGGCCCGGGCTGGCCCTTGGGCTGACCGTCTGTCCTCATGTCTCCGTCCCAGGGAGCTGGGGCGCGGCGGCCTGGGGGCAGTGGGCAGCCCCCCTGGGTGCCGCGGGCTGTGCTGTGATGGGCGCACGCCTGTAGGGGACGTGGAGCCTTGCTCCTCACGGCGTTGTGACCGGGTCATCCGAGAAGGAACGGCCGTGTCTTCCTTCCCTTCTTGGCCCCTGAGACGGTCACCAGTGAGGCAGCCCCAGGCAGGATGCCGGGCAGCCCCTCGGCTTGGGGGACCGAGAGGGAGACTGGCTCTCTTGCCCAGCTCGTGGGCCGCCTAGGGCTGACTGTCTGCAGGCTGTGGCACGGTGTCCTCTGGGGGAGCTGGGCTCTCGCCCTGGGACTGTGCCTGGGCTCCTGCTCTAGGGTCTGGCAGGAGGTGGCTGCCGAGCGCAGGTGGCAGGGCGTTTGTCCCGGGGGCCGTCCCTGGCGCGGGCTGGGGGCTGCGGCCCACGGTTTGTGTCCAGACCCCAGACTCCGAGCGTCGCCCCCGCTGCGGACCTCGGTGCTGCGGTGTGCCTTCAGAAGGCGTTTCTGGGTTGTGCTCTTGGGGATACTGAATGTTTGAGGGTGCAGGGTGGCCAGCTCCTGGTCTGGGCCTCAGGGCCTGAGAGCAGGCTGTCACTCAGGCAGCGATGGGGCTCGCCTGGAGGGCGGGCCTGGCCGTCAGACGGTGGAGCGCTCAGCTGCCTGGTGGGGGGTGCTCTGAGGAGAGAGCAGCAGGCCCCGCTGTCCTGGCACAGACCCCGGCGCCCCCTGGGGCTCGGGGGAAGAGGGCACAGATGTGCCTGGCAGGCTTCCTTCCTGTTCCGTCTTCACCCTGACTGGGAGCAGAAGACGCCAGAGAGACTTGGGAGATACCATCCCCTCCTCACTTGGCTCATGTGGAGCCGCGTGGAGAGCAGTCACTCTCCTGTGGGGCGTCTTCCCTCTCCAGCCTGACAGAGGACTCAGGTCGGCTGCATGAACGCGCAGAGGTGTTCCTGTGTGCAGACCCGTCAGTAGAGGCTGAGATCGGCAGGAGGGTGGGACGCGTCCGAGCGATGCCTGGGTCCCGCCACCCGCCCCAGGTGGCTGCTTGGTGGCCTGGGGCCCCTGGCGGTGCCTGGGAGGTTCTCCATGACCTCGTGTCCGGGGATGGGACGCTCAGCGTGTGCTCATGCTGGCGCCCTCACTGGTGCGTGCTGACCCCCGGCCTCACGGCGGCCGTGACCGCAGGTGCTGGGGCCTCTGCGTGTCCTGAGTGCAGCCTACCACATGGAGGCCGTCGGGGCGAGAGGGGCCCAGGGCACTGGGCTGAGCTGAGTCGGGTGGGGCTGGCTTTCAGCTGGTCCTCTCTCACGAGGCTTCATCTGAGACGTGCGCAGGGGAGCGACGCCAGTGGAGGAAGGCAGGCTGCTGGCAGTTTAGAGTTGTTCCCGGACACGCAGAACTGATCTCAAGCCTGGAAAACACCCCACAGAAAACGAGAACTCCCAGCCTGGAGCTGCTGGAGCTGACGTTGCGGGTTGTCTGGGAGGGGACGGGGGCACCTGCTAGGGAGGTGGGACGTCATGCGTCCCTGGTGGGGCCAGCGTCCTGTCGGTGGGGGGGGTGTTCAGGGCAAGTTCTGAGGCGAAACGTACGCTGCAAAGCAGGTGAGCGGAAATGAGGTTGGGGCGGAGGGTCGAACGAAACCAGGCGGCAGGACCTGGGTGGCCCCGGGGGGTTGTCACACTGCCAGGTGGGCCCTGGACGGGTTTGGAGGTTTCTCCAATAAAAGTTGTTGGAAGTTGCTGTCAACTTCTTTCTTTCACCCTGCCCTGACCTCCCCGCCCCTGCAGTTTGATGAGCAGACCTTGACGCATCCCCGTGTCCCTGACCTCATGGGTGGCATCCCCGGGGCTGCAGGGAGAGTGCGGCCTGGTCCCCTCTGCCTCGCCAATGAGGGGAGCCCCCTGCACACACATGAGTGCCTCTGAGCCCGTGCGGGTGCTGCGGGGAGCTGCGGGGTGGGCGCCACAGGGGTCTCTGCTGGAAACTCCCCTTTCCTGCGAGGCTCCGAGGAGGTGGAGCTAAACGAACGAAACCCCGAAACAGCACCCCTGCTCTGCCCGCGTTGTCCTCAGCGACCTGGGGGCGGGTGTCCAGCTGACCAGAGGGGCGGGCGGACCCCTGCTTGGTCCCTGATGGGGCGGGGACTGCGGGCCAGTGCTTCCCGCGACCTCAGGGGGCCGCTGGCAGCTGGTGCCTGAGGTTCTTGGCTTGGTTGAAAACCTGAGGCTTCCTATGGGGAGGGGAGGAGAGGGGCCCCGAGCCGAGGCTCCCGAGAGGCAGTGGTGGGCTCAGTCTGGCAGCAAGGCCTGCCCAGCCTTGTAGTCGGCTTCCTTCCTTCCCGACCCTGGGCTGTGGCTGCAGGAGTGGGCTTGTGAGCAGCCTGGGGTCTGTTACAGCTGATACGGGATGTCCCTGGCCTGCTCTGGGAAGTGGTGTGTGCACCCGCATATAGCCGGAGACTGGGGGCGCTCAGGAGTCGCTCGTCCCAGGCGGTTCTAGCGTGGGTGCGTGGGGGTGGCAGGGATCGCATCCTGAAGGGGTTTGGGTCATGCTGTGGAGTTTGGGCTTCCTCCTGCCATTGACAGGCGGGCCCCCTCCTCCCCGCTGGCACCAGGAGCGGCCTCAGTCCTTGGCTGGGCCCCCTGGTGGAGATCTCGGCTGCTGTCTGAGGCACAGCGGCCTCCCGACCCCCGCCGCGCCAGGAGGGCGGGGGTGTTTCCCACTGGGTGAGGGCACCCCGTAGGGTTTGCTGAGATGTCTACCCCCAAGCAGAGGATCCTGTTAGTCCTGTTGCAGTAGACACTTGAGGGGGCAGCTCTCCTGCCTGGAAGTCTGGGAACTCGTGAAGGTGTCTCCTGGCCACGGCCAGTTTCTCTCCACCCGTCCCTCTGGTTTTCCTTCGGGTCGGTGCCCGTCCTTCTGACTGTCCGTCATCTGAGAGAGCGGTGATTCTGGGGAAAGGCAGGCCGGTGTTCCTTGCTCGCACTCTAAGCTGAGGACCTGCTGTTTGCTGCACATCGCGGGTCTGAGTCTCACACTGCAGCTCTGAGCTCACGGGATGGACAGAGACGCATAACAGAGGCACTGGAGGGGAGCCTCCGGACCCAGTGAGCTGTAGCCGTGTCTGTGTAGAGGACGCAGAGACGGCAGCATTTCAGGGAGCATTCAGCCGAGTTGGGGACGCACCTCAGCTGTAGCTTTGCTGGACTTGCACGATGCTGGTGGGTAGAAGGCCAGGCGTTTTCTCTGGTCTGGAAGTTGGAGGCTGACAAGAGGCCCCGAAGCTTGTCTGTTTGAAGATAGTCTTCGCTCTGAAGGGGGTCTTTAGAGCGGGGCCTCGCCCGTGCTGACAGCGGCTCATCCAAGGAGAGCTGCTGGGGGCTCTCCACGCCCATGCACGCGCCCCCTGCTCGTCCTTCAGCCAGTGCTGTGGACGGGGCGGCCGCTGCTCCCTCCGCTTGGCAGAGGAGGGGCCAGAGGACGGGAAGGCTCGCTGGCCAAGGTCGCCCCGTGTCTGTGGTGCCTTTGTGGGGCTGCTTGGCTGGGCCTGGCCCGGCAGGGAGGCTCTGCCTGCGTGACCTTGGCCATCTGGCTGGCCACGTGGCGCCTGCAGCTGGAGCCCGTGCCTTTGTGAGCCTGTTCGCCTGCTGCTGGACTCAGGCTTCTGCTGGGGAGCTGCCCACCCGTTTGGCCCAGGCAGTGCTCAGCCCGCAGCGGGCAGGAAGCCCACGGCTGATAGCAGCTCTTTCAGGCCTGACGGCTCCCAGTGCACTTGGGCTCTGCCAGCCTGCGAGCTGGGGTGGGGGTGGGGGTGACCGACCTCTGCCTTTGCTCAGGCTGACCCCTCTGGGGCGCGGGGTGAAGGAAGACGGTGGTCGCTTGGGAGAGGAGTGGTTAACTTATGAGGCCGCAGCACAGTCCTGTCTTGTTCGTGAAGGTGGCTGAGTTAGAAGGGTGGCCATTTCTTATTATGTGTAAACTGCTCTTCAGTTTCGTGGAACCAGACAGCTCTCCCACAGCAGGGCTGGAAGCTTCTCCCTCATTCAGTCTCTTCAGAGTGCTGTGGTTTGCTTCTCGACGGCTTGTGGGTCTGTGTGGAGGACATTGAGACAGTGTTCCGTCTCCCACTGGCTCTTCCTGGCTCTGCCTGTTCTGTGTCACTAGAGTTGACTGCACTCAGGAGCCTCCTGTTAGGCTGTTGTGACAGAAGTCAGACGTCACGCTTCTTTGGGCTGGGTAAGCTGCGTGTGGGTTTGGCGTAGGCTCCTATCCTCAGAGCTCATTTCCTGTCTTCTCTGACTGGCGCACCTCATTTTGTCGTGAATTGCTTCACTGTGCATTGGAGATATTGCATTTTTACAAATTGAAGGTTTGTGGAAACCCTGTATCAAGCAAGTCTTTTGGCACCATTTATCCAACAACATTATTTTTTCATGGAGGCAGGTACACTGGTTTTAGATGTAATGCACACTTAATAGACCACCATAGTCTGAATATAACTTAAATTCACTGGGAAACCAGGGAGTTCATGGGACTCGCTTTTTGCAGCATTCGCTTTACTGTAGCTGTGTGGGACTAGAGCCACAGTCTCTCCGGGTCTGCCTGTGGGAGGTTGGGCTTTTCCTGCTGGACTTAGTTGGGAAGAGAGTCACCAGAAGCTGCCGCTGGTGTTTCCCTCAGTTGGGGCGTTTTTTTATTGTTTACTAGAGCTTGGTTGCAGCACTGGAGATGTCTCCTAGGGGTCACTACCAAGTTATCAAAGTGTGAGTCTTCAAATGCAGACTTGGTAACAGAGAATGTACTTTCCCTTGTCTTATCCAGTTAGTAGACTAGAGTTTTCACAATTATGCAGCTAGTACCTGTGATGGTGGATTTATAGCAGTGGCTGGCAGTTGTTTTCTTTCTTTCTGTAAAGGGCCAAGTAGTAAACATGTAAGGCTTTGTGGTCCGTGAAGTCTCTGTAGTAAGCATTTAGCTCTGTCTTTGCAGCACAGGATAGGGTGACCAGCCCTCCGTTTTGGCCTGGGATGTGGGACTCTTCATGCTTAAACTAGGGTGGTCCAGGACAAAACATAAGTGTGGGTTATCCAGTGGGAAAGCTGTCGCGTGGTATGTGAGTGAGTGGGTGTGGCCCTGTTCTAGGAGAGCTCTTGTTTAATCTGGTGGCAGCTGGGTTTGACCCAAAGGCCACAGAGCGCTGAGCGCCGCCTTAAGGTCCAGTCCGGGCCGTTGGGTTTGAAGAACTGGCCCAGAGTCCTGCTTGCTGCTTTCCTGCAGCTTCTGTTTTCCACGTGGCTTCCTACTCATGCAGCGGCGTGGGAGGACTTTCTTTCCTCTTCTCTGGTTTGGGAGACTCTGGCCCCGAGGTGACCTTGTTTGGGGCGTTATTGCAAGAGGACCTGGTGCAGGTTCGGGCTCCTGCGTCCCGGGGGCAGCACCTGCCCTGCCGGCCTGACCCAGGGCCCGAGCTCTCGCTCAGGGCGGGAGATGCCTGCAGGATGGGGCGCCTCCAGGTCAGAGCTCTGGAGCAAGCCCTGGTCGGTTCACTCCCAGGGCCCGTGGCAGGGTGCGGGGGGCCTCCTTCCTGTCTTCCCTCTTCCTGGTAGCCGAGTTCCCGGGTCATGTCCGCTCCGTCCAGCAGATGCTTGTTGAGCAGTTGGGTGGGGCAGATGCCCAGCCGGAGAGGTAGCCGAGACCACCAAGCGCCATCCCTGCTCCGGCACTCAGCTCGGTTTTGCCTTGTTGTGGGGGCCGAGGGGGATTGGCCTTGCCTGGCCCGGGGCGGGGAAGCCGTCCTGTCAGACTTGGACCGGACTTTGTCTCACTACTTGGTGGCTGGGCGGGTGAGCCTGTTGGGTGGACCTGGGGTCCAGCTTCGGGAGGGAAAGGACAGACCCAGGCCCTGCAGTGGTGTTCGGGGCTCTCCCGTCACTGCCTTCCTAGGCCCCCTGGGCCCTGACCCTGACCGTGGAGCCGGCCGCCGCTCCCTCTGTCTGGACAGGGAGGAGTTGCTTTTGTTTCCATCAAGAGCGTGAACACGGCTCCGAGTACTTCCATTTACTGACAACCCTTGCCAAATTAATTTTATTTAATTATCTCCCAGGGCTAAGCTTGAATACATTTTGTGTTAAATTCACAGTTTTCCTTTTTCTAAACGAAATGGACTTAATATCCTTGTTAAAATCTGATTAAAACTAAAATTGAGTTTTTTGAAGTCTGATTATTCCATGAAATGGAATTTTTAAACCTAATTACGGATGGATTTGCATATACTTCTCAGCACCATTGAAAAGAAAGTTGAAATAAATTTATTAATGACATCCTTTCTGTCGTTTCCTTGGGGCATGACGTTAGTGTCGGAGTAGAGGCAGGTGGGGAGAAAAGCTACCTTTCTTCCTCACTTCCTCAGGAGGGATTTGTTTTCAACTTTATTCCTTGGAGAATCAGTGCCCAATGACTCTGCACTCAGTCTCATTTTCATTTCACCCTTTACTAATCTACCAGTTTCATAGTTGATAGCCTTTCTGTGGCTCTTGGAGTCAAAGCTCTTATCTTGGAGGAGGAGTGTGGGAGGAGGGGATAATGATTGTAGTCTCAGGGGGTCCCCCTTTCAGCCCCAAGTATGGATTTATAATTAAATAAGCTGCCTTCATCCTAATTCTGTGTTACAGTGGTGTTATTAATAAAAGTGAGAATAAACTTGCTCTCTGTGACCACCTGGAAGTAGACGTGGGGTCTCCAGAGGGCCACTCCTTATCCTTTGAGAGACACCGCCTTCCGGGGGGACCATTTCCTGTGCCACGTCTGGAGCCACACCGCCTCTGTGGACTTTCTAACGACTGTGTGGTCGGCAGACCCCCTAGCCATCCTGACCTTCAGGTGCTCCTTCCACGAGGGAGCCTGTTACTCATGCTGCCTCGTGGCCTTGCCCTTCCCTCGGTTCTGTTTCCATTAGCGGTCCGTGCTTCGTGGGTACTGGGAAGGTGACTGCCTGAGTGGTCCTGTGTCGGGGCGGAAGGCATGAGCCAGGGTGACTGAGCTGCTACTGGGTCAGTCCTGCTGTAGCCCAGCTGGCGACCACCCTGCAAGGATGTGTGTCCAGATCTTTAAGAGAAACTGAGAACATGGAGTTTTTAAAAGCACCACCTGGGCCCAGGGAGCCCTATTTGAAGGTGATGCGTGTGCACCCTGGTGAGGGAGCACGGGCGGCCCGTGTCTCAGACACACCGTCTGTCAGCCTCCCGTGGCTCCCGTCCTCGCCACGCTCTCCGCTCTGGCCTCCTTTGTGTCCTGGGCCCTCCTGTCCCCAGGCTCTTCCACACGCTGGGGCCTCTTGGGAATAGTCTTCAGTCTTGTCTCTGTGTCTGAATTACAGTCAAGCCCCGGGGGCTTGGAGGGCACGTTTCTCACTGATTCCAAGTTGAGCAGGAGGCCCAGGCTGGAAACGACAGGGAGGGGTGGGGGAAGGTCCAGGCTTTTTAAAGAACTTGTGTTTCATTTATTGCTCTGGTTCCTAGTGGGAGAACTTGTCTTGTAGGCGCTTTGTGAGTGAATCCATTAGGAGCAGAGGCTTGGGGCTTTGCACTCTGTCTTGGTGATGGGCTGGGGGTTAAAGGGCTTCTATATGGGGCTGCGTTGGAGCCTGATAAACACCAGGATCACATTTGCTGGTCTGTTTTCAACTTGACCTCTTAGAAACCGCTTCAGGTCATCATGGAGAGGGTGGCAGTGTGTGGGGAGCAGACAGGTCACAGGCTGTCTCTGGTGAAGCCGCTGCCCGTACTGAGCTCCTCATCTGCAGGATGGAGCTGGCTCTGCCCGCCTCCCAGGGTCTTGGAGGAGGTGGGAGGTAACGTATCTGCGTTGGTTACGTGTTGCCGCGCAGCAGACTCTGCCCTAAGGCCTGGTCTCCAGTCTCTGTGGGTCATGAATATGGGTGGGACTCTGATCCCTCATGAGGCCACGCACACCTCAAGGCTCCAGGGCAAGGCTCCGCCTCCTCACTCTCTCGCACGTGGGGGACTCAGGGCCTGGTGGCTGTCCGCCTGAGGCCTCCTGCCCCTGCTGCGGGCACCGACCACGGAGCATCCTTCACCGGGACCGTGGGGCAGCTGGCCTTGCCTGATCGGTGCGGAGGGGCAGCCGTGCTTTGTGTCCTGGTCACAGAGGAGCTGCCCCACTTCTGCCACGTCACGTCACCAGAAGCAAGCCCGTCAGCCCAGTCCACGCTGGGGGAGAGGGCTGCAGAGGGTGAATTCCAGGAGGTGGGGTCCTTGCGAGCCACGTCAGAAGCTGCGTTCCACCGCATGTTTATTTGGAGGATCAAGTTAGAAAGGGATTATACTAACGGTTAAAAAGAGCAATTTTAGTTGTGATGGTACAGAAAAATTCACGTGTTTATAGGAAGCAATTTTACAAATGTTTTAGCCTAAAATTCTGAATGAAAGCGTTTAATGTGTGCACTCCGAAGCTTGGGAGAGTCTTACTGTGGCCCCTGATTCAGTCTCTGGGCTCTTTTCCCAGGGAGGGTTATCGGGCTGTGACAGCCTCTGCAGAGGCCCCGGCGGAGGCCTGGACCCCCGCGCCCCGCCTCTGGAGGGGAGGCTGGCGGCTCGGGTCTTCCCTTTCCGTCTGCTGCGTCGTGTTCGCTCCCTTACTCAGCCATCTTGCACGTCCTCTTTCCCGCCCCGCTGCACTCGCTGACTCCTGCGGTGCACTTCTAAACGGAAGTGATGAGGCTGGAGCCTCACCTGCTGGCTCATCTTAGAGGGAAAGCCTTCGGTACTTGGTCATCAAGTGTGATGTTGCTTTTAGGTTCTTGGGATGCTGCTTCTCAGGGTAAGGATGTTTTATTTTATTCTTTGCTGAGAGTTTTTGTTTTAGAGTTATGAATGAGTTTTGAATGTCATCAGATGCTTTTTATACATCTGTGCGGATGATGATGAGGTCTTTATTCAGTGCTCTGTTACTGTAGTTGATACATCAGTTGGTTTCTCCAGTGCTTAACCAGCCTTGCATTCCAGGGGTAAAACCCCACCTCCTTGATCATGGTACATTGTTCTTTTGATATGCTGGTATTTCACTAAGTTTTTTTGCTTCTCTGTTCTTGAGTATCGCTTTATAGTTTTCTTATAATATCTTTATCTGGTTTTGGCATCAGGGTAATTTTGGCTTCATGAAATGAGTTGGTAGGGATTTCCTCTTTTCTTAGAAGAGTTTATATATAATAGGCATTATTTCTTAATTAAATATTTGATGAGATTTACCAGTAAAGCCATCTCTGGGCCTGTACTTCTCTTTGTAGCAAGGTTTCTGCTACAAACGTCGTTTCTCTAATAGGTATAGACTGTCCTGTTAACTGTTTTTTCAGGGTGAGCTCCCTCCTTTCCCTCCCCCCTCTCTGTACCATTTTGCATTCCCCAGTAGCGCACAGGGGCTCCAATTTCTTGCCAACAGTTTCTTTTTTTGGTTGTGTTTTGATCATCGACATTTCCACGGACGTGAAGTTGTGGGTCTGGTCCCCATTTCCCTAACGATCAGTCAGGGTCGAGCATCTTTCCATGGGCTTCTTGGCCACGTGTCTGTCTTCTTTGGAGAAATGTCTATTCACGTCCTAAGCTACTTTTGTAATTGCGTTGTTTTCTTGACATTGCTTTGTGAGGATTCTCTTCATGTATTCTGGATATTAACTAGATCCTTACTAGAGGTGTGATGTTTTCTCTGATCTGTGGGTTGCCTTTTCACTCCCCTGATAGTGTTCTTTGTACAAAAGTTTCTAACATTGATTGAAGCCCAGCTCATCTGTTCTTCCATTTGTTGTCTGTGTTCCTGGTGTCGCAGCCAAGAAATCATCGCCTCATTGAGTGTCAGGGAAGTTTCCCCCTGTGTCATCTGCTACGAGCTTTATGGTTTTATCTCTTTGGTCTGTTTTGAGTTTATTTTTGTATGTGGTCTTAGGTAAGGGTCCAGATTTCATCTCAGTTTTCCTGGCATTTGTTGAAAACTGTCCTCATTTAATAGTCTTGGCTCTCTTGGCAGAAATCATTTGACCGTGTGTGCTGGGGTTCATTTCTGGGTTTTCTGTTCGATTCCACTGGTTTACATTCTGTCTTTATGCTAGGACCGCTGTGTTTTGATTACGTGGCTTTGTAATAAGTTTTGAAATCAGCAATATCAGTCTCCAACCTGATCTTTGTTTTTTTCTTCAAGATTATTTTGACTATTCCGGATCCCTTGAGATTTTATATGAATTTTAGGGTGGAGTTTTCTGTCTCGGCAAACGTGTGACTGTGGTTTGAAAGGGATTGTGTGGACTCTAGTTTTCTTTGAAGGGAGAAACTTAATTCAACTCATTTTTGAGAAGATGGCTACCAAATACCCGACTTTGAGTAATTGTTATTTGTCAGTCATTTTTTTCATGTAAAATATTTTTTCCCCCATAAAAAGTGGATCTTAAATCAAGGTGCTATTCACTATAGACTATTTTATTTATTTATTTTTATTTATTTTTTAAAAAATTACTAAAAAACTAACTTATTTTTGTCTGTGCTGGGCCTTTGTTGCCGCATGGGCTTTTCTCTAGCTGCGGAGAGCGGGATGCACCCTCCAGGTGCAGAGCGTGGGCCTCTCACTGTGGGGGCTTCTCTTGTTACAGACCCCGGGCTCTAGGGCTCTTGGACCTCGGTAGTTGGAGCACGTGGGCTCGGAAGGTGCTGCTCACGGGCTCCAGAGCACAGGCTCAGCGGCTGTGGCGTGCGGGCCCGGTTGCACCGTGGCACGTGGGGTCTTCCCAGATCAGCAATGGAACCCACGTCTCCTGCATTGGCTGGCGGACTCTCCACCACTGAGCTACGAGGGAAGCCCAGGAGAGACTGTTTTAGACGACAGTGCTGCCTTCTCTGAATCTTCCTTGCTGCCCGAGTCTTTCAGGCTCTCGGCTACTCTTTCCACCTGGGACCTGGGTCTCCCCCCTGCTGCCCCCTGGCCACGGGCTCGCTGAGAGCGAGTGGCGGCCTCGTGGTAGTGGAGATCCCTGCCAGTGGCGGGAGGACACATTCTTGCCTTGATCCAGGTTAGGACAGGAGTCCCCCCGTCCCACCTGCTTCCTGGGATTAAAGGTGGCCTCTGCTTCCCAGAAATCTAAAATCGGATGACGTCAGAGAACACCTGTGTGTCGCTCCATCTCGTTCACTTCCTTTGACAGTGGCATTCAGTGTGGCTTTAAAAAAAAGGACATTTTTTTTTCAATTCCTTTAAAAATGTTTAATTGAGGATAATAGTACAGTGAAAGGATTGACTTTAAGTTTTGAAATTGTGTCTCCTGTCAGTCAGCTCCTCAGTGAAGTTTACGAAGTTTCCATAGCCTCAGAAATTTTCCTCTGTCTCTTCCAGTCGGTTCCTACCCCAGGGACAACCACTGTTCTCAGTTCTGTAACTGTAGATTGGTTTTGTCTGTTCTTCAGTTGTAAACAAATGGAACGGCATGTGTGTGTATTGCTTAATTGCTGTCTTGTTCCGCCCTGGGCTCCCGGGGCTGAGATGAGGCTGAGGCGGCGGGGGCTGGGGGCTGCCTGGCCCCTTGAGTAAGGCTCAGAGCGAGCCCCTCCGGCACCCCACTCCTTCACCCCGCCCCCCGCCCCTGCCTGACACCTGACGTTTGAGTCCCAGCCGTGTCCCTTCTGTTTCGGTGTTGGAAGCAGTCCATTGTGTGACCGTCTCCAAGTTCATGTATCCATCCCCTGTCTGTGGACGTTTGGATTGTTTCCAGCTGTTGGCACTCTCACGGCCAGGTCTGTGTGTACCTGTGCGTGCTGTTACTTCTCTTGGCTCGGTTCCCAAGAGCACACTGGTATGCCAGCTGTCTCCCAGCATGGCTGTATGACTTTACTTGCCCGCCCACGTTGTATGGGAGTTCCTGTTGCATCATAACTTCACCAAATTTGGACTGTTTAAAAAGAAATTGTGGTTGTTCCAGTGGGTGTGATGTGGTCTCTCCCCAAGACCTCCGGACTGGGGAGGAAGAAGGACCTGTGTGCAGGTGGTGTGGGTTCGTGTCCAGGGGGCTGGGGGACACGCGGTTGTTGGAGATGTCGGCAGAGCTGCAGAGCGTGGGAAGCCTTCACCCTGGCTGTGAACAGTCTGATGAAAGTGGCGATCCACAGAGAGAGTGGGGGCCAATGTTCTGATCGCCTTTATATCTCTGTTTTGGTGCCACAGAAACAACACAGTTTCCTCTCCAGTCCCATGATTCTTACTACAAAACCTCACCAGACCTTTCACTTTAGGAAATTATCAGTAATAAGTTAACTGTAACTGTTAAGTCTCAATGGTGCTTCTCAACTTTGATGAAATCCATTTATCAATTTTTGTCTTTTATGGTTAGTGGTTGTTGTGCTTTAAGGAGTCTTCTCACATTTCATGGTTGGAAATGAACTTTCTCATGTTTTCTTCTAGAAGCTTTTTGTTTTATTTCTTTATGTACTGGTGTGTGGTTCATGTCATGTGAAGCCTGAGGCTGGAGTTAAGGTTCCCCTTCCCCCTGCTTTCGTCAGGTTTCAGTGGTTTATTTGGTAAGTTACCCGTCTCCCTTTGAACTGTTGTTTTTGTCAGGTAAATTTGGTGTATATGTGGCGGTCTCTTTCTGGATTCTGTTTTCTTATGTTGATACATGTCTATCTTCATGCCAGTGCTATGCTTTCTCAATTGCTATATGTTTACATGTCTATCTTCATGCCAGTGCTATGCTTTCTCAATTGCTATATGTTTATAGTAAGTGTTAAATAAGGTACTGCAAGTCTTCTAAATTTTTCCTTTGTTAACATTAAGCTATTAAAGGTTCTTTTGTTTTTCTATATGTTTTATAAATACATCATCAATATCTGCAAAAAAAAAACCCTTGTGATTTGTATTGATTTTTTCATTGAATTTATAGGTCAGTTTGGAGAGGATTGACATCTTAATGATAATGACTTTTTCAATTCATGGTGTGTATCTTTCATTTTCATAGCAGTAGTTCGTAGCTTTAAATACAGTAGTCTTGTTGGTTATATTTATCTAGTCATCTAGAGGTGTTACGTATTTTATTTAACTCAAGAATTAATGAAGGACTAGTAAGCTGGTCCAAAGGAGATTTCAAAGTACCATGTATTTATCATCAAAGAGTGACCACCGGAATCGATTTTCAGATGCCAAAGTGGGGAGGCTGTCAGTCTCCACAGGGCAGGCAGCATCGGTGTTCCCCAGGCTGGGACTGGTGTTTCTGGGAGCATGGATTATTTGCATCTCTGTTGGTTTCCTGCTACTTTGCTTCTGTGTTCAGTTGGATCCTCCTCTTTGCAACCCCGTGTGACCGCCGGGCTCCTCTGTCCATGGGATTCTCCAGGCAAGAATACTGGAGTAGGTTGCCATTTTCTCCTCCAGAGGTTCTTCCTGACCTAGGGATCGAACCCACAGCTCCTTCATTAGCAGGTGGATTCTTCACCACTGAGTCACCTGGAAACCCCTTTTTTTCTACTCACTAAGTTGTAAAATAGCTCAAAGATTAGGAGACAGATATGCTTCATAGGTAGCTAGATAGGGCACCAAATCATCTTTTTCTGCCCATTCAAGGTTTTTGCTTTGCCTTCTTGATTATAACAATCTCAAAGATTATTCTTGATCATAAAACATGGATGGTCTTGATAGGTTTGACCCAACCATTGATGTGTGTGCAGCAGGCGTATTAGTGTCAGGGACTGCACACCTCTGGAGGCCCAGTGTGGGCTGGCGGAGACGGGACTTGGTTTCCCCTCAGTCCGTGTGTCCACAGGCAGCCTGTCACCTCCTTGTGCACCTTCTGCCTCGAGTCCTGGGCTGCCCCGGCCCCTGCGGGGCTGCTGCACGCTCCGGGCTCATGTGGCTCCGTCCTGTGTCACCCCGGCACGCGGCCTGTGCGTCCCCCTCTGGCAGGCCGCAGTGTGTGATGGTGGTTCTCAGGGCACAGTTCTGCCCTCTGCCCGGGGGCTCCGCCGGGGCCCCTTTCTGTCGACGCCCTCGTCATGGGGTGCGACGGTGGGCCCGTGGCTCCGGTGGAAGGCCCCCGGGTCGGCTTGTGCTGGCCGCTTCTGCTGCCCTCTCCCCCGGCTTGGCGGCGTGGACGTGCCTGTGGTGACGCAGGCTGGCCTGCCACGGCGCCCTGAGCTCGCTGCTCGCGGCCCTGTTCTGAGCTCGTGGCTCAAGTTGTGTTTGGGGCCATTATCTGGCTATCCTTTTCAGTGTTTAAAGCATGCAAAAGATCACCTTTTCCAGAGAGTGAGGGAACAGGGAGAGAAAATTATGGCATTTGTTTGAAAGGTTCTGAGCGCTTTTTTAACTCAAACAGTTCAAAGAGTGCCTCTTGTTAATCAGAGGAATATTCCGGCGTCCCTGGGGTGGTCACACTGGCTTAATTGGAACCCAGGCTGCTTTGAAGTCCTTTTAATCCTGCCTGAGCTGGGAGGAAGAATTCGAAGGCAGCAACTGTAAATTTGAAGTTTCTTCATTTTATTTACACGTGTCTGGGGAGCCGTGTAATTCACTTCCCTGAAGCAGTTCCGCCGAGTTGCTGCTAGTGGCCGGCCGGGTGAAACCGGACCTGAGCGTGCTGCCGTGGGGGGCTGGCTCCAGGACCTCCTTGGCCACGGAGAAGCTCGCTGCTGAGACACCGGGCTGGTCGCGGGCACGCCTTGGCCTGTGTGTGTCAGCCGCGTGAGCCGGAGCCGTGTGTGCGGGTCCTGGCTGGCTGCAGGGTCCCTGTCCTCTCCCTCCTCGCGTGGGGCGCACAGCCAGGCTCCCGGCTCCCCCCAACTCCCGCCCCCTCTCCCCTGCCCCTGAGTGGCTTTCTGGACTCTGGTGGTGACTGAGCAGGTGCTGGCTTCATTTTATGTTACCTGAAGATTAATGGGTATTGTCTGTTGGGATGGTCGGTGAAGTTTGGGTGGGGTTGGGGTTGGGCCTCATCCTATAGGGCTTCACCGCCAGCAGAGACAGGAGCCCCCGAAGGGTCCAGCCGGCGTCCCGGGTGCCTGCTGAGGCCCCTGCCGGGGCTCCGTAGGTCGTCCCTGTTTTGTGTCTGGGGAGGGGCAGAGCTGGACATGGACAGGACCTGGTGACTCTAGAGCAAGGCCCCTGCCTTCTGCACTCTGGGCTCTTCTTGTTAGTCCGCACTTTTGGAGCTGTGCCCGGAGATGTTCAGAATCTCCTCATGTCTGCTCTGGAGTGAGGCCGGGAATAGATAAATGTTCTCATAATGAGTCACGTATTTCTACATCAGTCTGTGCTACAATAACCAAATCAGAGGTGGAAATGTTAATTTATGTAAATCTTATTCTTAGTGAATTCATACTGGTAACCAGTAACTGCCACTTTGCTTTCTAATTGGACACAGATATCACTTTGGCTATGTGTTCTATAATGCCTGTAATTCATAACAGTATAATGTTCTTCCACATTACGTGCTTTATATGCCGTATTCTCATGACAGCCGCGTGTGGTGGATACTATTATTGCAGTCATTTTCCTGATGAGGGACCTGAAGTTTGGAGAGGTGAATGATTGTCAGAGGTCGCATAACGAGGAGGGAATGGAGTGGAATTTGAGGTGTTAACTGCTTGCTGTTTCTCTCTGTGCTTTGGTGGTTTGTGGAATCTGCTTTTTGTACTTGGCCTCCCATCTGTGCTGTGTCTGATTCTTTCAGAAAGTAGGGTAGCAGCTCTTGGAAGAGCTGTGCACCTAAGTGCCTCTGCTGAAACTGACCAGCGCCCCTCATTCTTTCTCTGAAATGTCCTGATAGAGTTCTGCAGCACAGCAAATGCTTGGGACATAGGCTCACTTTTTTAAAAGGACATTTGGAAGGGCATTATCCACAGACAGAAACGTCTTTAAAGAGTAGAGACACAGCCTCCTCTGGACCCACCCTCAGGTTAAAAACCCTACCCCGCCCCTCCTCCCACCTCCAGAGCCGGCCCTGTGTGTGTGTTCATCCTGGCAGAATGCCCAGGGGTCGCAGCCCTTCCTTGCTTGGGAAGGGCTGCCCCCTGAATGGTGCTGGGCTCTCCGAGATGAGCCTGCTTCTCTGCCAGTTTCACATGTTATTGTAATCACACAGTTTAATTAAATACTGTAAGAGTCTGGTGAAAAATGTGTGAAGAAAGCAGTGTTTTTGTGAAAGCAAAGTTGAATGTTTTGGAAAGTCTCAAAGGAAAATTGCTAAAAAGAAGCTGTTGAGTACAGTGAACTGACTATAGAAAACTAGGAGAAAAGTTACAAGATTTAGGAACACGGCAGGTGTCTGTTTGAAAGAAACAGCTAAAATCATGAATTATGATTTGTGGTTTATACAAAAATATAACATGAAACTTCAGTTTAGTGGACCCATATTTGAAGGAAAAGTTTGCAGCTTGGAGAATGATTGTGTACGTGTAATATTTTAAGTTAAAATGTTTGAGATACAGATATTGATTACCTGCTTTAGCCAACTTTTGGGAATAGTGACCAGGCTTGATTACTTTGGATGGGAAGTTTTTTATTAATATATTTTTGCCAGACTTACAATGCAAATTATTCTTATTGTTATACTTAGCTAAACATCATTTAGAAATGACATATGATTATTTCATTATAAGTGGTTATAATTAGTTTCTAATGCATTAATTCATCACGAATTCACCATGGAATATTACTCAGCCATTAAAAAGAATTCATTTGAATCAGTTCTAATGAGATGGATGAAACTGGAGCCCATTATACAGAGTGAAGTAAGCCAGAAAGATAAAGACCATTACAGTATACTAACACATATATATGGAATTTAGAAAGATGGTAACGATAACCCTATATGCAAAACAGAAAAAGAGACACAGATGTATAGAACAGACTTTTGGACTCTGTGGAGAAGGCGAGGGTGGGATGTTTCAAGAGAACAGCATCGAAACATGTATATTATCTAGGGTGAAACAGATCACCAGCCCAGGTTGGATGCATGAGGCAAGTGCTCGGGCCTGGTGCACTGGGAAGACCCAGAGGGATTGGGTGGAGAGGGAGGTGGGAGGGGGGATCGGGATGGGGAAAAAAAAAAGAAAAAAAAAATCATCATGAATTAATTATTTTCTCTTTTGAAAAATTTTGTATGATATATGATTCTAAAGTATATGTTTGTAATGCTAAGTTTTAGAAAGTTACTTCCAAATAGTTATTATATTTCCTTGGTATATATTAGACCTTTTTAATATATTTTATAGGGGGACCGTATTTATTTAACCAGTAACACTAAATTTCTGATCCAGTGCTCTGAGTTCAAACTCTGGTAGAATTTATTTGAATAGTTACTATTCTGCAAAGGCATACTGCCTTTTTTTTATTCTTTCAGCTCACATTTATTGAAGGCCTGAGGTAGAGGGCTATTGGCAGGAGTGTGGGAGTGCCATCAGCGGAGGAGGCCTGGGGCTGAGAGAGTGGCTCAGGGCGAGGGGCCCAGAGGACGTGGGGTTCGGGGGCTCTGAGTAGAGCGGTCAGTCTTGCCGGTCTCCCTGTGACTGTGGGGAGACAGGACCCGCCTGGTCTTGGGAGTTGGGAAGACCTGTGGATGTGCAGCGACCTGGAGCATCCCAGGCCTTAGGGCCTCTCGTCCCAGCAGGCAGGCAGGCAGGCTGGCTGCTGGGCAGAGGGCTTGGTCTCTTGTGGAAGCCGCTGTTGGTCATGGGGGCGGGCTGCGGCTTGATGAGGGCCCCCTGTGCTGCGTGCCCACGCGGGCCTCCAGACGTGTGCTCTCAGGGTGTGCGCCTGAGCCCGCATCTGTTCTGGGCCACCGCTCGGGGAAAGAGTGACTTGCTCTCCATCCATCTGGGACACAGCAGCTTTAGAAGCAGTCCGATGGCCACTGTCCACCACGTGGCCAGGATGGCGTGGACTGGCCGCAGGCTTGGTGCTGAGAGACCGATGGCCTTCTTCCCCTAAAGGTTGGTTCCTGCGGCCTCAAAACCGGTCAGTGGTCACAGGCTTCCTTCTCTGGAGTATCCAGCACCCCGCGTGACCTCAGGGCTGAGTGCTGCTTCTCCCCACCCCGGGCTATGGGCCAGGCTTTGCCAGTCTTCAGTGACATGAATCCTCCCCAACCTCCCTACGTGACTGGGTCACATTATCAAAACCCCCTGACTCACCACGTCCTGTGACTTTGCAGCCATGAAAGTGGTGGCTCCAATTGGGCTTTGGCACCACGCTTTTCTCTGTGACGTCTCCCGTCCCCGCTTGTGCATGTTTTCTGCAGAAGCCCGCCTGGAGAGAGTGCGCCCACCGGGCGCCCCTTTGACCCACTCTCCGGGCTGCGGCTCTGTGTGCGGTGGGCTTCTCTTCTGGAAAGCAGCACCTTGGACGAGGGCTTGAGGTCTCTTGCTTGTTAACTGGTTTGTGGTTGTTGCTGTTTGATTCAGTTTAGAAATGGGGGTCCTCTGGGTCTCGTGTCTTTCAGACCCATTGAAACAGCACTTTGAGCTTCAGCGAGAGTCCTGGTGTCTGCTGTCAGGAGCCTCAGAATAGCTCTGCTGGAGCTGGAATGCCTCTGCCTCGAAAATAAACCACTGGGCTCCACTCCCCAGGCCTCCTGTTTTGCTCGCAGCTGAGTTCGAGTCAAAATTCAGCTGCAGATTGAACAAAGACTTTCCTCCTTCAAAGCCCACCAGTTAGAGTTAAAAGGCTTTGCAGCTGAACCCAGAGTTTAAACAGCAGATGCCACAGCTTGGGCTGCAGTTGGGACTGTTGCGCTCCTGTCATCTCTGAGTCGGAGGATCCCAGGGCCCTCTGAAGGCCTCCACTTTCGAGCTTTTGAAGTGGCAGTTTGGGGGTGGTTGGCTCTTCCTGCTGAGTGTGCCTGTGCTGTTTCGGGCTGCGATGGCACTTGGCTTGACTCCTGCTGATTACAGGCACATGGCCAGTCCCCAGGGCACCCTCGGGGAGCATCTCTGAGTACTCCAGGTCAGGAGGCTCTGGAAAATCAACACTCCTCCTGCCAGTGGGGGGCACTTTGGCCTCTGGCCTTTGATTTGATGTGTGGTGAAGGCTGCGGTGGTTTAATAATCCTTCTTGATTCAATAACCCTTCAGGAACCTCCCTCCGTCCGCACTTGGCGCTCCTGATGGGCAGATGGTGGCAGCGTCCCCAGGTGTGGCCCTCTGCTGTGTCTCCAGGTGCCCTGGGCTCCTGCTCTGCTGAGCCTGCCCCGAGGAGCCCGTCTCCTGTCAACGCCTCTGCTTGTCTGGCTGGGCGTCGCCAATGGCATTGCTGCATGGGGAGCGTCTGTGTGGCTTTTCCCGTAGTTTTTATTTGTACTTATGTGCATAATATATAAATACTCATTGAAAGAAATTCAAATAAGGCACATGAAGTTTAAGATCCCTTTGATTTCAACCACCCCTCTCAGCCCTGACCTGGCTAGGTTGTGTTCTATAAATACGCGTGCATATTGGAGCCTTTCTTTAGAAGTAAGAAGTGAGGTGCAGTTCTGGGTGTAGAAGTGGACACTCTACATTTGAGCTCTTTCTCTGAGTGCCTTCGGGCCTGCTGACTCGGGCTCCCCTAAGAGGGGCAGGTGTGCTTCAGGAGCATGGGGTCTTGGCACGCCTCCCGCTTGCAGTGCTGGCTGAGACCCTGCTCGCGGGCCATGTGGTCACTAGGGTCTGAACAAATGAACGCCCCCTCCCCGAGGCCCAGAAATCAGCGTCACCCCGTCCTTCCCTCCCCGCTCCTTCCTGCTCCGTGGTCTACACAGAGGACGCTGTTCCCCCTCTCTGCTCCGCTCTTGGCCCTGCAGAGCTTGGCGAGCCAGAACGGAGGGAGGCACTCGCGATTGTGACACTGAGCGTGTCTGCTTGCCCTCTGCCCGGGTCAGGGCACAGGGGCAGAGGCCTGGGCCCCGGGAAGGGCGTGCAGCCCCTTGGCTCCCTGCGCTGTGTGGAACCAGCCCCCTGACACCTGACCTGGTGAACGGGAGCGGAGCCAGAGCAAGCGCAGCGGTCCAGGCCCTCACAGGATGTCTTCACGGGTCGTCCCTGCGCCGTGGGGCTGAGATGGCTGGGGGCTCTTTGGAACAGACAGGAAGATGCTTTGTGAGTGATGTTCGGGCTCCCCTGACGGGGCTGGCCACTGGCTCTGGATGACGGCATTGCACTTGGGGCTGAGGTGTGGCTGGAGGCTGCCGGAGAGTCTGCCTTGGCCTTAGGCGGCGCCCCTGCACAGCGTCCTCACCGTGCGCTCTCAGTGGGAGCAGCTCCCTGCCTGCTGGGTGAGCCGCAGCCCCTCTGGGGACAAGCTGCGGGGGCTCTTGTTTGCGCGGCTGGTCGAGGGGGAGGAGTGGCTTGGGGGGTGGAAGAAAGCCCGCTGCTTGCTTAGTTTATTCAGACTTGGAGCCAGGCCCCTGATGGTTTGCTGGAGTAGCTGCTCAAAAGTTCCAGCAGATTTGGGGTCTGATGGCTGCCATAAGGTTTAGCTGGAGGGTGTGAGGCCTGGCCGCCCGGTTGGCGTGGCCGCGTGTGGGTGGCCCCAGCCCGCAGGTGTCATGGGAAGATGCAGGTGCCAGAGCCATCACGGGAATAGAGCATGTCTGAAGGAGAGCATGTTAAGTTCATTTTTCTCTTCATTTGACCATTCCCAATTTCCCCTCGTTATTAAATGGTTACATTTCAAATTATCTTTACTTCAAAGGAGAATGGAGGGCCTTGGTTGAGAGTCAGCTTTCTGTGTCACTCTAGTTCCTGGCTTTGTGGGGCTAGTTTGATTTAACAATAGTTTGCATCCTCCTTTGACTAACATAGAAAAATAGAAGACAATTTAAATCTCTTTAAAATGTTAAAAAAAATCCCTTAGCTTAAAGGGGTTTACTTGTTTTTCTTGCTTACTTAACTTACTATCCAAGGTCAGAAGGCATGAGGAAGCTCTGAGGAGAATGGGGATCTGGCATTCAAGGCTGGTTCGACCCCTCTCCTCTTAGACTTCAGTTTTTCGAAGGTCTCTGCTGGGGAGCATTTCGAAGGTCTCACACTGGTGAGTGTGTTATCTCATCCACAGAGCTGGCTTGCATTGAGGGCAGAGTAAGGGTAGAAATCTTGGCATCTTGCCTGTTGTTCCTCACACATCAAGGCCGTGTCCTCACAAAATGTGCAGGAAAGGGTGTTTCTTCTGGTGGCCGGGGAGGGCCTGCATGAGGCGGTGTGAAAGGGAGAGTGCCTAGACCTCCCTGCTGGGGGGAGTGTGGAGGACAGAGGCCCATGTGGAGGCGGGCTGTGGGCTCTGCTCCGTGCAGGGGCTGCGATGGGTCTCAGGATGTATTGCCGGCATGCGGGAGCCTTAGGCTTCACGCTCTAGTGATGGCAGACCCAGGAGGCCCCGGCTGGTCACAGGGGAGATGGTCCTGAGCAGCCTTGTGATGAGGTGTGGAGAGGCTTGGGGGCTTCTTGGAGGAAGTGACAGCTGTCCCGAGACCTCTCCTGTGAGGGTGACAGAGGCCTGGGGAGGCTGAGGGAGGTGCTCTGCAGGCCCAGGGTTAACCATCACAGATATGCGGGGAGCGGATGGGTTGCCGTGTCCAGGCAGCAGAGGAAAGTCCAGCGGGAGGCGGAGAGGCCCCCCAGGCTGGGTGGCTCAGGGTCTGTGGGCTCTGGACATGAGGCACAGCTCAGCAGGGTTCTGTGAGCGGCCCTCAGGCAGGCAGGACTGCAGGGGCAACTTCAGCAGGAGTGGGAAGGCCGGAGAGCGCTCTTGGACTGGGTGCTGTGCTGGCTCTGGGGGCTGGGAAAGCGGCCTGTGGGTCCTGAGCGGTCGCCCCTATGGAGCCCTGGGCTTGAGCCCCGGGCCTGTACTCTCCTCCATGTGGTGCCTGATTATAGTTTTGATTTGTGTTGCTCTAAGAATTAGAGTCCCTTGGACTGCAAGGAGATCCAGCCAGTCCATTCTAAAGGAGATCAGTCCTGGGTGTTCATTGGAAGGACTGATGCTGAAGCTGAAACTCCAATACTTGGCCACCTGATGCAAAGAGTTGACTCATTGGAAAAGACCCTGGTGCTGGGAGGGACTAGGGGCAGGAGGAGAAGGGGACGACAGAGGATGAGATGGCTGGATGGCATCACCGACTCGATGGACATGAGTTTGCGTAAACTCCGGGAGTTGGTGATGGACAGGGAGGCCTGGCATGCTGTGATTCATGTGGTTGCAAAGAGTCGGACACGACTGAGCGACTGAACTGAACTGAAGAATTAGTGATGTTGAGTGTCTTTCTTTTTTTTCTTACTGCCATGTTAGCTCCATGCAGGGGTCAGTAGTCCTTGCTCTCCACTTCATGTTCCATTTCCGTCTCTCGCCTCCCTTCCTCTTTGAAGACATTAAAAACAAAACCCCCTTTTTTTGACATTGATGTGTAGTTAATTTACAGTGTTGTTATTTCAGGACCGTGCTGACACAGTGTCCAGCAGAGTGGTTCAGTTATACGTCTCTGTCCTTTTCGGACTCTTTGCCATCATAGGTTATTACAAGGCACCGAATGCAGTTGTCTCTGCTATACGGTACGTTCTTGCTGTGTATCTGTTTTATTCCTAGTAGTATGTATCCATTGGCTTCCCTGGTGACTCAGATGGTAAAGCATCTGCCTGCAATGACGGAGACCTGGGTTTGATCCCTGGCTTGGGAAAATGCCTTGGAGAAGGAAATGGCAACCCACTCCAGTATTGTTGACTGGAAAATTCCACGGATGGAGGAGCCTGGCAGGCTATAGTCCATGGGGTCGCATGGACTATAGTTGGACTAGAGTTGGACACGACTGAGCCACTTCACTTGACTTCACTTCATGTATCCATTAATCCCAAACATATCCCTCTCTCCCCATCCGCCCTTTGGTAATCATAAGTGGTTTTTTTTGTATGTCTATGAGTCTTATTTCTGTTTTGTAAATGAGTATATTTCTATCATTTTTTAATTTAATTTTTTAAAGATTTATTTTATTTATCTTTATTTTTTCGTTGCACAGGGTCTTTGTTGTTGTGCATATAGGCTTTATCTAGTTGCCGTGGCGTGTGAGCCCCTCACTGTCGGCCGTGGCGTGTGAGCCCCTCACTGTCGGCCGTGGCGT